>CM046446.1:69994337-70395964 GCA_025506515.1 Flaveria trinervia
AAATCAAACAAAAGCTAATGGAATTTTCATTCATCAGTCTAAATACACAAAGATCTTTTGAATAAGTTGATTTACAAAACTGTAAACCCTGTTCTACTCCCATGTGCAACACACACAATTGGATGTTGATCAGAAAGGTAAAGCTGTTCATGAAACTCTTTACAGATGTATGATTGGTTCCTTGATGTATTTAACAGCTTCTAGACCAGATATTATGTTTGCTACATGTGTTTGTGCTAGATTTCAGGCTGCACCTAAGGAGTCTCATCTGATTGCAGTCAGAGGATCTTTAGATATCTGCAAGGTACACAATCTAGGCTTATGGTATTCCACTGGACATTCTTGCAAATTAGTTGCTTTCTCTGATAGTGACTATGCAGGGTGTAAGTTGACCAGGAAATCAACTTCTGGTGGATGTCAATTCCTAGGCAACTGTTTGATTTCTTGGCAGAGTAAAACAAACATCTGTTGCTACATCCACTGCTGAAGCCGAGTACATTGCTGCTGCAAGTTGTACATCCCAAGTACTCTGGCTTCAGAATCAACTTTGGATTATGGCATTACAGAGACTAAGACTCCATTATTAATGGATAGTGCTTCAGCTCTTTGCATTGTCAAAAATCCAGTCCAGCACTCTAGGACCAAACATATAGAAATTAGACATCATTTTATAAGAGATTGTTTTGAAAAGGGTCTAATTAATCCTATGTTTGTGCCTAGTGCTGATGAGCTTGCAGACATTTTTACTAAGCCTTTGGATAGTTCAACTTTCCACAACCTGGTGTTAAGGCTTGGTATGCTGCAGCTAGAATAAGTGACAACTACTGATGATCTCAGTAATTACTGATGATCATTGGTAACCATGTCACATATAAGTACTGATGAGTTATTTTACCCTCAGTAGTTTTTATAACTACTGAAGGCTAAATGCTTTAAGTACTGTACTTTATCTGTTCTAAACTACTGATGTAGTTACAACTACTGATGCACTTACACTACGAAATCAGTAGAAACAGATAAGTACTGATGTCCTATGAAACAACTGAAAAACACAAAGGCTGATGAGTACGTGTTGAGGACAGTATGAAACAGCTGAAAGGCTATGAATTGACGACAACTACTGATGAGTACTCTCTCTTCAGTAGTTCACAAACTGCTGTTTCTTCATAAAAAACTGAAGCAATACCATGTCTTCAGTAGTTTCACAACTACTGATGACTAACACCAAGTCTTCAGTTGTTTACAACAACTGATGGCACAACCAGGGTCTTCAGTAGTTTCACAACTACTGATGACTAATACCAAGTCCTCAGTTGTTTCAACATCTGAAGTCCAACTTGTCTCAATCTTTTTTTTTTTTTAAAAACTACTGATGCCTAAATCAGAGACTTCAGTTGTTTCAACGTCTGATTGTAAACACCATGTCTTCAGTTGTTTTATACTGCTGACCACACCAAAATACCATCAGTCGTTTCAAACCTCTGAAAGTTAATACCACGTCATCAGTTGTTTCAAATACTGATGACTAACACCAAAACCTTCAGTCGTTTCATACCCGTACCCTATATATTCTGATCCCTCTTTCAGAGTTTTTCATTCTTTCACGACCTAAAATTTCAAAAGCTCTGAAAATCTTTCACCTTCATTAATGGCGACCATGCAACTCAAGCCTCGACACAACTGTGTCGCGTACCTCACTAAATCGCCCTTCTGGACCAAATTCGATAATGCTATAGATCTTATGGTCCAATCACCACTGAAAACGGCCTTCCTCCTAAATCCAATCATTTATGCCGATTCGCTACATCAGTTTTGGACGAATGCAACTGTTAATGGAGAATCTATCCATTCGTCCATCAACTCTCATAAGGTGGTCATCTCTACTGCTACCATCCGCCAGATATTACTATTAGATGATGCTGCCTACCCTGTTGGATATCCTAAGCGCCAAATTGATCTTTCATTTGGACAACATGGATATCAAGGCGATCTTAGTGCTTCGACCATCCTGAAGAAACATTTTCCAGATGCTGAACGATTGATATTTCATATGGTAAATGTTTGCCTGGCCTCGAAGACTTCTTCTTGGGATCACTGTCTTCCAGATGGCAACAGGTACTGTTCTCTATCCTTGAACAAGAACCACTAAACTTTCTGAAATAATTTTTCTTGAAATCAAGGATATGGCCACAAAACCACTTTCTAACCGTTGGATACTATATCCTCGGTTTATAATGGCCATAATAGAGAATCAGCTTTATGCTGAGGGACTAGTTGGTCTGGGAGTCCCTGCTTTGGCTGTATTGCCGGCGGTATACTCCCGACACAACACTGACCAAACTCTTAAACAGGCTGCCAAGCTGCGCAAACCCACGCAGCTGGAACCCACAGCCTCCACTTCCACATCCAAAGTCCCCTCCAAACCCACAAAGAAGAAGCCTAAGAAGCTACTCAGGGAGTTGAGTCCCCTGAGGATGCTCCTGCTGCACCAAAGCAGGTTATCTCTACTGGAAATAACCCCCCAGTAGAGACTATGACTCCACCAACCGAAGCCGCTCAGGTTTCCTCTCAAAAGGAACCTGATGCAACCACTCAAAGGGAAGCCACACTGCTGGGATCCTCCTCACTTGAGGGGATTACCATTGAAGAGCACCACTCGCCCCGGGTGCACACTGCTTCCACACCCTCTCCTGATGCAACCGCCCCTCAAAGCCCTACAATAATTGTTGCAAAAGTGTGACGCAGTTGCATTCCTCACCCCCCCCCAGACACCAATCACTACTGGGATAACCTCAACACCTGAGGGGGAGGATCACAATGCTTCTGTCAACCCCACACAGGGGTTATCATGTTCCATCTCCTGGTGTAGACAAGGAGGTGCGACCTTCTGGTGAGGCTGCCACTGCCTCTGACTCAGCAAATGACCAGATGCAGTTGGTAACATCTCTAAGACCTCACCAGCGGCAACAGCTGATGAAGGACATAGTCCTGAGGCTGGAAGTCCCCAGAACCAAGAACAAGGGGCACATGCTATAATTGATCTACACTCAAGGCATGTTAATCCTGACTCTGTCAGGAGGTCAGGTGATTCAGTATCAACTGATGATGACCTGAGCTTCTTCTATGATGTAGTTGCTCAAAACACCATCCTAGAGGATGAGGTTAGCAGACTCAAAGAGCTGCTGGCCAAGATGTCTCAGGATGAAAGTCCATCTGCCACCACAATACACCCACAGATGGCACCTTCTTCTGAAGGTCCCCTAAACACTGAGCCAATACATACTTCCAAGCCACCAGCCTCTGCTTTTGGCACTGATTCTCAGGAACAGAACCATCCTGATCAATCAGTTGCTAACCTTCAAAAATCCCTACCTCTCATCACTCCCATGATCACAGATATAGTGATCAAAGCCATTGATGAGAGGCTTCCTACAATAATACAACCCCTGGTGGAGGAGTTGGTGACCAAATCACTTTCTACTGCTCAAACCCTTGCACCCAATGCAACAAAAAGGGGGAGAGTCAGTCAGTTAAAGGAAAAGGAAGAGGACAGATGGGAGAAGGAGAAAGAATCAGAGAAGGTAAATGAGAAGGAGTTGGCTGTTAAGTGTGGAGGAGACTGAGTTTGATCATGAGAAGGAGAAGGAGAGTGAGAAGAGAGCTGAAGTGAATGAAAGTCAAAAGACTTTCATGTCACATATCAAAAGAGAAAGAAGGAGAGTCTGAGAAGGAGAAGGAGCTGAATGATATGGTGAAAGAAGCTGATGCCAACCATAACCGTTCAATGGATAAAATCATTGATCAGTTATATAGGCAGGTTTTGACATCCAACAACTAGACTCCGAGATCAGAAGGTTGGAGACAGAGGAGATCAACTCAAGATGGGCTAGTTATGATGCCTTAGAAAGAGAAAGGCTGGAGATAATGATTAGATTTGTAGCCAAATACTTGGGAAGATCTCTGATAGAAATAAGGGCCTGGACCAGGGACAACATCTTGGCAATAACCACCAAGATTTGTTCGTCTGAAGCATACTCCAAGGGTTAGTGATTGAGGCATTAAATGAAGCTGGGGTTGGGAACCGAAAAGAACTGACAAAATTTACTAAAGCCTCCCTACAGCCAAAATGCTAAAACAGTCTGAAAAGCCTCTATCCTCAAAATCACTACCTCCACAACCCACTAAAACAACCCCTTTACCCTCTAAACCAACCATCCAACCCACAAAACCAAATCCTTTACCCCCAAACCCACTGCCAGTGATGTACCTAGACAAAAGAAAAGAAAGGTACTGAGGGCTGATGAAGAAGAAGAGGAGGATGAAGACAGACTGCCACTCTCTGCAGTTATCACTTTGCCTAAGGCTAATCCAATGTCCATCACTCCTGCTTCTCAAATGCATGCTGTGATGATAAAGATTGAAGAGGAACAGATGCAAAGACATGATGAGGAAATGCTGAAAAGCATTGACAAGCATATGCCACATCCTCTTCAATGATTACATGAAGAAAGAAGTCTTAAGATTGTACACCCTTGCTAATACCTTTCAATACCAAAGGGAAAAAGTAAGGATATGGCCTGATCCTAGGGTGGCACACAGGATTGTCAAGAAAGAAATTCCTTCAAAATACAAGGGCCGAGTGAAGAGGGTTGTCGACGAAGACATCACTGTGGTTCTTGTAGTGTCCCCTGGGAAATTGTAGAAGAGTTCAAGAAAGCTTATGAAGCCAAACAACCACCCCAAAAGATGTTGGAGAATAAAATCATAAAGAAGGGATTGGTTTACAAAAGACTTGAAAACTTCAAACAAGATGAGCTCAACCTGCTCTTAGAAGGGACTCATCCAGATGAGTTTGCTTACAGACAAATAACCACGGTTGAGCTCAAGAATGGAAAACAGGCCAAGTACATCTCTGAAGTGTATGGCGAGAAGGATTGTTTGATGGTGTGCCCGAGGTGCTGACAATGGATGAGCAGATCATGTTTCTAAGGGCTTACACCAGGGAATCCTATAGGCTGATACACGGGAAGTAGATCTCATGGTTGGGGTAACAGCTCAGTGTCCAAGTCCCCAATACAGAGCTCCCAACCATATCATGCAAAACAGATCATCAGAGACTTCTTCCCAGGCCGGTGCTGAAAAAGGGTCACTTCTCATCTGATCAAGAGGATAAAAAGACCAATCTATCTGCCAAAATAAGTGGGACTCGTCAATAACTTAGAGGTTTTGGCTGCATTGGTTCAGGGGGAGTTTGTTGGACCAAAAGAACCAATGAGCCTGATCAGAGAAACCTCTAAGTCCCACAGGACATCACAACAGCTGAAGAAGACCTGATCAGCTGTTCTACAAAGTCTGAAGAATACAACTGCTGAAGTATTTCTGAAGTACTGAAGACAAAGACTGAGACAACAGCTGAAGATCTAAAGTCTGAAGACTTCAACAAGTACTGAAGACAAGACTGAAGATCAACAGCTGAAAGACAAAGTCTGATGTTCAAGTACTGAAGACATCAGCTGATGCTAACAGCTGATGACAACAGCTGAAGAGGGCTTCTTCAGTTGTTGTGATGGTTTTTCTTCATCAGTAGTTTTCTTTTCCTTTCAGTAGTTTGTTTACTTTTCTGTAGTTTTGTTTCCTTTTCAGTACTTGTAAACAACTGAAGAGGTTGTTCTTCAGTTGTTGTAGTATCAGTAGTTTTATGTTTTTCAGTAGTTGTAAATAAGATGTTTAACACTTAGGAACATTTGTAAGAAGATGTCAGTTGTTGACATCTTCAGTAGTTGTTAAACATCAGTAGTTATAAAACGGTTACATGTCACTTTCAAGTGACATCAGCCTACGTCATCTTTCCTTTATAAGGAAGGATGACTCACCTGTAATCGTGCCATTGAGGCCGACAATCTTAATGCAATATTCCTTTTGTCAGATATTCTCTCTCTATAACAAAATTCTTTTATCGCTTTATATCGAATGTTCTTGCTTGAATTTGTCTAATTCTGAGCTATTCCGCTGCTATATCTGTTCAATCGATTAAACCAAGAGGCTGAGATCCTAACAGCTACCAAGGGAGTTTTAAGACAATTTAGTGCTAGAAGAACTCTTCAATAGAATGCTGTGGTTGACCGAAAGAATCGCACTCTTATTGAAGCTACTTGTAAAATGTTGATTGAGTCATCCTTACCCAATCATCTTTTGGGCTGAGGCGGTGAATGGCTTCATATGTATTGAACAGTGTGTTGACAGTCAAAGACAAAATGAAGACTCCTTATGAATTATTTCATAAGAGGAGGCCTTTAATTGACTTATTTTGTCCTTTTGGATGTTCGTACAGTTTATTGAATACTCACGCACAAAAGACGGAATTTGGTGTGATGTCTCATGAATGTTACTTCGTCGGCTGTTCTTCTTCTTAAAAAGCATATCCGATATATAACAAGAGAACACGTATTGTTCAAGTGTTCTTTTATATTGAGTGGTAGGACTCTAATTCCTCTGTTCTTCGATGTGTACTAACATGGTTCTTTCACACAAATGCGGTGTTTAACTCTTTTAATCTTTAGGTTTTCAATGATGATGCGTCTATCTCGAATGACGTATCATCATTCCACCCGTTTATTGAGCAGAAGGAATTCTCATTCATCAGGAGAAGTATTTTAAAGAAATTTTGAAGAAATTCAACATGGATTAAGCTTCTCCTGAAATGACTCCATTTACTACTCAAACGTACCTCACACCTAATGAAAACAGGACACCTATTGATCCTCATCTCTACAGATCCATGATCGATTCCATTATGTATCCTACAACAAGTTGTCCTCACATAACCTTTGATGTATGATATTGTGCTCGATACCAATCTGCCCCGAAAGAGTCTGATGAAAAGGCTATAAAATGAATCTTTCATTATCTTAAAGGTTCTTCTTGTTTAGGTCTTTGGTATCCTTATGGTGGGAATTTGACTTACATGCCTATTCTAATAGTGATCCTAATGGTTGCATGTTAAACAGAAAGTCTGTTACTAGAGGTTGTCAATACTTGGGCAATTGTGTGGATTCATGGCAAAGCAAGAAACATACCACTATTTCTGTGTCTACAGGAGAAGTAGAATACATTACTGCTTCCGACTGCTGTTCACAAGTGCTCTGGATACAACACCAGATGATTGACTATGGGAACAACTTTCTCTATAGACCGTTATTCTATGACAATAAAGCAGCCATTGGCATTTGCAAAAACCCTATTCATCATTCCTGAACCAAGCACATTGAGACACGGATTCATGCGATCCGTGATGCTCAGGAAAAGGGTTTTAGTGATATTATTTCAATAGACAAAAAAAATCAAAAAACAGATTTTTTCTCTAAAACATTTGATAAACCTCACTTTTATGAATTTATCTCTATGTTGGTTTTAATATCATTTTAAAACTGTTTTTCCTTCAAACTATTTTATGTATATATTGTTTATACTTCTCTTTTATTTTCTTTCTTCTCTTTTCATTTTGTTTGCTCCATTAGTCTTCATCATTTTTCACATAAAAATAACATTACAAAATAATAATAATAAATATAATAACAAAATATAATATATATATATATATATGTGTGTGTATATATATAAAATAATAATGACATATAGTCCAGTAAGAAATATATACATCTTGCTTTATTTGTATAAATTTCGGGGGAGATAATATAATAAATGTTCTTTTGTTTTTCTTTGTAGAATAAAATGAGAAGCCTGGACGATGTAAAGGAAGTTGATAGTATTGTGTGGGATATGATTGATAGTTACAGTGAGAAATCAAAGTAAACAGTAAACTCGTAACTTAATTAATAGAGCAAGAAAGTTGATGACTCGGTTAATCCCCTTGATATTTTTGGCCTTCACTAAGATTCAAGTTCTTGCTCAAAAAGGGTTGAGAATGTGATATCTCTATTTTGAGTTATTCTTTTCTCTAGTATCTTTGTCTCAAACCATTCCACCCTATCTCAAAAGCTATACGCTCTCTTATCTTTGTACCTAAGATGCTCCCTGCTATATTACTTTTGATGCTTATCTCCTCTACAATGTGTGAACATTCACCTGGAGTGGTGATCTCCTCTGTTGTATAATAGTACTGACTTTGAGCTCTCATCGGCACAATATGATGATCTTCATTGTTATACGTAAGTATGGACCGGAAACTCTCATTTGTAAGACTCAATTTAGCAACTCCTATGTTATATCTAAGTATAGAGCTGGAGCTCTCATCATTTGATGTTTATAAGGGCTTTGCTCCTTATGAAATAAGACCTATGATGGTTCGGAGAGGAAGAGTCTTGCAGAGCCTGTCATTTGTTCAATACATCATGAGGAAAAGATATGTTTCTTTGCCAAATGTCTATGGGGACTGGGTCATTCTATGTTTTCTTTCAAAAGAATCAAAACATGATAATAGTAGTTATGGTACACTTGTTGAAACGAAGAAGACATGGACTTAAAAGGACGAGTATGTCATCAATCCCACCAAACTTTAACTGTCTAGAAGATCTTTTCAGCTTCTCCTTCATATCCTATTATATTGTTTGATTTTTTTAACAAAATTATACGTGAAGATTGGTGAGGTTTTGTGGAGCAATTTTTTTTACGATTTGTTTTATATTGTTTTGTTTACTGTGTTTTAAATCTTTTTAATTCATATTTACTTTTATTTTATTTAACTTTTATTTATTCAATGAAAGGGAAACAATGTCAAATTTTTAAAATTTTTTAGGTTTTTAGCGAAATTAAAATTTTGCTAGTAGTTTCACACAACAAAACTGTAGCTTCTCCGGTTCTTTCGCAAGTGGTATGGTTAGTTTCATTCGGATTTTCGTCTGGCAAAATTGCATCTTTGCTAGGCGTAACTATAGTTTTGCTGCCTGCAAAACTATGTTCTATATAAGTCAATTTGGGAATTGTTCATTCATTTTCGCACATTCGAGTTTTCAAAGGCTTAGGGGTTTCACCATAGACTTTTCTAGCAATATACTTTTTTGCGATTTTGTTTATAGATTGACCATTGTATTCCCTTCGGCCAGTCGAATCTACTTCACTATGTTGCCCAAACTAATAACTAATAACTAATTGCTGGCGAAACTGTAACTAATTGTCACTGAAACTATTAACTAATAACTAATTTTTGGCATAACCATAACTAACTGTTGCCGAAACTATAGTTTAGTCTACCGAATCTAAAACTTTCATTATGCGAAACTATAATTTTGGTTAGCGAATTTAATTTGGTTTTTGTGTAATTTTTATCTTTTTTCTTATTTTTCTTTAATGTTATTATTTAATATACACTTCTAATGCATTTAATCTGTTTTTCAGATTAGATGGCCAATCTAAAATTTGACGAGCGAAACAAAATTAGTGCCATATTGGATGATACTCACCTTAAAGCAGTTGGTTTTAGAGATTGTACGATGGTTGTAGAGATCTCGTATAGCCTATGCGTTATCTTATTCCACTGCTATTTATGACCTTTAGATCAGAGATTTTTCGTGAATGGATGAGTATGATACAAGAGGAAATACATTGAGGATCGTACGAGAGTGATGGAGAATGAGGTGACCATTACTCTTGAGATTGTATTGAGGATGCTATAGCTAGACGATGAGATAGGAGAGGAGGTCACTTTATAAATCCAGGAGGTGTTTAAGGCCTTAAGATTGATAGGATATGAAGGGCCACCTTTTGGACTAGGAAGGATATTAAGAAGTCCTTCCTCTATAAGGAATGGAGATACATAACTCATGTCTTCATTATTTGGTTAGATCACCATAAACGTGGATTAGATGGACTTAACTTAGACTTGGCAAAAGCTATGGTAATATGCTGTAGGGGGAGAGGGCAAACATAGCAAGGTTGATTTTTTCCTGTATGGAAAAGAATGTGATGGTGTTAAAGAAGGATAAATGGCTACTTTATCCTCGATCCTTATAAATGATTTTGATGATCTTATTCCTAACATCCCAAGACACAAGGAGGTTAAAAGGCTAGTGCAAATGAACACCCGCATCTAAGCACACTGTTGCGTCATTCATCATAACTTTAGTGGGAAACTTACTCACCTCTGGGAGAACATGTACCCACCAGAAAGGTGGATCTAGATGAGGAGGGTAGATGAGTCCGAGAACAAAAGGGCTGAGGAGACAAGGGTGCAACACACTGATGTAGTTAAAAAGAGGAAAAGATATGCTAAAGAGAAAGATTATGATTTCGAGGAGGATATGAATGAGATGGCCAAGGAGGGTAGGGTTGAGAAAGGAAAGAGGTCAAAAAAGAAAGCTCATGAGGGAGAAGTAGAGAGAAGGACTAAACATAAGTACCAAAGTTTCACTGAGTCTTCAAGGAGGGAAGAGAGAGCGAGTTTGGATGAGGATGTGATTAGAAATCTCAATGCATCTCTGGCTAATGAATTAAGCATGGTACAGACAAAACTTACCAATCAAGAGATAAGGGAAAGTTGTAGATACATGATGTTCCTAGTTTTTGTTCTTAAATGTCAAAGTCTTTCATATCTTACATATATGTAATATGATGATGTAATGAATTATGATATATGCTTTGATATTTATTTATCTTTAATTCATATGTATGAATGTCATATATAGGTTTGAGGTTGTTGTACACAATTCTAAGTCAATAATGATTAAGTTATTTGTTCAACCAAGTCGGGTGATTATTCATGCTAATGGACCATACTTATTGGACATACGCATGAATATGTCATGCTTATGGATGAGTCACATGACTGAACAAGGAGACTGGATTAGTTGTATGATTGAGACATAAGATTGACTCAGTTACATGACTGAACCTTCGGTTGTGTGTATGACTCAATCACACGAATCGCACGACTGAACCATGCTAATGATTAAATCGTATGAATGAAAGACACTAACATATAAATACCACCTAACTCATGAAAAAACAGAAAACTTTGAGAGATACTACGAATACACGTAAACCCTAGCCGTCCAGAGCATCCCAAACAACCTATCCAAGGTCATAGTTCGTTCCTAATTGATTCCTACTCGTTCCTAACATTTAGTTTATTCTTATATCGATTGAGTTATCGTTCTCACTCATTGGATCGCCAATCAAATATGATTCCACACTATTTTATTTGGTACAAACGTAGAATCAGTTAGTACTCCGTACGAACACGGTCCCAACTAGTGGTATGAGAGTTTTGGCTCTTGATTTTGCGTTTGATTCGATTAGTTTTGTTTTTGAAAACCTACGTTTCAATCAAAAGAGTCACCACTTTGCTTCAAAAGTTGTTTTTGATGTTTTCTTTATTTAAGTTCCAATTTTTCATTATACGACAGATTAGGGTTCCTAGAAAAATCGTATTTTGTGTCAAAGTGTCAAAATCTTTGATTTTGCAAAAACAACAACCTTTAGTTGCATGATTAACTAATTCAAAAGATTGAACTCATTCATAGACTCCATTCGCACCATTGAACTCCGTCGCATTCCTCATTCGCATGACTAAACAACTCCAGTCGATTGATTGCAATCGTCCTGTTCATATGCACGACTGAATCCAATCACATGATTGAATTCATTCGCACGAGTGATTCATACTCATTGTTCATTCACACAACTGATCCATACCCATTGCCCATTCGAACAAGTGAAATATTCCTTTTCTAAAAGCACAATGTTTAAAGCAACGGAAGATCAATTTGTTGCGTTTACTGCCGAAAAGGACTCCCGCATCCAGAACCTGCTACTTCTGGAGAATGAGAATGGTAATCATAATAAACCACCTAAGTTGTTAACGTTAGATGAATATCCTCAGTGGAAACAGTGGTTTGAGATCTATTTAAACGGAGTTGATCCCAATCTTTGGACATCCATTGAGACCGGTTACACGGTACCAGTCAGTGCTAATGGAGTCAAGTTAACCTTGGGAGGAATGAGTGAAGCTCAAAAGATTATTTTCATAGCTGAGAAGAAAGTTTATGCCTTGTTGACTCAGTCGATACCGAAAGACATCTTTCATCAGTTTTCTAAGAACAAGTAGGCTAAAAAGCTATGGGGGCAATAGAAAAGAGATATGATGGACAGGCAAAATTGAAGGCACTGAATGTTAAAGCTCTCAAGATGTAACTTGATAATTTTTTTCGATAGAGAATGAGAGCTTAGATGGTATTGTTGACAAATTCTATCATCTGATGAGTGAGCTGCACACACATGGCGTAACCACATCAATGGAAGATAAAGTTTCAAGCTTTTCTGATGTTTTGCCGAAGAAATGTGATTCATTTGTGTCTAATCTGAGACTGAACGACATTCTTGTGATGTTAAACATAAATGATTTCATCTTGAAGTTAAGGGAGCGAGAACTAAGAGTGAAATACAAGTCGAATAAAGGATCCTATGTTCAGAATCCTTCACATTACAACTTAGTTTCAACCCCAGTTGTTTCAGGAGTACCATTACAAACAACATTCATGTCTACCTCCTCGTGTCATTCCCAACCACTACTTTAGGAACCCAAACGTTAGGGTCATCTAGAGCCTAATACATAGTTCCTAAGGCCAATACTACAAAGTTGAAGAATGAGAATCTTGATAATATCACAGTGGAAGTAGCTAAGGAGCATATGGATCTTCTAGCAGCAGTTGTACAATCTTATCATGGTATAGTTGCCAGTAAGATAGGAAATTGTCATCTTGCATATGAAGATTACAAGTAAGTTGATATGAATGAGCTAGAAAGAATGGACATCATGTGGGCACTAGCAAGTGTAGTTAGAAGAGCTAAGAAGTTTGTCAAGAAGGCGGGGCAAAATCTAGTAGCCATAAAATATATGACTTTTGGATTTGACAAAACCAAAGTCCCGTGCCTTAACTATGATGAAAAAGGGCACTTTAAACGTGAATGTGTAAAGCCAAGAAAACTGGAAATGGAAACCCATTTCCCACATTCAACCTTCATGACAAGGATGTGATTGGAACCACTTCTTCAACTAAAGAGACAAAGGCTCTAACTGCTCAAGGTAATGAACGGCACGACTGGTCCTTCCGCTTTGTTTCTCCAGGTGAATCAAATATTGCCTTTGTAGAAGCCCTAGATGATGGGTCTGCTAGTGAAAGTGAGATCATAGCTAAGCAAGCAATGTCAAATACTATAGAAGTTGTGTATGTAGTAAATCACCTTGTTGAGTAAGAATTTAGAGCTGCAAATTCAGAATCTCTAATTACCGAAAGGTCTGACTCTACGTTGATGGCTGATTCTTCTGATTCATCATAGGGTGTCCGCTAAAGCGCTATCACTAATACCTGGATTATTGATACTGAGGCATCCAGGAACATGACCGGAATTCGTCTCTCATTTTGAACGTCAATAAATTTAAAGGGAGACATGTTTCATTTGCTAGGAAGAAGGGAGGTTGCATCACGGCTCAAGGGAATGGGAAACAAGAAAGTAAGTTTGATAAGGTCAATTACATTCAACAACTATAGAACAACTTACTTTTACTCTCCCAGATCTGTGATAAAGGATTCAAAGTTGTATTTGACAACAAGAAGTGCTACATGTTGAAGAAAGACTATGTGATTGAGGAGGATAAAGTTCTTATATCAGCTTCAAGATATAACAACTTTTATGTCTTGGATGTTTCAAAAGCCTCCACAACTAATCACACTGTTCAATGCTTCTTGTCAAAGGCAACTAAGAGGGACTCAGTCTCACGGCGAAGAACTGCGAAGAACTTCCAGCTTCCGGATGTTTGTGTAGCATGTAAGAAATGGAACGAGACCAAGAATTCTCAAAAGGAAAAGAAAGTTAATTCTATTGATATTCCTCTCGAGCTTCTACACATGGATCTATTTGGCCCTGCCAGCACAAAGAGCATTGCTGGAGATTTATACTGCTTTGTAGTAACTGATGATTACTCAATATTCTCTTGGTGATGTTTCTGAAATCCAAATTAGAGACTTTTGAATCATTCAAACATCTAGTAACAATTTTGGAACCACTCTATAAGCTGAAAGTAAGGCAGATTTGATCAAACAATGGCACAAAATTCAAGAATCAGTGGATGGAGGCATATTGTAGAGAGAAAGGAATTGTATATCAATTTACCTCTGTCTACACTCCACAGGTGAATGGCATTGCTGAAAGGAAAAATCAGAGCTTGATAGAGACTGCCAGCACAATGCTAACCGACTTGAAACTGCCTATTCAATTCTGGAATGAGGTAGTGGCTAATGCGTGTTGCACGCTCAATCGAGTCATAGTGGTCAAACGACATGGCAAAACATGTATGAACTGCTCCAGAACCATTTGGCGCACCATGCATGTTATTTAAGAAAACTCAGATTGGGAAGTTCAATGAAAAGGCGGAAGAAGGTATATTCCTTAGATACAGTATACCAGACAAGGGAGTTTATAATAAGTCAACAGGTAGGTAGAAGTGTGGTGCAATGTAGATGTACAAAGATACACCATCCCTTACTGGGAAAGGACCCTCCTTCTTTTTCTACTATGATGGATTCTTTATATCCTTCAATCTACCGCCTTCTCATACTGATGATGACCTACCTGCTAGGATGATGTATGATGTTCTGAACATTCCACTACCAGACTTGACATCAACCACACCATTAGATGATACTTCTAGCCCTTGAGGGGGAGAGCATGAAGTATGTGATTCTTCCTCTCATTATGAAGCTGTTGAGACTGAAAATGTGAACCAGGAGGAATAGGTTCCCACCAATGAAAGTACACAAGCATCAAATCCTGATGCCTCTAACACTTCTGAACCTCATACTCCAACAGCTATAGATACAGAACCTAGGTTTCACAATCTCGATACTGAGGTAGTTGTTCCCACCACTCCTGGACCTTGAATTAATGTTTATCATCCCTTGGCCAACATCATTGGGGATGTTCGATTAGGAGTGCACCCACATCAGCTATACTCAGCTGATTATGCCTCAGTCATGAAAAAAGAATATCTTCACAATGGTGCATATCAACGTTTTGTGTCTCAATTTGAGCCAATATATATGAGTGAAGCTTTAAATGATGAGGCATGGGTTGGGGCAATCTAAGAAGAACTCCTATAGTTCAAGAAGTTAGGAGTATGAACTGCTGTGGATAGACCAAAAGGTGCTAAAATGATTGGCACTAAATAGGTGCTGAAAAGTAAGAAGTATGACAAAGTGGTCATAATTAGGAATAAGGCTCGGCTTGTAGTTCAAGGATTTCAACAAGTCGAAGGCATAGATTATAATGAAGTGTTTGCACAGGTAGCACAGATGGAAGTTGTTTGTATCTTTCTATCCTATGCATCCTACATGAAGATTAAAGTTTATCAACTAGATATAAAAAGTGCATTCCGTCATGGTGAAATCCGTGAAACAGTCTACGTTAGTCAACCAGAAGGATTTGAGGATCCATATCATTAGGATAGAATTTACAAACTAGACAAGGCTCTCTGCGAGTTACATCAAGCCCCTAGAGCCTGGTATGAGACACTCTTAAATCATCTTCTGAAACATGGATTTCCTAGATGAGTTATTGACTGCAAGTTATTCATCAAAGAGAAGGAAGGTCATTTCCTGTTGTACAGATATATGTTGATGACATAATCTTCGGTCTAAAAGTGAAGAATTATGTAAAGAATTCGAATCTGTAATGAAAGTAGAGTTTGAGATGAGTGCCATGGGGGAGGTGAAGTTCTTTCGTGGCTTACAGGTGGATCAGACACCAAAAGGAATCTTCCTGCATTAGACTAAATATGTATGAGATATCGTCAGTTGAATCGACATGGAGAATGCTTCGGTTGCTCGAACTCCACTTGCCATGAACCATGACATGGCACCCGACGAAAATGGTCATTTGGTTGATGCCACCATGTATAAAGGAATGATCGGATCTCTCATGTACCTCACAGCCTATCGTCCAGATATTATTTATGCCACATGTCTCTATCCCAGATATCAGGCAAAACCAAAAGTAAATCATCTCATTGGAGTTAAACGGATTTTTTGTTATGTGAAGGATACTCCAACACTCGGGTTGCGGTATCCTCATGACGATGACTTTGAGCTTACAGCGTATAGTGACTCGGACTATGGTTGTTGCAAGATGAATTACAAGTTAACATCAGCTGATGTCAGTTCTTTGGTAGACGGTTAGTCACCTCGTAGTGTAAGAAGCAGATATCAGTTGCTCAATCAACATGTGAAGCTGAATACGTTGTTGTTGCATGTTGTTGTACACAAATCATTTGGATTCAACAACAAATGCGTGACTATGGATTGCAATTTTCTAACACCCCTATTTTTATTGATACTTCTGCTGCAATTGCTTTCACCAAAAATCCTCTCCAACACCCTAAAACAAAACATATCGGTATTAGATATCAATTTATACGTTACAATTTTGAAAACAACTTAATGGATGTGGTTAAAATTAGTACCGATTTTCGACACGCAGACCTCTACAGAAAAGCGTTTCACAACCCACGGTTTCTATATCTTTTATTTTATTTTGCTACAAGCATTCAACGTGTGAAAAAGAAAAGTGATGTGATTGAAGAGACGACAGTTCTTAGTCCGACAATTGTTTTCTTAGTTTATTATTTATTTTATTTTATTATCCTATCTACTAAAATCCAAAAACACAAAAAGATTTTCAGTTTTAGTATTTTAGGGGGAGAATAGTATTAGTTTACTATTTAATTTGTTGCAGTATATATTTACTTTAAAAAAACAAAAAAAGAGGAGGGAGGGTAGGTTAGCTGAATGAAATGAAATCTAATCTGTGTTTATGATTAAAAGTTTATGGAAAATGATAGTACATACGGAACAAATTATTTGGGATTTCGAAACCAATATGTTCAACATGCTGAATTCAAATTACAAGTCTGAGAAGTCTAAGCACAACTAAAGAAAATGATAGTTAAACTAGTCTGCTACTGAGGTAACATAGAGAAAGTAGACCTAGAGGTTGCTAGATCATATTATGATGTGTCGGTAGATTCAACACAATAGATATGACTTCATTGGTGAATTAAAATTCAAACTATTTGTTCAACTTGCTGCGGGTTCTGATCTTATTCCTGGTTAACACAATCAACGCATTTCCAATAAGGGGTGATGAGCAAAATAAACGCCACAAATGTGTGCGGATGACCTTGTAAATGAGCAAAGCACATGGAAAACTGCTAAAAGCAATCAAACTAATGACTAATGTTGTTGGTGTGTTATGTGCAAAAGAAAAAAATGCTCTAGGAAGAAGATAGGTAATGTGCCTCTCTACTGTGTGGTGGCACTGACCTGAGGATAAGCATAACGTGGATATTCTAGAATTCATTGTTGTTTGGGCCTCTCTGTTGTGCGATGGCACGAACATGAGGCTTGGCCTCTCTTTGAAACCTCTTAGAATAGTTTTTTCTTGTCAAATACCCATAGACCTCTCAAAAATCTCCTAAGTAATGTTGATTACCATATAAGTGTGGGATCCACAAATGCTTGTTGAAATAATTAAACCTAACTCATCACCATTGGAAGTCAAAAATCTGTGTATGGATTTAAGAGGGCAAGTATACCGACAATCATTGTGACTGCAACTCTTGACAGTCAAAATTATTGTGTGCATCTTGTAGCTCTATTATGATTTCTTGAAAGTGTTGTTGATTCTCAGACCAGTATGAATTTAGCATCAAAGTGCATATTAAAAGGAGTCCAAAATAATTATGATTTGCCTGTATGATTCCATAATGAATTGATCATGAAATGATTACATTTACTTGAAGCTGTTCTACTCAGGTAGTAAAATCGGTTAGATGTAGTCTAAAAGGTTACCATCCTTCTCAAACCCAAAAACAACAAAAATATGTCTTGTTTACTTTTAAATTCAAGTTGTTTTCTATTTACTATTTGGTTGAGTAGATGTTGGACTATACAACTACATGAATTCTGTGAATCACTCACTAAAAAGGGTCACGTCTAAGATGACCAATCGGTTCCAAATTAAAAGGATCACCTCTGAGGTGGTGAAATGGTGTTAAATTAAAAGGGTCATGTCCAAGATGATCAAAGGGCAGAATGTTTTATATCAAAAGTTAAAATTTTAAGTGTTTGAAAGTGTTTGAGTTCAAGCTCATAAGTATGAGCCAATCGCATGATTGAATCATAAGTATGAGCCAATCGCATGACTGAACCATAAGTATGAACCAGTCACGCGATTGGACCATGACTAGGGACAACCATGCGATTGGATCACAAGACTAAACAATCGTACAAATGGAAGAAAGAGTATGAGCCAGTCACACAACTAAAACCCAGTTGCACGAATGAAGCATACATATGGGTCGAGTCACACGACTGAATTTTAAAATAGTTTAAATAAGGTGGTTAGTCGGTCGTAACCCTTACGATCCTACAAAGTTCTCTGAAATTGCCCGTACACACACAAACTCTGCCCAAATTTTGTTTGACTATTATTATAGACTGATTATGACCCTAACATGTCTTCTACTCATCTACAGGTACTTTGGAACTGAAATCAGCCGAAATGAATGGGTGAATCAAACCCGAAATGATCTAAACTGTTAAGACCTAGAATCGAGACTAAACCCTAAAATAGACCATTAAATGGACTTAAAAGTTGATTTAAAAGACTAAATGTTATTTTGAGTCCTGTGACTCTAATGAGTCTTAAAACAAAGTCTAATAAACGGTTTTTACAATGATTCAAATCCATTAGGTCTTACAGTTAAAGATACGAATGGTCATGCTTATGAACCTCAGTCGCATGATTGAGCCAGACGTATGATTCAATCGCACGAGTGAATCAATCGGTGACTCAGTCGCACAACTGACTCAACCGCCTGGTGTAGCATACGACTAAGCTCACTCACATGCTCAATCGCACAACTGAATTCAGCCACAGGCTCAATCGTACGACTGAACTCAATCGAATGACTAAAACTCAGTCGTATGGTTCAGTCGCACGACTGAACTAGTTTGATCAAAACAGTTTAAGCTCCAACTGTCTTTTGTTATACAACAATCTAATGTATATCTATTTTCTTGTGCTGTAGCAACAAGGCTAATAGATGGATGATCAACACGAAGCATAATATCTGTGCTCATTTAGATGCTACTACCCAGAACGCTTCCGAGTTTGCCGGAATTAATCCTTTCTATGGAGATCGAGGATCTTCAAGACCATATCCACACCTGCACTCCCTACACATCGATACAGCAGGCCTTCTTGAAAGGTGCCTCTGTCGACAGGTCCATTGAGCCACACAGTACTCGGAGCTCAATCTTCGAAAAGGAGATTAGGATTACTGCAGAAGATCTAAGGCGAATCCTGGATTTGGGTGAGGATGGTGTCCACCTAACCAAGCTACATCTTCTGACTGTTAGAGGATACTTTCTGAGGATGAAGTACACTGGGGACATCAATGCTGGTGTGCTCAATAAGAGCAACTTGTGCCCCCCAGTTCAAGTACTTAGCTCATGTCATTCTCAAGTTCATAGCGTCAAGCAGAGAAGGATTTGATAAGATGTCAGATCAAATCCAGAACACATATGTTACTTTGGTGCTGAACCACATGTTCAGTTTCTCCCATATGCTATTCTCCTACATGATAGAGAACATCAACGCAAAGGCCAAGGAAGGCTTCCGTATGTACCACGTTATCTACAGATGATCATTGATGAGAAGTTCCTTTGCTACCAAAAGAGAGCGATGATGTTGTGATTCTAGAGGTGATGGATGACACGTCATTTGGTGGGATGAAGGTGTACCAAGGGAAGTAGGTGAAGCCCCCGATCAAGAGATTGTTCGGCCATTTGGCTAGTGTAGATTATGTGGCGCCCTCTCGCAAGAAGTGGCGTCATGGTGATAGTTACTCCGATGTTGAGCCAATTGAGCTACACATTGATGAATAAGATAATGATGATGATGACCATGATGATGGTCAAGGTGGTGATGAACCTGGTGGAACAGACAAAGATGCCTTCAACCAAGACATCCTGCTCGATGAAGAGGAAGAGTTTGATGGCGAGCCACTTGTTAGGATAGTTGGTAGCTGGGTTTGGCCACCGAAAAAGGGAAAGAGGCGGTTAGCGAATGCCAGGCTGGGTCGAAGGGTGTTGCTACAGATGTCACTGATCCTACTTACACCCCAGACTAGTCTTATGGCAAAAAGGTTAAGAGGCCAACATTAACAATGATCAAATCTTCTACTACCACTTCCATAACCACTACCACCATAACCACAACCACTACCACTACCACACCCACTACCACAACCACCACTCCATCCACACTCATACACCTACTTCCACCACACCCATAATAACCAATACTACTCCACCTCAATCCATTTCCATTCCTCCTCCCATCTTTACCATATCCACCACTACCACCACCACTTACCAAGCTGGTCCCTCCACCCAATCCACATTCAAACCTGGACCTACTCTACACACAATCGGGTTAGAGGAGCAGCTGGCTAGCCTGAACCGGATGGTGCTGAAGCTTTTTGCTACTAATGAGTTGAGGGTTAATCAGAGCAATTAGCTGATGGTGGTAAATGTGGCTCAAGCAAAGCAAACCACTCAACTAAGTGAGAAGAACACACAGTACGAGATAGCTTTTGGCCGGTCCCACCATGCACTAAAAGGTCAAAACGAGCTGGTGAGGGCTTCGGTAAAGCGAATTGAAGGACTTAAGTAGAAGAACAAAAGGATCTGGCTGAAGCTAATGGGATCAAATAGTGAGTCATTAAAGATTAAGGATGGTGATGATGAGGATGAAGATGATGATGAGGATGAAGATGATTTTGAGGAAGATGATGGTGAAGACGAGTTAGCGGGAGGAAGTGGAAAGGGAAAAGGAGGAGATGAAGAAGAAGAAGAAGGTGATGCTGCTGCATCAGCCTCAAGTACATTAGTTAAGGAGAGGCGCACTAAGAGAAATCAGGATCAAGGAGCCTCGTCCTCTACTATTTAATGATTAGACCTTTATGTATTTGAAACTTTTGTCTTGAAATGTGTATTACATTAATGTAATTAATGATTATTTATGTTTAAATGCCTTGTCTAATGATTTACGTGTGTCGTGTTGAATGTTTAATCAAACAGATGAATCTCAACAACAAGATGAATATGATATTTCCCCCCTTGAGCAAGTTAAGACTCAACTTACTATGATTCTTGACTTGCAAGGGATCGTCAGGAGATCTGTGAGCTACACTTCTCAAGAAGGAGAGATCATCCATGATCTTACAAATCAGCAGCTTGCTGATATCTTCAGATTAAATCCAGACAAAATTGTCAAAGATGCTTCGGAAGTTGATGTCTTAAGCGATGAGGAGCTACAAGATGTTGATGAAATGAGATTGAAGATGTCACAGCTAAGCACTATCCTGAGTACACTTACCCTGAGGGCAACGCTATCCCCAACTTGGGTTAAACGTTTGGTAGTGATACTATTGAGAAGTTAGAGGAGATGGAGAAAGAGAAAGAGAAAGATGAAAGTACAGCCCAAGCTTTGGATTCTATGTTGATACTAAGAAAGCAGAATGCGCAACTTGTTTTGTTGAGATGAAAGCCAACGTGCAACCCCAAAGCAAAATGCCTACACCAAACTTTGCAGAGTCAAAAGACATCAGAAAGTGTCAGGCAGATTATCGCATGGGCATATTTTGAAGACTTGGAAGTCTATGCTGTTAAAAGGGAGAAAGGGATTGAGTACTTTAGATATTCACATGATCTAAAGACTCTTCCTGGTTTTGAGCTCAACTGATTACCATGCATAGATCTGTTATATGCTAACCCAAGAAAGATGTCAGGATGGTTTAAGGCTGCATTGAAGAATGAATACCAGACCAGATGGGTAAACTTTAGACCTCAACAACCTTAGACGTTCATTCATTAGTCTGAAGTTGATCCCATATTCAAAAGCCTAAAGTGGTGCTGAAGTGGAATCCCCCACGCATAATGTCCAAGATGTAGGATTCTATGTGCCCAAGACACTTAGAATATTGATGTGGTTGGTACGTTATGATCCAAGTCGGGTTATACCCAATAACAAGCTTATCAAACACCAAATAATATTTATTGATGATATGATCATGCAATTAAATATTAACACCAATTTAGAAAATGGGTTTTCTAAACAAGTTGCACATGAGATGGAACAATTTATTAGGATATTTTGTTCAATGATATTATTTGTAATGTTATTTAGATGACATTACAAATTAATAATGGCATTATACATGTAGTACAATTAAATGGTTAATTGTATACATCTACTAAGAGATTAAATCACAAGACCATTTAACTTGTGTAATGTGTAAGAAAAAAAAGGGGGGAAACCAATTTTCGGCCACCCCTCCCCTTTTCCTATTGGACAATTTCTTTGAAAACACAATACACATTAAAGGGTATTGTAGCTCTCTTGGACCAGCCATTCATTATTCATTATATGCAAAAGACACAAACTCTCTCTCTCTCTCTCTATTTTCGGAACAAGGCAGCAGCTTTAGAGGGTTTAGAAGATCAAATTTGTGCTTCTTTTGTTGGTGATTCATCCTAACAAGAAGGGTTTGCTTAGAGCTTTGGGTATACTAGCTTGAGGGGACCTCCCTTGGAACCTTGGCCGAATTTTAGCATCCAAACACTCCCATCTTTGGTCGAAATTCTGCTGGAGAAAGGTAGCAAATCACAGCTCTTTGTGGCTGTGATTTTATGTAGTTTTACATTAGGTTAT
Source organism: Flaveria trinervia (assembly GCA_025506515.1). NCBI lineage: Eukaryota > Viridiplantae > Streptophyta > Magnoliopsida > Asterales > Asteraceae > Flaveria > Flaveria trinervia. Next base: position 70,017,126 of record CM046446.1, read on the forward strand.
TGCTTGTTCATTCACATATTAAAGATCCTTTGATTATGGGTTTGTTTTGTACACTTGTATGGTAACTAAACAACATTTTTCTCAGCTTTAAAATCGGTTTTAAAGCTATTCTTATCCGCTGCGTTTTCTGAACATTTAAATGGTTAAACTTGTGTTTTATGTTCTTACAAACCCGTCAATGGCATCTAGAGCCGGTTATGTGGATGACTTGCTTGTGTTGTTCTTTAAAATTGGTTTTAAAGGATGTTTATAGACATTTTTTAGGCTGTTTTTGGGCTGTTATTGTTTGGTTGAATGATTCCCCAACTTTCAAGGTCATATCACACATGCTAGTGATTAGATCTTGAAAGATACATATCTTGATGTGTTGATTGTTTGGACAATATTCAAAACCAAAATTTCAGTTATGTTGGCTGAAATTTGGTGGTTTTAAAGGGGTTTCATTAGATGTTTTGATGTTATGATCATTGGATGATAAAGTGCATAACCTAGCCATTGACCTTGTGATGTTTGGATGCTTGTGTTGGTTGTATTCATTCATTCAATTTGGTTGTAATTTTGTTTCATTATTTGGGTTGTAATTATTCATTCATTTGGGTTTGTAATAGAGTAGGTGCATTTCTTTTATTAGAAAAATGTATTAGGATACAATTTTGTAAAAGGAAGATGCACAAGTTCAAGACCCGAAGATGGACATCAAAGACATGGAACTTGAAGCATATGGATGCAAGTTCAAGTGGGGTCCAAGATGACCTGCATTTTGTGATTGTTTTCACCTTAGAAAAGACCTTATGACAACACTTGTGATGGCAAACAAGTGTTCAACTTAGTAGCTATGGTTATGCACTCATGTTTGTATATATATGCTTGTTTGATTGTTTGTTGTTTGATTGTTTGGTTTGTATTTGAATATTCATAACAAACTCATTAACAAACTTAACAAGCTGAAAATGTTGGTTCTTTAGAGTTAATAAAAGTTATTAAAATGGTTTAATGATTTTAAAGATTAAAATTGGTTTTAATCTAAGAACCATAGGGTACCTTGTATTTGAAAGCATACAAATACAAGTACATAGAGTTTTCTAAACTAGAATTAAGAAATCTCTAAAATTTTAAAAACGAGATCAACACCGTCCTTTTACACAACACTTGAGTCACTTGGGAACTCTTAGTGGGATAAAGGTCACCTAACCATTTTGAGGGAACTTGTGATTTGAGGTGAGAATGCCTTACTTATGGGATAAAGGTCACCTAACCATTTGTTTTGGCAAACTCACACGTGGGTGTAAGTAGGATGTCTTGATTTGCAAACCATGTTAAATGGATCACCTACAATGTGGTTTCCAAATGGTGTTGATGGGATTTACATGCCGACTTTACATATGATGTTCAAGGGTCGATCCCATACCTCTAGAAGTTGCAAATGGTTGCAACCGTCAATCGTTGACCACCTTATTAATTTAAATCGTGTGATAAAGGTCACCTAACCACAATTTAAATGTAATGTTGGGTTCTAGATTTTAATATATATTGACCTCAATAGGCATTAATTATTAAAATTGATAATATCGAAAATACTAAATTAAACTTTGTTAAATTTTGTAGATGGCCTCTAATAATATAATTCCGATAACTCATCCGCGTCCAACCAATCTTTACGAGCGATCCTCCAAAAGGAACGTCTAAATCACAACAACTTCATCGATTGGTATCGAAACTTGAGAATCATTCTCAAGCAAGAGAGAAGATCGTACGTTTTAGACGACCCTATCCCTGATCAACCTAGCGAGGATGATGAGGAGGCCTTCAATGATTGGCTAATACACTGAGGACTCCGTCCAAGTGTCTTGTCTCATGCTAGCGAGCATGACTCCGGATCTCCAAAAGGAGTATGAACACCACGGGGCTTATGACATGATAACCCAGCTGAAGGAAACGTTCCAACAGCAAGCGAGGGTTGAGCATTTCGAAACGGTTCGAGCACTCCATGCATGTCGTATGGACGACAACCAATCTATTTCATCTTATGTACTTAAGATGAAAGTCATATTGACCGCCTCGAGAGGTTAATTGTCCCTTCTCGAAGGAATTGGCCACGGATTTGATCCTCAATGGCCTTACCAAAAGGTTTGAGACATTCGTGTTGAACTACAACATGAATGCTGGGATAAAGCATTGGTGAGCTTCACTCAATGCTCAAAACGGCCGAGGCGGCCATGGTAAAAGGGTTTTACCCGTTCTCACCATTAATGAAGGTGGGAACAACAAAAGCCTCGTCCCGCACCCAAGGCAAAGGTTGCCAAGGGTAAGGGACCCGCTTGGGGAAAGGGAAAAGGGTGGCAAGGGTGCCACCCAAACCACAAGAGAAGAAGCAAAAGGTTGCTACAATGACCCATGCTTCAAGTGTGGGGATTGGACATTGGGCAAGGAATTGTCCTGTCCATCTCCAAGAGTTGAAAGCCAAGAGGGATGCCGGGCAGACCTTAGGTACAATATACATGATTCATATTGATCTTAATGTTACATCTTCTAACACATGGGTATTGGATACTGGATGTGGAACTCACATTTGCAATTTGTGCAGGGGTTCACAAGAAGTGGGCTTAACAAGGGGATGTTAGCCTCTTCATGGGAAATGGAACTAAAGTCTTAGTTGAAGCTCGTGGAGACTACATCCTAAGACTTCCAAGTGGTTTGGAAGTTATTTTGAAGAATGTTTTGTATGCTCCTAGTTTGACTAGGAACATTATTTCTGTATCCCAATTAAGACATTATGATTATGTATTATCTTTTATTGAAAATGATATTCATGTTTCTTTAAATGTATGTTCTATTTTAAGCTATTCCAATTAATGGTATTTATGAATTGTTCATGAAAATACTTAAATAGTTCATTGTACCAAACTAACACCAAGAAACTCAAGTTGGACTTAGTGATACCTATCTTTGGCATTGTCGTCTTGGTCATATAAACAAGAAATGTTTACAAACACTTCAAAAGAATGGTCTTTAAAAACAAATGAATGTGATTCATTTGATGTTTGTGAGTCTTGTTTACAAGGTACGATGAACTAAGGCACCCTTTAGTGGAACTACCGAAAGGGCAAAAGATTTATTAGGAATCATACATTCGGATGTATGTGGTCCTTTTAAGCCAATGACTAGGAATGGTGAAAGATACTTCATTACCTTTACCGACGATATAGTCGCTATGGGTATGTGTACTTGTTAAGGCACAAAGACGAAGCTTTTGAAATGTTCAAAATCTTCAAAAATGAAGTAGAAAATCAACTCAACAAGTCAATTAAAATTCTTCGTACCGATAGAGGAGGTGAATACCTAAGTGATGCCTTTCAAAATCATCTTAGGAGTTGTGGATTGTCTCACATCTCACTCCACCTGGAACACCACAACATAATGGTGTGTCTGAGAGGAGGAATCGAACCTTATTGGATATGGTCCGATCTATGATGGCTAGAAGCACATTACCTCTATCATTTTGGGGTTTCGCTCTGCTCTCCGCGGCCCGTATTCTAATATGGCCCCAACCAAAAAGGTAGAAAGGACACCTTTTGAGATATGGCATGGAAGAATTCCATCCCTATCGTACTTAAGGGTTGGGGATGTGAGGCTTATGTTAAGACTCCCACCCTAAACAAATTGTATGTCCGATCCACCAAGTGTATCTTTATTGGATATCCTAGAGATTCTATGGGATATTATTTCTATGATCCAATGGAACAAAAGGTGTTTGTTGCCAGAAAGGGTGAGTTCTTAGAAGCAAAGTTCCTTATGGAAGGAGCTAGCAGTAGAACAGTGGATCTTGAGGAAGATCAAGAACCACAGCCCGATGCACGTTTGGTTGAAACTAGCACTCAACATAAGGATGTTGAGGATGATCAAGTGGTTGATCAATACACACAACACATTCGCAGAAGTGGTAGAACTAGTAATCCACCTGAAAGATATGGATTTTTCATGGATGGATGCTATGTGATAGATTCTGATGAACCAACCACATACCATGATGCAATGTCCAACACGTATTGTGACAAATGGCTTGAAGCCATGAACGTTGAGATGCAATCCATGTATGACAATCAAGTATGGGACTTGGTTGTACCACCTCTTAACTCCAAGATAGTTGGAAGTAAGTGGGTTTTCAAGAAGAAAACCGATATGCATGGAAACTTGGATACTTATAAAGCTAGACTTGTAGCAAAAGGTTTCACTCAAACTCAAGGGGTTGATTATGATGAAACCTTCTCACCTGTTGCGATGCTAAAGTCTATAAGGATATTGTTTGCCATAGCTGCTCATTATGATTATGAGATTTGGCAAATGGATGTCAAAACGCTTTCCTAAATGGATATCTTGAGGAAGATGTCTATATGGTTCAGCCTGAAGGTTTTGTCGATCCAAAACATCCTAATAAAGTATGCAAGTTAAAGAAATCAATCTATGGATTGAAACAAGCATCGAGAAGCTGGAAACATCGTTTTGATGAGGAGGTCATGAAATTTGGCTTCATCAAAAACGCTGATGAAGCATGTGTGTATAAGAAGGCTAGTGGGAGCACAATTACTTTCCTAGTATTGTATGTTGATGACATACTACTATTTGGAAATGACATTCCAACCTTGGAAGGTGTAAAAACCTGGCTTGGAAGTTGTTTTTCCATTAAGGATCTTGGTGAAGCCGCCTATATTCTGGAATAAAGATCTATAGGGATAGATCAAGGCGGTTGATTGGTTTGAATCAAAGTGCATATATTGATAAAATCTTGAAAAGGTTCAAGATGGAGAATTCTAAGAAAGGTACCGTACCTATTCAAAGAGGAACGATATTGAGTACGGCTCAATGTCCAAGCTCAAAGGAAGAGCAAGATAAAATGAAGGCAATCCCATACGCATCTGCTATAGGATCCATCATGTATGCAATGATATGCACTCGACCGGACGTGTCATGCGCCTTAAGCATGACAAGCCGTTACCAGCAGAATCCTGGAAACAGTCATTGGATGGCTGTTAAGAACATACTTAAGTACCTAAGGAGGACAAGAGATATGTTCCTGATCTATGGATCTGGTGACGAGGAACTCGTTGTAAAAGGTTACACGGATGCAAGTTTCCAAACCGATCGTGACGATTCACGATCACAATCGGGATACATTTTCATTCTGAATGGAGGAGCTGTCTCTTGGAAGAGCTCCAAGCAGGATGTGGTGGCTCTATCAACTACAGAATCAGAATATGTCGCCGCCTCATTGGCAGCTCAAGAAGCTGCATGGTTGAAGAAATTCATTGCCGATCTAGGGGTTGTCCCTTCCATTCAGGACCCCCTAGAGATTTTTTGTGACAACGAGGGTGCGATTGCTCAAATCAAGGAACCCCGTGCTCATCAAAAGACTAGGCACATTGAGCGGAGATTCAACTACATACGAGATGAAGTTGAAAAGGGAAAGATATGTATTCGCAAAGTTCACACGGATCAAAACGTTGCTGATCCTCTCACGAAGCTCCTTGAAAAGGCAAAGCATGAAGGTCATACTTGTGCCATGGGACTTCGATATTCTAGTGATTGGATATGATCTGTAAATTTAGCATTTGGATATATGGAATTTTCTATTATTTGAATAAAATTATTTGGTTATAATGTTTCAAATAATATTCCAATTTAGCATGTTTAATCCATGAGTAAAATGTTTACTCTAAATGTCCGTAGTCGTTCATACTTGTGGGAACAAGTTTGAAGGTAAGACTATTATGAACATGGATTGGTTGATATTCATAAGGATGAATATAGAGCAATGGGTTGCTACCAAGGTACATAGATATTTGTGGGTTACAAATATTGGACTAACCCGCATCTCAAATTTTACTACATGGAATCTTATTGATTGATCATAAATAAATTTGAGTAAAGGCGAATATCATTTGGTATCCTCCGACCTGAGATACATATTGGGTTTTGATGTTCACCAAGTATTATACCTTGAGCATATTCTTCACTGTCCTGAAATAGTGGACAGTACATAAGGACATGTCCAGGTATAACACGAGGTGTTTGTGAGAAACGTATGTAGTCAAGATGGAATTTGTTCCTCTTATTCGTTGAGAGTTAGATGTCTGAGGCCTGATTAAGTTAAATCAACAAGGAATGATCATTCTGTGTCCTTGGATTTAACATGACATCTGTAACAAAATGATAGATGATTAATTCACCTAAATCATATCAAGTAGGGTACTTGAAAGGGATGATGTTATTGAATGGCTATAAGTCATGCGTATTAAGGGTAGTAAACCGTTGTTAGGCGGTATTTACTGCTTGCATCAATCTTCTATGAATCTTGGGCAAGTGGGAGATTGTAGGATTCTATGTGCCCAAGACACTTAGAATATTGATGTGGTTAGTACGTTATGATCCAAGTCGGGTTATACCCAATAACAAGCTTAGCAAACACCAAATAATATTTATTGATGATATGATCATGCAATTAAATATTAACACCAATTTAGAAAATGGGTTTTCTAAACAAGTTGCATATGGGATGGAACAATTTATTAGGATATTTTGTTCAATGATATTATTTGTAATGTTATTTAGATGACATTACAAATTAATAATGGCATTATACATGTAGTACAATTAAATGGTTAATTGTATACATCCACTAAGAGATTAAATCACAAGACCATTTAACTTGTGTAATGTGTAAGAAAAAAAGGGGGGGAAACCCAATTTTCGGCCACCCCTCCCCTTTTTCCTATTGGACCAATTTCTTTGAAAACACAATACACATTAAAGGGTATTGTAGCTCTCTTGGACCAGCCATTCATTATTCATTATATGCAAAAGACACAAACTCTCTCTCTCTCTCTATTTTCGGAACAAGGCAGCAGCTTTAGAGGGTTTAGAAGATCAAATTTGTGCTTCTTTTGTTGGTGATTCATCCTAACAAGAAGGGTTTTGCTTAGAGCTTTGGTATACTAGCTTGAGGGGACCTCCCTTGGAACCTTGGCCGAATTTTAGCATCCAAACACTCCCATATTTGGTCGAAATTCTGCTGGAGAGAGGTAGCAAATCACAGCTCTTTGTGGCTGTGATTTTATGTAGTTTTACATTAGGTTATTGCTTGTTCATTCACATATTAAAGATCCTTTGATTATGGGTTTGTTTTGTACACTTGTATGGTAACTAAACAACATTTTTTCAGCTTTAAAATCGGTTTTAAAGCTATTCTTATCCGCTGCGTTTTCTGAACATTAAATGGTTAAACTTGTGTTTTATGTTCTTACAAACCCGTCAACAAGATTCCCTAACGGAAAATACCTCAAGACTTCACTCCAAACTTCAAATCATGGCATTATAATTGGACGACAGGGGAAGCGGTCATAATTCTAAACAAAGATGGAAAGATAAAGACTATAAGGATATTCGACTTGATGTGGCTTACTAACTTGTTTGCTGAAGATGTTTATACTTTATACAAGTGGCCACTGTTCTATGACACGCAATACATTGTACAAACTCTTCATTTCAACATGTTATACGAATCTACTTTGCATTCGAGATACATGCAGGAATCATAAGAGAAGAGAAGTACAAGAAGTTTCAATAACATGTGAAGAATGTTAGACAATAGCGTAAACTAGGTCTAAGGGGGGAGTTTGTAGATAAATGATGTTCCTAGTTTATGTTCTTAAATGTAAAAGTCTTTCATATCTTAGATGTGTGTAATTTGAAGATGTAATGAATTATGATATATGTTTTGATGTTTTTTATCTTTAATTATATGTATGAACGTCAAATATAGGTTTGAGGTTGTTTTACACAATTCTAAGTCTCTAATGATTAAGTAATGTGTTTAACTAGTCGGGTGCTTATTCATGCTAATAGACCATACTTATGGACCATACGTATGAATATAACATGCTTATGGGACTGAACCAGGAGACTTGATCAGTCGTATGATTGATACATAAGATTGAGTCAGTCGCATGACTAAACCTTCAGTTGTACGTATAACTCAATCGCATGATTCTGTTGCAAGACTAAACCATGCTAATGGTTCAGTCGTATAAATGAAAGTCGCTAACCTATAAATACCACTTAATTATTGGAAAAGAAGAAAAATTTGAGAGATACTACAAATACACGTAAACCCTAGCCTTACAGAGCGTCCCAAATAGCCTGTCCAAGTTCATAGTTCATTCCTGATCGATTCCTAATCGTTCTTAACATTTAGTTCATTCTTATATCAATCAGGTTATCGTTCTCACTCATTGGATCGCCAATCAAATAGGATTTCGCTCTATTGATCTGGTATAAACATAGAATCCTTTAGTACTCCGTACAAAAACGGTCCCAACAAGATGCAAAAGGATGAGGTCATTGATGGAATGACTAAGATGTTGGTAGACCAAAATAAGGTTATCAAGAGACTTTTTGAGTAGGTGAATGAGCTGAAGGATGCAACTGGCCTACCAAATTAGCAAACTAAGACTGAGTTAGATGATTTGACTGACACAACCAAGTACTCATTTTTAAATGTGGGTACATCTTCCAGGACAGGAGAGGGAACCTCTAGACTAGCAGCGAATGAAGTAGGAGAATATGGAGAAAGGGAGGAAACTGTGAATGTGGAGAATGTTGAAGAGGTAGATGAGGCTGGTTTTATGAACATGCACTTTGACTTGCAGAAAGATTTGGTTGGTGAAGATGTGGTGAGAGAGTACCCTATTGTACATGTGGAAAAGAGTGCTGAGAAGGGCAGATTGATGAAGAAGATGCTGATGAGCAAATTGTTGACTATGATTCTGAACCATAATACTATGAATGGTGATGAGAGACCCCTAACTTATGTTGCTAAGAAGGGTGATAATAATGGAGAAGTGTTTGAAATGACCAAGGAAGAATGGATTATTAAAGAGAAAGAGACTAGAAAGCGGACTCCCTATTCCAAAATATGGAAGGGTTGAGGAAGAAAGAAGCAGACAAGATGATAATCAGTTGGAACTATAACCTCGGCCTCAAAATGTTTATGATTAAGAGGAGAGGGGGAGGCATAACCTATATACACAAGAGGAAGGCGTACAAGACCTTACCAAAATAGGATTTGAGGAGGCTGGCAGGGTTGCCATTACTAAATGCTCGTCTAAGTGAAAGAGCCTTATTGCTAGAAAAGGAGATAAAGAATGGACTGAATGACAACTTTGAGTCATTCAAGTTTATGAAGGTTGACAGGAAAAGATCCAAAAAGGACAAGGACTGGGAAATCGGAAAAGGAAAGATTATGCTAAGGGTGAAACCCTTAAAACTATTGAACATGGATAGACTGGTATATCCCCTCCCTCAACAATTACAAAACTTTGAGAAGTGGTTCTACGACAACAATATTGGGGACGCGGTGATCAGGGTAAAGAACAGAGGAGAGTTCAGACTATTTGACCTATGTAAGTGTTTGGATTCTGCGACGAAGATCTGCTTGTTCTTTGTGAGCATCACATTAAAGCAGGGGAAGGAGAGGAGACAAGGAAAGAAGGCAGTCTCTTCACGATAGTGGCCAATAAGACTAGAGGTGTGAGGAAAGAAGTGAAGGAGCTCACAGAGAAGGTTTGAGCTCAAGATGAATGGATATGGATGTGAGGGAGTTATCAAGACAACTTGAGCAAGCTAGTGCTCGTAACAAGGTAGCTAATGAAGCATGAGGTGACCATGATGAATCAGTTGCTGAACTTCCTGAAGAAGAAGTTGTAGGAGTAGATAAAGACCTATCAAATGTAGTAGGAGAGATTTGGAGCCAACAAGGCAAATCTAAAAAAGTAAAGGTGGTGAGATCCAACCTAAGGGAGTATTGAAGATCAAGTATAGGTTGGACTCACCTTAGATTAGATTTTGTTTATATTATTTTGTAATAGGTTTAATGTTAGTTTACTTTTCTATGTTTTTTATTTTGTTTAGTTTTGTGGTCCAGCGAAACTGTGAGTGAAACGGCAGTTTCGCTCATACTCAACTGTTTTATTTCACCCGACAAAACTGTTGTTTCTGTCGGGTGAAACTATAATTTCGGTAGTACATTTTCACTTACAGTGTAACTGTCTACAAAACTAAGATTGCTATATATAAATTTGATCATTTTCATTGTTGAGTAACCATGGAAAACCCTAATCGTTTATCATTGTTGAAAGTGACTTTTTAAGTAGTCTATTCACAGAATATCATTATGCTTCATTATTATTGAGTGTATTGATCCTCATTGTTCTTACTTTATTTCATTTGTGATTGTTCTCAATCTTCATCATCTTTTTTATCTATTGTTTGTATTTGATATTGAATGATTGAACATCTCATTTGTACTGCAAATCGAACAAATGGACCAACACTAAGAGTTCTAGAGTGAAGAAGATGACCGGAACTAAAGGGTAGAAAGCAAGCGCCAGAGCTTTCACGGTGACCCAAGAGGAGGCAAGGGCGCACTCCGATGTCGTATCAGGTATGTTTCATGTGAACCAAACTCTTGCCTCAGTGTTATTTGATTATGGTGCTAGTAGGAGTTTCATTTTTGCTGCCTTTTGTGCTAAGCTGGCCATTTGGAGTAGGAGTATTGATATGCCCTTCGATGTAGAAACAGCCATAGGTAAGTCTACTAGGATTTCTGAGATGATAGAAGCCCGTGACAGAGAATTAGATGGTCAGAAGTTTCATGTTAAACCGTTCATGATGACCTTTTGTGGTTTCGATATAGTCCTAGGAATGGATTGGGTGGCAGATTATGAGGAGAACATTGTCTGTTGCAAGAAGAAGATTAGACTAAAAAACTTCACCAGAATTCGGTGACAATATATAGCGACCAAGTCATTGTGACTTCCAAGGTGATTTCGATGGTGGTGGCTGGAAAGCGCATGAGATGTGGATGTAGTTCCTACTTGGCCTATCTGTAGGATGTTGATACGTTAACACCACAACTTTCTGATGTACCGGTTATATGAGAGTTGCTTGACATGTTTCTCGAAGATTCACTAAGTGTGCCACCTGACCGTGAGATCAAGTTTGAGATTGATTTGATACTTGTTGCCCAACTTTTTGCAAAGGCACCGTATCATTTGGGTCTGACGGAGATGAAGGAATTGATGGAGAAACTGAAGGAGTTGCATGATAAGTGGTTCATTACACCAGTATCTCTCCTTGGGGTGCTCAGGTCTTACTCATGAAAAAGAATGATGGTAGTATGAGGATGTGTATTGACTACCGTGAGCTGAACAAGTTGACGTTGAAGAATTAGTATCCATTACCATGGATTGATGACTTGTTTGACCAGCACCAAGGTCCCAATTAGTTCACAAGGATAGACCTTTGATCTGGTTACCATCAGTTGAAGGTGAAGAGCATGATCTTCCTAAAATAGATTTTTGTACGTGTTATGGACACTACAAGTTCCTCGTTATGTCTTTTAGTTTAACCAACGCGCCAACTGCTTTTATGGATTTGATGAATGGAGTGTGTCAGCCAATGTTAGAAAAATTAGTGATTGTGTTCATCAATGATGCACATTAAGGTCTAATCCTTATGATTGACCATACATATGGGATCTTTTCCGCTTACCACGGTATAATGGTCAGGCCACCGGGAACGATGTACGGGAGACTATTTATAGGCTTCGGCCCAGTACCCGTTTCATTCATGACGGTGGGGTATAACACATGGCATTGGTCCGAATGAATGTAAAGGTTAATGATGTATGTACGGAATGAACGATGCGTAAGGGATGGAATGAATGATGATAATGAATGACGTTGAATGAATGATGAAATAAAATGAGGAGATTATCTATTCGTACGTATGGTACATGATTATGTATGAAATTAAAAGACGATTTTAAAAGGAAGTAAAACTATTTTTTTCTAAAACTACAACTCCCTCATCGACACTGACTTTTATGTATATTCCATTTGACAGTAATTGTTGTGGAGGATGGCATGAGGCAACTACTTGGCATTGTTTTGGATGGCATCCATTTTGTAGAACTATGATGTTTTTGTGATTTAATGCAAATAATAATATTTTGTAACCGTTAACTACATTGTAGTGTTTTGCAAAAGTAATCATTAATATATAAAATGGTTTTAAATTCTTCTATGATATTTTTGAAAATTTAAACATATGTTTTATATTTTATTTGCAATGATTGCCCAGTTGAAGGTGTCCTGGGATCGGGGCCTTACATCTTTGCCCTCACAGGCCCAAGAAATTTTACAAGAGTATAGGCATGAATTTTCAGAATAGTGCAATGAGTGGAAAGTTTGGGCTAGATAAAAGCAAGGTGAAGTGTTACAACTATAACCAAATAGGACACTTTGCTAGGGAGTGCATGGAACCAATGACAAATGGTGGCCAAGCACAATTGAAACCTAACTACGCTCATAAAGCTCCACAAACTAAGAAGCCCACATAACAAGTTGTGGTTGTTGCTTAAGAAGAAGGCTTTGACTGAAGTTTTTAGGCTGAAGATGTTTCTCCAAACCAAGCATGATCGCTAACCATGAAGAAGCCAAGGTATTAGAACATCTTTGTACTCCTTAATGCATTGCTAAAGTAAATAGATATAAGTACTATAACTTGAAAATAAGATGTGTTCTTATGTCCTTAAAATATCTTAAAAACTAATTTAGTAAGAGCTAAAAATGACTATAAACTTAATATAGAACATCTAGAGAAAACCATTTGAACGTTTATGCATGAACACACAAACTACAGGACTCAAATCAAAGATCTTATTACCAAGTTAACTGAATGTCAAGCTGAGCTTGTGATCAGCAAAGCAAGGGCAGAAAAATGTGTTATAGAATAACAGAACTTCAAGAACATTATATCCTCATCCTTGCATGCAATGATTTGTTAGAAGAATAAGCAGGGACTGGGATCTATTAAGATAGCTTGTCCACACACTCTACTATGTGTAAGATCTCTAAGGTGTTATACTTTTCTAGATGAGCTTCCCATTATTTACACCATAGAAGAAGAGGAGAAGATAAAGACAAGATAGTTAAGGTTAAATCTAAGGTGTGTGACAAAAGAACATCCTATGACGGCTCACTATTCTCGTGATGAGTGAAAGAACTAGAGATGACCAAGTCCAAGAGAAAACTTAATCAGAGTAGCCAAAAGAAAGTCAAAGAATGTTGTAGAGATCAATGTCACCTTCGACTCAAAGAAAAAACAAGTCCATATCTTTTGCAAGATTTGAAGTGGTGAAGATTGAAAACTCAGCTATACACTCTCGTACTAGGAGTCCTACTTCATGTCCAACTCATCCCTGTGAAGAAAATGCAAGACCGGTGAAGGGTGGTCACTTATAACACAACAACACAAAGAGGAGAGTAACATAACTTAATCAAACAGTGAACTGGATTAATAACATGTAAAGACACTAAGAACAAAAGTAACTAAAACACAGAACAAAAAAGCAAAATACACAAGGAGATGGTATTCACGATTGTAGTATATATTGCTTTCTTAATGTTCTATTACAAGTGTTACAAAGCATAAAAGAAAGTTACAAGAACATGAGATACTTATACTACATCCTATAGCCGGCCATACTTTGAAGACTAGCTGGATACAATTGACTAGACATCACACAAAATCAATTATTGAGTCAAAAGGCAGATTGTCTTTTAACTTCGACTACGACATGCCATAGGTCATATCCTTATCTATTAGATGAAGGAGAAAGTACATGAAGTAGAAAGTTTACACACTCAAGACCTCAATGTACCGTTACAAAAAGCATGGACCTTTTCCCCAACCTATGTAAGTTGGTGACTTTATAGAGTTGCAGTGGAAAGAGGTCCAACTTTATGGAAAAGTACATCTCATAAAGCATGTTGTTAAAAGTGTTGAGAAGAAATCTTTCTTCAAGTGTTGGCTTCGGAAGACTTTGTCTCTGAATCTTCGGAAGACTTCATCTTTGGCTTTGGAAGATATTGGTCTTGGCTTCGGAAGATTTCGCACTTAGAATATTTTTGTTACATGTGTGAAACTTCCGAAGCATTCTTCTTCAATGTACTTGTGTAGTATGCATGCAGAAAGACTTTGGGTGTTTGGTTGCTTTAGCCTCTTCATATAATCTCTACAAACTCCCCCTAGGTTGATGCTACCAAAGCACTTAAAGACCTCAGATATCAACAGTCCTCATGAAGATAATGACCAGCCCTTTCTTTATAAGCTGATCAGGATCTTTTAGAATATCAAAGTGTCTTCACATGTCAAAGAGATTATGCAGAGGCATATTGAACATGTGTTGCCATGTGTGGACATTCTTAATTCCATGATCTCCAATGACATGCCACCTTTCTAGATTTGTAGTGTATGTCTAGGACAGGATGGGTGTTTCTGATGCTAGAGGAGATATTGGAATGGGAGATGATGGAGCATCCTCTGGCTGCATATCCTTAGGATGTTCTAACTCATCCTGAGGTTCAGAAAAGGATGCAACCTTCTTCTTCTTTGGCTTTGACTTTGAGGTCATCCTTTTCTTTCTCTTTATAACTTTTAACTGAGAAGACTAACCTACAACACCTGATTGATTTTCATTGTCTTTCCCAGTTGGGTTTTGCACTATCATAGGTTCAGAATGAGATGTACTCTGACCCTGCTATGGATCAGAAGATGAAGTTTGCTGAGATTCAGCAAGAGCTCCAGGTTATGTTGTCTCTGGTTTTCCAACACTAACCTCCACTTTAGGTGGAGCTTCACTTAGAGGGGAGTGTAAGACAATCAGCTCTCCACTCCTTACCTTTTGCTTGATCACCCGATATGCTCATCTGTATAGGATAGAGACATGGGGCCAAGACTCCTTCTTGAGAATCCATATAGCTTCATGAAGCTCATGATCCTCTGCCTGTCTGCAGACTTCTTCATGTTATTCTTGATGATGGCTCTTCACTTACCAGCTTCTTCCCTTAGTTTCCTTTTGGTTGCCTTTCTTTCCTTAACTATCTCCGGTTCGAGTTGTTTGAGATACTCAAAATCAATATAGTCATAGGATAAGAGATGAAGTGCATCTGCCTCATAGAGGCTGGCGGATCTCAGGTAGCTGATCAACTTGATCATGTCTTCTTCTTTATCTACATGAGGTTCTTGCTGAACCACATCCTCATTTGCATGACTTTCTTGAACTAGGGAGAGAGTAGGCACATGCTTATACAATATTTTCTTTCTGCTGTCTTCTTTGATTTGAACTATTAGCTCTACATCTTTTGCAACTTTCTTTTCCTTTGACATTTCCATGTCAACTAGTACATTTAGTTCCTCCATGGAGTCGGAGATGACATTGTCAATGTCATAGTTCTTGGTTTGCAAGTAGTTGATCCTGACTGCCCTGAACTCATCATCCTGAGTGTTTGGTCTAGGGGAAACCATGATTGCACTTTTCGTAATTCTTGGAGAGCCAGAAGAGGAACTTTCTCCCCTCAGCCTCCTTTTCCTCTCTCTCTCTCTCCTCCTCCTCAATCTCCTCAAATGTCATTCTTGCTTTCCCTTTATCACTTAAGGAACTTTGTGACTCAGGGTGGAGAGAGCTTTGGCCTTCATAGCTTGATGTAGCATCCAAGCTCTAGCCAGAGAGAGGTGGAGAAGCACCTTCACCAGCAAGTGTGCTATAAATGGTATGGATCTCTACAGCAGTCGATGTTGATGGGACAGGGCTCTCAGGTTCTGCCACTAGGCTTTTAGTGAAGGTTTCCCCTACGAAACTAATCTTAGGGTCTGCCTCAACATCTAGTTAACCCATGGCATTGCCTGATAGCCTAGTCTCCTTTTGAAGCTGAACTCTATAGTGATCCGGTGATGGATTTTTTGACCCAGCCTGTCAGCTTGTCTTGATTGGCTTAGATTGAGAAGTGGCATGTTGACTAGATCCAGACCTTTATAGAAGTTCAGGCTCTGAAAGTTGAAGATCTCTTGATGCCCTTGAACTCTAAAAATGATTAGGGCTCTTCTGTTGTTGTCATACCTCCACCCAATGATGTGATTTGATGTTGATGGAGATGACATAACCCTTGGTATCCCTTCCTCAAACAGACACTTTATGAAGGAGTCTATAGACTCGACATCAATGTGAACTTGAGGAAGTTGCTGAGTGTGCACAATTGCAAGCGAGGATGGTGCGTCTTCAATGTCCACACTCTTTGAAGAACTTCCAGGTTCTGTGATAGTAATGACTTTCTTTGCCTTTTTGGTAGCATCACCCACTTGCATAGGTGAGTTAGGAGTTAGGTCAATCACACTCATAGGTTCTTGTGTTCCTAGTTCAACCCCTCTTAAAGGTCTTCGAGCTAGTTTTTCCTTATGATAAGAAATATGATGTTGCTCATCATTGACCCTATTATGCAAGGTAGTCACTTGAGTTTCAAGGTGACTAACCTTAGAGACTAAATAGGTGCATGTTTTAGACAAAATTTGCACCTTTAGTCTTACATTCCCCTCATCTTCATTAGAAGAATCATTGGGGTATGAAATGATTGGGTCAGAGTCCTCTCTCTTATGACCATCTTTAGGTTCTTTGTTGCTGGATTTCCTCAGCTTATCGGTAGCCTCAGTTGAGGAGTCAGTGGGCTGAGTTGTCATGGTTCAGGTCTTAATGATGTAATCACTTGCAAAAGTGAGAGCCTCTTCTATATGGACATCCTAAACAGAGTCAGGAGTGTGTACCTCAGTAGTAGGTGACTGATGTGGGCTAGACATAGGATGCTCAAAAGCACTCACCTCTCTTTAAGTGAGGGAAAAGAAAAGAGAATCATGGTACTCATTGAAACCTAAATCTTCATCAGTATAGAAGTCAAAGTTGGGAATTGGTTGGTTTAAGTCCAAAGGCTGGGGATGGTAACTATCCCCTGAAGGTTAAGCACTTGAGTGTTGAGACTCAGAGTGATGGCTTGAGGCATTTGGGCTTATGAGCTCATCAGGCTGAGCATGAGGAACCTCAAAACTGATAATTGATGTATGGGAGTGGTCTGCTCCTCAGAAGAAGTGGGAGCTCCAGTGTCCACTTCTTCTTGTGTGGGGGAGTGTATAGGGCCCTACACAGACTGAATAGCCTGAGTAGGGGTTCGTTTGTATTTTATTTGCTAGGTGAGGTGATTTTTTGGCTGTTGAGGTGGCTGCAAAGTACAAGGTATGGGTTCAACACTAGCTGGTGCTGCTAGGTTGTCACCTTGACCAATGAGCTCTAACATTTTTGTGACAAGGGTTGTTTCTACCCCAGAGAAGCCAGCAGTGGGCTTTCTCAGTATTTTAAAGATGCTAGTGCTTCATCTGTCCCAATTTAAGAATATGACATGTTCCCCTTAACTGTGAGCCCAGTTCACAGTTAAGAATGTATTGAACATATCTAGGGAACACTTAATATCTAGCAGATTAGAATAAACAAACAAAGAATACCTGAACATGACCCCTTGAACCATCCCATGGACAATAAAGGAGAGATCTTCAGGAATCTGGTCCCATCCACCATGCTTGTTTGATAAGTTGTGGATAACCACATGGAGTAAGAATTTCCATTTTGATGAGACCTCCCCTTTCCTAAAGGTCTTGAAAGAACAATGTCCCTTATATCCCATCTACACAAAGGACTGGTTTACAACTTCAATGGGAAACATCACCTCACCTTCTTCATCATCCAGCTGAAGATGCATGTTGATGATGGCAGGAGTGATGAAGATTGTTCTCCCCTGCACTGTTGTAGATAGTGCCTTCTCCCCATCGATTACAACCTCTTGGCAGGTCTTCTAGAATTCTAGTAGTTGATCCTCATAAAAAGGAGGATCAATGGTTAGGGACGTGAAATAGCTAGATAGGGTTAAGAAATGAGAAACCTTTATGAAATGAGGATGTTTCTCAGAGCTTAATAGAGCAACCTAATTATGTTTCCTATGTAACTACATGGTACAGTTCGGGTCATTTTTGTGATGAGGGTTGGCCATTTAAAGGGAGCTTAAGGATGAAGAAAGATGAAAGAAAGAAATTGGGGTTTTAGGTCTGGAGGAAGAAAGAGATGATAGAAAGAGGGGGAAACTGTTGGGTTTATATGTCAAAAAGGATTTCTGATAAAGAGTAATGAACGAGGATAAACTTTGAAATCTGGAAGTCGGTCCCACCTCTAAAAAAGTAGTTTACTACTGCCCAAAAAGTAGTTTTCTTGGAAGTCAAAAAGCTTCCAAAGGTAAATTATGTTGAGAAGATTTAATGAAAAAGCTCCTGAAGCCAAAATGAGTTTGGAAGATTTTCCTAACAGTTGTGAAAATTTTTCTTCACAAGAAAAATTAAGACCTGAATGCTTCGTCCAGATGGACAAAGCTTTCAAGAGTAAATTTGCTTTGGAAGAGAATGGTCCTTAAAAACATATAAGTGTCTGAGACAAGTATTTGAGCTTTGGAAGATATTTTAGAAATTTCTTGCCAAAGTAAATTTCTTAGACAGTGTTTTGTTTTGAAGGCATGATTTTCTTCCGATGATAAAAGTATATCTTCCGAACGATCAGAAATTTTCAAAAATCTAATGAAAGTCTTTAGAAATATTTTCATCCAAGGAAAACATGAGCTTATGAAGGTGATGAACTAGAAAACTTAGGACACATAGATTTTAAGAAATAATAAGAATTATTTTTAAGAAAAAAACCTACTCAAAGTTGATCATCCCAATAGCTGATATTAGATATTTAAATCTTTGTTCATCAAAAGCCTTTGTAACCAGATCAGCATATTATTCATTTGTGTGAACTTTGACTAGTTTAATTAATCACTTTTCATAGTTATATCTTATTAAATGATACCTGATGTTGATGTGTTTAATCCTTGAGTGCTACACAGGATTCTCTATGATAGAGATACCACTATTGTAGTCTGTGTGAATGGGAGTCGCCTTGATGTTTAACCCATAGTCTAGCATTTGATTCTGAATCCAAAACACTTGAGCGCAGCAGCTTGCAGCAGCAATGTATTTACCTCAGCAGTTGATGTAGAGACACAGGACTGTTTCTAACATTGCCATTAGACAACCCTTCCACCAAGAAATTGAAATCTCCCAAATGTAGACTTTCCAGTCATGTTGCAACCACCATAATTACTATATGTATATGCATACAGATTAAGTTAGAATTCTTAGGATACCATAGAACAAGTGTTGAAGCACCTTTAAGGTATCTTAGAATCCTTTTAATAGTGAGAAGGTGAGACATATTAGGGTTGGCTTGATATCTTGCACAAATACATGTAGCAAACATGATATCAGGCCTGCTAGCTATGAGATACATAAGAGACCCAATCCTAAGCATGTAAAGGTGTTCATCCGCACACTCCCCCTTAAGATCAGGTCCAAGGGAGTGCTTTCTTGCTATGGGTGTCTTCTACATATACATGAACTAACATCAAGTCATTTCCATGTCCTTTGATGAAGAGAGTTCCATCTATAGTACCCCTCCTGTATCCATGTTTGCAGAGATACTCAGATAGAGTCTAATACCACTTCTTGGGAGCCTGATGCAGCCCATAAAGTACTTTGTCAAGCTTGTAGACATAATCAGGATGATCAGAATCTGCAAAACCAGGTGGTTGTTTGACATACACCTCTTCATCAACCACTCCATACAGAAAAGCACACTTGACATCAATTTCATAGTCCTTGAAGTGCTTGGATGCAGCAAATGCCAGGAATATCTTATCAACTTCCAGTCTTGCTACAGGAGCAAAGACATCAGTGTAGTCAATACCTTCTTCTTGTGTATATCCTTGAACAACTAGTCTAACTTTGTTCTTGATGATAACGCCTCTATCATCCTTCTTGTTCCTAAACAAATTTGGTTCCAATGGTAGTCTTCCCATGAGGAAGAGGACAAAGATTCCAACTTTTTGCCTTTGTAGTTAAAGCAACTCCTCTTGCATAGCTTCAATCCAACTTCCATCCTTTAGAACCTCATCAACTTTCTTTGGCTCTATCTGGGATAAGAAACAACAGTGAAGACAAACATTTGCTTCATGGGTTTGTCCTCTTGTTGTTACCCCTGTGACAACATCTCCAAGGATGTTTATGGTGGGGTGAGACTTGTGGATCCTTAGCTGAGGGATCACAACAAGTTGTTGAGTGAGATTTAAATTTGAAAATTTTGATCTGGCATAGATGTTTCTCCTACTACATCAGCACACTTATAAGAGAAACGTGATCCAATGAGTGTGTGACATCATTGATGTTATCATCTATGGAGTGGTTATCAGCATCAAGAAATTCTTGATCATCGTCACCACCTCAATTATCTCCTTCTACATTTGAAGTAATTTTATCTGGTTATGGAGCCTCTGAGCTGGAATTTGAAGGCATCCCGGATGTATCAGCTTAATTTGTTATTGTGGTGTTGATAGATACTTCATTTGCAGAAGTAGTTACAACTAGAGCTGAAGATGTATGACATGAAAGTCTTCTCTGCTCAAATCTTGGGTCAGGATCACCTCATGATAAGATTTGTGTAAATCCTGAATCAGTCTCACAAGATTTGTTAAAACAGTTGGTAACTAAATCAAGATCAAACAGCCAATCAGGACTAGAACCAGCCACATAGCGTGTGTGTTCATTGAAAGTCACATTGCCTAACTCCTCAACAATCCTTGTTTTGAGATTGTATACTCTATAAGCCTTAGCTCGGGAAGAGTATCCAATAAAGTGTCCATCATCTGATTTCTCAGCAAATTTGGCAATTTGATCTTTGTATTCAAGATGGTTCAAGGACATCTAAATGACCTGAGAAAACCAATGAAAGGTTTCCACTTGTGCCAAAGTTCATAAGGAGTCTTGCCACGAGTCTTAACCATTAAAAATCTGTTTTGCACATAGCAGGCTGTGCTGACTGCCTGTTCCTAGAAGATGATGGGCAGCTTAGAGTCAAATAGCATGGTTCTTGCAGCTTCAATCAGTGTGCTGTTTCTCCTTTCAACAACTCCATTTTGCTGAGGAGTCTTAGGAGCACTATATTGTCTTGTAATACCTTTTCCATCACAAAATGTATCAAGGATTTGGTTCTTGAATTCAGTTCCTTGATCACGTCTACTGATTTTGATCTTGTGATCAGATTGATTCTCAATCTTTAGAATGAAATTGTTCAAAATCATAGGAGTCTCATCCTTAGTTCTAAGGAAGAAGACCCAACTGAATCTTGTAAATTCATTTGTGATCACTAAACAGTAAGAGGTCCTTCCTTGACTCATTACACTAGTGGGGCCAAAGAGATCCATATGTAACAAGTGTAGGGGAGTAGTGATGGAGTTTCTTTCCTTAGGCTTTTGATATACCTTATGTTGCTTCATTTTCAGGCATGCAACACAATGGTCATCACTTGTAAACTCTTTCTGTGGCATTGTAGTTACCAAATCATTCTTAATAAGTTTATCAATGTTCTTAAGGTTTACATGGCACATTCTTTTATGCCATAGGAAAGACTCATCATTATTGGCTTTAGACAGAAAGTATGAAACTTCTCTAGAGGGAGAGGTTTCTTGCAAGTCCATCTTTTACATGTTCCTTTTCCTAGGGGTTCTAAGCAGAATATGCTCATGAGGAATGACCACCATAGGCTTGACAACAATGCACTCATACTCAGTAAAAAGCATGTTATGACTCTGATCACAAAACAGGGATACACTCAGAAGCAACTGGCCCTCCATCAACCCTTTCAAAGTTATGGAGTAGTGACCTATTGCCTGTCATGTGCCTGGAACAGCCACTGTGTTAGTCCATTTCATCATATTACAGTGCAAATTAAATGATGAATCGTTCAATATCAAACACACATACTAAACAAGATGAAAAATGAAGATTGAAAACAATAACAACTCATTCAATATAACACATTAAAGATCAATACAATCAATAACTTTAAAGCACAATGATATTTCTTTGAATTTACTCCTTAAAAATGGAAACTTGCAACAAGGATCAACGATTAGGGTTTTGCAAGATTACCTACAATGATAATGATCAAAAACTATATATAGCAGTCTTAGTTTCGTAGACACTTTCGTTGTCAGTGAAACTGTTATGCTGAAACTGTAGTTTCGCCCGGCAGAAACAGTAGTTTCACCGAGTGAACTAATCAACTGACTGTGAGCGAAACTATAATTTCGCTCACAAATTCCCTGGACTGCAAAACTACATAAATCTAATTACATACAAAAGGAAACTAACAAAAGACCAATTACAAGCAAAAGTAAACATTCTAATCCAAGGTGAGTCCAAAATATTCATGATCTTCACACTAATAATGATCCAGACATTCTTGTTTGTCTTGAGTTATCCCTACACAAAGAAAATGATTAGCTATATTTGGAAACCCAAGCCATACTTGTCTCGGGCTCACTAAGAGAAACAGAAGGTAGTGCAACAATAATAGATCCTCTGGTTGTGCTTGGAGGATTTTGAGCTGTTGTTGATGGAGAATTTTCAGTCACTGTGTCCTTCGTAGACTTCCACACCACCTTCGGAAGCTTGGACTTGACCTTCAATACTTTGGAAGCTTTTGAGACTTCGTATTTTTTGATGACTGGACCTTGGAAGATTCTTCAAACACTGCAGCAGACTTCAGTGCTTCGGAAGTATTCCTTCCTTCCGAGACCAACTTTTATTCCGAAGGCAATTTTCCGCTTGCCTTCTTCTTAGTTTGGAGCTTTCGAAGGAAACTAATTTTCCTTCTGAAGCTTGAATCTTCTTAGAACTCTTGGAAGTCCTTGTCTTGGTCATGTGAAGAATACGTTTACGATTGTATGGACAATCCTTAACAAGATGAGTAGTACTTTCACACATGACACACTCCATTTTCTTCTTCCCAAGAGCCTTTTGCTGAGAAGAAGACTAACTTTGATCACATCCCTTCTCCACCCTCATCTTTGCAGATGCTGAGACAGTCCTTTTGGGCTGAGGACTATACTTGGAGTTGGATTGTCCAGGCTGTGTAGCAGTGGTACACAACAGATCAACCTACTTCTTGAACTGAGATAATTTGAACATGAACCAGTTGTCTTAGCAAAAGAGTTTAGGTTGATGTCTTCAGTCTTTACTACTTCAACCATGCAGAGATAAAAACTTGTTTTTGCTTGGAGTCAAAAGTAGCCTTGATCTCTTGAGCCTTCCTAGCTTTTCTTTTACTCTTTCTAATAAAGTTCTTTGTCATTGACTTAGTCATCACAATCTTCTTCTTCTCTTCAAAAGGTTAGTGGCCCTTCTTAGAATCATCCTCTTTACTCTTCTCAAAAGAATTCTTCACTATCACATCATCATCCTCTTCACTCAAAGGATCTATTATAGGAAGCTCATCTTCACAAGTTCCACACCTAGATGATCTTACAGACAAGATTGTGTGTGGAGGAGCTATCTCATTTGATCCTAGTCCCTACTTGTTTTGATATCACACTTTGTGGTGCAGGGATAAGGATATCATGTTCTTGAAGGTATCTTCTTCAAGAACACACTTTTCTACCTTGACTTTGATAATCACAAGCTCAGCCTGGCACTCAATCAGCTTAGTTATGAGATTCTTAATCTGAGTCCTAAAGGTTGTATGCTCATGTTTTAGAACTAAAATAGTTTTCTAAAATTCCTCTATCTTTAGTTTATATTCATTTTCAGACTTTCCAAAATCAGCTTTTAAGATGTTTAAGGACTCAAGATCAGATCTCATTTCTATGTTGTAGGACCTATACCTGTTTACTATAGCAATGCGTTCAAGGGTACAGAGATGTTCCAATACCTTGGCTTCATCATGATCTGCCATAAGTGCTTGGTTTGGAGAAGCATCTTCCACCGAAAGCTCCAGTCAAAGCCTCCTTCTTCAACAACAATAGAAGCTTGCTACTTTGGCTTGTCATTCTAGGAAGCTTTATCTGTGTAGTTTGGTTTGGACTGTTCATGGCCACCATTTGTCCTTGGTGATTACACTCTCTAGCAAAGTGGCCCATAAAGTTATAGTTGTAACACTTGACTTTGCTTTTGTCCAGCCCAAACATTCCAGTAGTTGCACTGCTTGGAAACTTCATTCTGGTCCGCTTGAAGAACTTCTTGGCTCTGTGAGTGAGAAGAGCCATCTGCTGGACTATCTCCATGTAGTCTAGATCATCTGGATGGAAACAGTCCTGATCTTCAAGGGTGAAAAGAAAGCTGCCACAACTTTCGTCAGAAGACACAAAGGCTTGAGATGAACTTGTCTCTTGGAAGGGGCTTTCTTAAGTGTAGTTCTCCATCGGTATCTCAGGGAAGGTGATGAAAGGACCCTTTGGTGAATTTTCAGGGTAGCATATGAGATGATGTTGGGGTTCTATGCTATCCCTTTCAACCACATGAATGGTTGAACCCATTTGATTGTTGGAGTTTCCGGATGAACCTTGCATGTTCATCTCCATCTAGTAGCCACTGAGAATCCCATATAACTATGTTAGAGTGAGAGTTTTCAGGTTCTTAGTTCTCTTGATAACCTCATAGTAGTGTGTCCATTGCCTAGGAATTGAGGAAATGAACTTCGTTACAATGTCTCTGTTCTCAAGAGCAACTCCTTCATCCACTAGGGTATCCACAATCTCAACATACCTGAAGTATTGCTGAGTCATCGTTTCACCTTCTTGAAGGTTAAATTTTCAAACTGCTACTTTAGGAGATTCTTCTTGTTGTCATTTGCTAGAGAGGAACCCTCATGCATCAGTTTTGATGCATCCCATAGCTACTTAGCTGTTTTGCATTGATTGAAACCTCTGTACACAGAGTTAGGAAATGCAATCGGAATGGTTGTCATGGCTTTCTGGTCAATCTCTACTCTCTTTCTATCTTCATCAGTGTAGTTAGCCATAACCTTGGGTATGATACCACCACCAATAGCAGAAGAGGTGCTTGGTATGTATGGTCCATTCTTAATAAATTCTAACATTCTACAATCTAGAGACCTGATGAAACCTTCCATTCTTTGGTACGAGATGTTAAAGTCATCAGGAGTGATCAATGTTCATGGTTCTAGTTTCCATATCAGTTTTAGAAATGGCTGTCATTCGAAAAGTTGAGTATTTGTGTGTGAGGGATCTGAAGATTGTGAGATCTTATATGTAGAGCCTAGAATGCTCTCATATCAAATGCAAGACCGGTGAAGGGTGGTTACTTCAACACAACAACAAAAAGCAAAGAGTAACTTAACTTAATCAAACAGAACTAGATTAACCATAAGTAAAGACACTAAGAACACAAGTAATTAAGAGATAGAACAAAAGAGCAAAATACATAAGGAGATGGTTTTCAAGATTGCAGTATATTGCTTTCTCAATGTTCTATTACAAGTGTTACAAAGCATAAAAGAAAGTTACAAGAACATGAGATACTATACTACATCCTACAGCCGACCACACTTTGAAGGCTAGCTGGATACAATTGACTAGACACAACACATAATCCGTTGTAGAGTCAAAAGGGAGATTGCCTTTTGACTTGTCACTATGACTGGATAAGATTTGAGAATGATAATCTCAGTTGATGTGAATCAATAAGGACCGAATATAGTGATTGAGTCAAGGATTGAGAGGCGGAATCAAACAATCAATGAACATTGAATACTGATGATACTCATAAATATGTTTGTATATATTGAATACTTTGACTGATTGATTACAAGAACATCCAATGCAAACAGAACATTCTAGGAACTAAGAATCAAATCAAATTACAGACCAAAGTTACCCCATGTATGAGGTATACTATTCTATTCATAGGCAGACACGTTGCCATTACAAAAGACTAAACTACCCTTACTAAAGCTAGTCTAAGTCTTCATCAGCATTGGCTGTTGATCATCCGCATTGACAAATGCGGATGAGTTGACTTCAACGGCATTTCTTCAACCGCATTGAAGTTTGGTCATCCGCATTGGTAAATGCGGATGAACAAAACACTTGTCCGCATTTCTTTGGAAATCCGCATTGGTCAATGCGGATGAACAAATGTATATCCGCATTTATTAACTTGTCATCCGCATTGACAAATGCGAATGACCAACACTTGTATTTTCTTCTTATTCAGCAGATACTTGTCTTGATCCGCATTTATTCTTGGACATGAGGGATTCCAGCAGAGCAACCATCCACCACTTGAATTGGCATGTATGATCCTTTCAGGGTCCAACAATACTCCCCCTAAGGATTATACAACCTATGTACTTCAAGGATCAGAGGGTGGATTGGGTTGTGAAGATTCTGCTGGTTCAGTGAGTGAAGGATTATACAAATGTATATGTACTGGTGATTTGAGTGGAGATTGGTGAGGTGTTTGTAGTGGTGATTGGGGTGGTATATTTTGTGGTGAAGGCTGAGGCATAGGTTGTGGTGACGGAGGTGGTAATTGTGTAGGACTATGATGTAGTGATGGTTGAGGTGAGTCTTGTGGAGATGGTTGAGGTGAGTGTTGTGGAGATGGTTGAGGTGAGTGTTATGGAGATGGTGAAGCAACAGGCTGTTCTAGTTCAATCTGTTGAATCATCC
The DNA here is from genome assembly GCA_025506515.1 of Flaveria trinervia. Lineage (NCBI taxonomy): Eukaryota > Viridiplantae > Streptophyta > Magnoliopsida > Asterales > Asteraceae > Flaveria > Flaveria trinervia. Next base: position 70,043,675 of record CM046446.1, read on the forward strand.
AAGGAAGAACTGGTGAATGAGCTCCACTGTAGAAGTTCCTAGGATCCCTTTTCTTTATGTACTTGTATGATTTTGCATCATAGTGGGGAATATCAAGTACTGGTCCCTCAATGACCACATTTAGGAATGCTTCATTGATTAGGCATTGGAGGAATCTTGGGTACATCAGAATTTATATCTCCTTCCTTCTTGGACATTGGATGTCATGCCATTGAAGACATAGGCAGACATGTTGAAGGGTTGGTTGGTGCAGAGAGCACATATTGCTGATCATGTTGTGATGGGAATATCATTCCATCCTGTTTTCCTTTTGGACAAACAGTGCTGATACAAATGAATCAGAAATCTCCATTGTAAATCTACCAAACCCTTGACTATCTGTTTAGCTTCAAATCCACCTTCATAACCAATTTCTGCAAAGAAAGAGGTTTGGTATCTTCTTCAAGTTCCAATGGTGCTTCAGCATCATCACCAAACCTCAAGCATCTTCTAACACTTTCTTCAGTAACAATTAGTGTATGCTCACTATCAATTCTCCCCGTCAGTGATATTATTCCATCATCCTTAACAACTTCAGCTGACTCCCAAAAGTTTCTGATGTAGCTTTCAAATATGGTGGGTCTTACTGTCATGGCATAAGCTACCCTTGTAGTAGAAATGAATCTGATCATGTCTCTCAATTCTTCTGCTTCTGGTACATCAAGGTTGAGAAAACAACTGACAGTAAGGAGCTTGCTCCATGAGAGATTTGCCATTATAATCTTTTCTCAGAATCCTTTTGGTTAAGAATCAATGCCCATGGTTTTGTTGAATCGATTGGGAAACTAGGTTTAAATGGTGAAGATGATGATGAACAGTATTTGGTGGTGCTCGTCTCACTATGAAGTCGCTCAAATTTGAAAAGTATTGAATGACTCTGTTGGTTTTCTTTAAATAGTCAGAAAATAGAATTCACAAATTTTTACAAATTTTGATTTCAAATGCGGTCACTACTGTAGCAAATGCGGAAGTGTAAATGTTGATATTTTTAGTCATCCGCATTTGTGTACTGTAGCAAATGCGGTAGAACACATTTTTGACCGACTGTTCGCATTCATCCTTTCATCCGCATTTGTGTACTGTAGCAAATGCGGTAGAACAAAAATTGATGAGAGCATTCGCATTTGTGTCCTGTAGCAAACGCGAAACTTTGAAAGTAATCAGCATTTGTACACTGTAGCAAATGCAGAAGTGAAACACTTGTATTTGTACATCCGCATTTGTACACTGTATCAAATGCGGAAGAGTTAAACAAATGCGGGAGAGTAAACCTTATCCGCATTAACAAATGCGGCTGAACACTTAGTAAAATTTTCATCCGCATTAACAAATGCGGTAGAATACTTTAGTTCCGCATAGGTTTAAACACTTCAAATTTTCTGAATTCTTGATGCACACCAATGCGGTAGAATAAAATCATTGTCCGCATTAGGTTTAACTTTGAAATAAGTTGTTACTTGCATTGGTTACGTGTCTGGGTTACCTTCACCCTCATTAACCAATGCACTTACCTGCATTAACTTTTGGGATTAATCAAAATTTAATGAATCTTGATTTTGATGAACTTGTTATGAAGATATGGCTTATGAAGTATGTCTTGTGACATGGTTAACTGTTGAAGTTGTCAATTCTTGCTTGGATTGACTTTTATATCAGGAGTGATACAAGTTTCCCATTGTTTGACTGATCTTGGGCTTGAGGGGTTTCCAAGAATCTGCATCTGCATAAGCTGAGATACTATAGTATAACTTCTGCATTGACACAAACATTTTTCTCTTTGTTTTGATTTTAGGAAAGTAATTTAAGAAATTGTAAATCTAAATATACTTGATCAAAAACTTTAAAGTACTCCCCCTAAAGTTTTGATCCATTTGTGGATGAAAACTTTAAGTATTAAAAAAAACTTTTTGAATGTACTTCTAATTTTGTTGTTTTTTTTTATTTAATTTTTTTTTAATAATTTTTACATTGTTTTTGATGTTTTGATGGATTTTATTCAAGGTTAATCATACCAATTGATTGAACTAAGAATTCGAATCTACTCGGTTCAAATGCCTTAGTAAACAAATCAGCCAATTGATTTTCAGTTGGTACTTGAATCAATTTGATTTAACCCTTTTCAGCACAGTCTCTCAAAAAGTGATATCTAATTTCAATATGTTTCGTTTTTGAGTGCTGAACTGGATTATTTGTAATAAAGACAACTGCAGTATTGTCAACATAAATTGGGGTATGCCAGAAGTTATAACCATAATCAAGCATCTGGTTTTGAATCCAGAGTACTTGAGAGCAACAAGCAGATGCTGCGATATACTCAGCTTCTACTATTGACACAGATACATTTGTTTGCTTCTTGCATTGCCATGAGACCAATCTGGGACCAAGAAATTGACAACCGCCAGACATGGATTTTCTGTTAAGTTGCATCCTCCGTAGTCACTGTCAGTGTAGGAATAGAGATTGAAGTCTCCTTCCTTTGGATACCATAATCCAAGAGCTGGTTTGCCCTTCAGATATCTGAATATTCGTTTGACAGCATTGACATGTGATTCCTTAGGATCAGCTTGATATCTGGCACACACACAAACTCCAAACATAATGTTGGGTCTACTAGCTGTAAGATACATGAGTGAGCCTATCATGGATCGATAGAGGGTCTGATCTACTGATTTTCCATCTGGATCGGGACCTATCATCACTTTAGGATCTATAGGAGTTCTGATAGACTGACAATCAGCAAGGTGGAATTTCTTCAGCATTGTTTCTACGTATTTTGATTGATTGATAAAAACTCCATCTGCTGTTTGTAGAACTTGCACCCCTAAACAGAAAGTGAGTTCTCCTATAGCACTCACCTAAAATTTTGAATGCATGAGATCTTCAAATTCTTTACAGAGTTGCCTGTTTGTAGAGCCAAATATGATGTCGTCCACATATATCTGTACTAGCAACATGTCTTTTCCTTTTCTCTTTCTGAAGAGAGTCTGATCAATTTTACCTCTTTCATATCCGTTGTTAAGTAGAAATGATGATAGAGTCTCGTACCAATTCCTGGGAGCTTGTTGAAGACCATACAGAGCTTTGTCAAGCTTGTAAACTCTGTGAGGAAAATCAGGATCTTCAAATCCAGGTGGTTGACTCACATAGACATCTTGAGTAATCTTTCCATACAGAAATGCACATTTCACATCCATTTGGTAAACAGTAAACTTCATGGATGCAGAATATGCTAGAAAGATTCTAATGGCTTCTAGCCGAGCTACAGGGGCAAATACTTCATCATAATCTATTCCTTCTTCTTGAGTGTACCCCTGAGCTACCAATCTTGCTTTATTTCTAATGACGATTCCCCTGTCATCAGTTTTATTTCTGTATAGCCATCTAGTACCAATAGGATATTGTCCTTCAGGAAGATCTACCTGTTGCCATACTTCTTGTTTCTTGAATTGTAGCAACTCTTCCTGCATTGCTTCAATCCAGCTGTTGTCTTGAAGTGCCTCTTTGATGTTTTTGGGTACTGTTTGACAAAGAAAGCATGAGAATAAATAGATGTTTGCAGTGCTTGACTTGCTTCTTGTCACTCTTTCATGAAGATCACCAATAATGGTTTCAACTGGATGATTCTTGTGTATTCTAGTGGGTGGAATTGAGTCACCAGTAATTGTTACATCAAGATTGGAGACATTCAGTTCATTATGGTCAGAGGCATCATCACTTTGAACTGTTGGAGAATTATGAAGGTTGTCAGACCCTGTCTCAGTGTCTGCTTCAGAATTAGCAGCACTTTCATTGTATCTATCATTTGATCTTCTTTCCACTTCAGCTGAAGGCAACACTTGTTTTTCATTTCTAATTGCTATAGATTGATCTTCTGAATTAGATGGTAACAAGCTGGGTCCTCCTGCGTTTGAAATGATTTGATTTGTGGTTGATTGTCTGATGGGGTCAGCCTGCAGAGGTACATCTTCATTTGGTTCTTCAGTGTGAGTAGGAGGAATTAATGGAAAGTCAATTCTCCTTTCTATGCTTGAAGATGAACTAGCTGAAAGTAGGTTACCTACATTAGACAAATAAAATTGATCAAAAGATTTTGTAAAAGAGTCAATATCAAATAACCAATCGGGACCATTTGTAGATTTGGGAAATGAATGTTCCTTAAATTGAACATTAGTTGATTCATCAACAATGTTTAATCGAGGATTAAACACTCTGTAAGTCTTTGACACAGAAGAATAACCTACATACAATCCTTCATCAGACATAGCTGAAAATTTTCCCAAATGGTCACGGGTATTTAATATTGAGACTGTACTACCAAATGACTTAAGAAATCCAATAAATGGTTTTCTTTGAAACAACAGTTCTTATGGAGTCATGTTTCTTTCTTTGACAATCATAGTTCGATTTTGTACAAAGCATGATGTGTTAACTGCCTCTGCCCAAAAGGTTATTGGCAATTTAGCATCAGCTAGCATAGTTCTTGCTGCTTCAGTTAGTGTTCTATTTCTCCTTTCAGCTACCCCATTTTGTTGAGGAGTTCTAGCCGCTTTAAATTGATGAGCTATGCCTTTAATTGTGCAAAATGAGCTCATGTCATCATTTTTAAATTCTGTCCCATTATCACTTCTTATGCTTTTGACGTTATAGTCAAGTTGGTTCTCAATTTTAGTGATAAACTCTTTGATTATTGAGGATGCTTCATTTTTATGAAGTAGGAAGAAAACCCATGTGAATCGTGAAAAGTCATCAATGATAACCAAACAATATTGTTTCTTTCCCATACTCATGACATGTGTTCGGCCAAAGAGATCCATATGAAGTAGTTTCAATGGAGTAGTGTTTGAGTTCACAAGTTTTAGTTTATGTGAAGATTTATGTTGTTTTCCTTTGAGGCATGCTGAACAGTGATCAATAAAATGAAATTCTTTTTGAGGCAATCCAATGACATGGTTTCCTTTTACTAATCTGTTCATGTTTTTAAAATTTGTGTGCCCCAAACGTCGGTGCCAAAGCTGTGATTCATCAAATGATGCTTTTGACAACATACATGTTTCTTCTGTTAGTGCAGTAGAATTAAGGTTTAAGACATAAGTATTATTCTTTCTCGGAGTCTTTAATACAACCCATTCTTCAGGGATATGAAATCCTGACTTTAGAATATAACAGTGGGTGTCGGTAAAGTGAGTCGAATATCTCTTGTCGCAGATCTGAGACATGCTTAGAAGATTGAAATTGAGCTGTTCACAATAATTCACTTTATTAAAGTTGAGCATCCCGTTTGTCACACATCCTTCTCCTGTAATCCTACCACCTTGTGAATCTCCTCCAAATGCCACAGATGTTCCTTTAATTTGCTTGAAATCATGAAGGAGGGAACGATCTCCAGTCATGTGTCGGGAGCATCCACTGTCCACATACCATAGGCTATTAGACCTATATGGATGACCCTGCAAGCACAAAAAGAACTAGTTAGAATATGGAACCCAAGCCACCACGGTCTTGGGTTTCCTGTTTCTATGCATAATGGTGACCTCTTGAAGTTTTTCTCTAACCTTTGACCTAATTAGAGGTGGTCTTTTAGATTTTCTATGAGAATATGAATGAGCTATTTCATCACCATCATTTGAGAAATCAGAAAAATTATGAAATCGTTGATCTCTGTTTTTTTTGAGAAAATTGACTTGTTTTTTATTATCAACTGTTGACTTTGAGTTGGAAAAATCAAATTTTTGTTTGTTATTGATATATTTGTTTCTTTGATTTTTACCTGAGTCTTTCATATTTTCATCCTTTGTTGGTTTATACGTCCTGGATTTGTTATTATAAATGTGACTCTTAACAGTTGTTTTGTCAGATGATGTTGGTGAGATAGGCTTGTTTTGAGGAATTCTCACTCTCGATTGCTTGTAATAACAGTCATTTGTATTGTGATTGTTTCAGTCACAGACTGAACAATATTTGTTGAAATAACATGTTTTTGTTGAATGATTGTTCATGTCACAGATGGAGCAACATTGATTGAAAAAGCACTCCTATGTTTTGTGGTTAAACATATCACATATGTCACAATACGTATGCTTGTTAATTTTCTCAGATTTTACTGGTCTTGACTCAGTTGATTTTCCCTTTTTTAACTTAGTATCATTCTTTTTGCTGGAAGAAGAATCAAATTTAGCCTTTTGTGCAGTTTGCTTTACAGCACTGAATTTGATTGTCTTTTGAGGTTGTTTTCGTTTCCTCATCCTTTTCTGTTGCTCTTTCTCAAACTGTTCAACATGATATTTATTGCATATGTCAAATCCTACTCCATTTCTTGATTTTGATGTTTGAGGATCATGTGACTGTGTGATTTGAACTCAGAGATTTTTTGTTATTTCCTTTTAATGAACCTTCATCTGATATGCTTGAATTTTGATGAGTATTGATCTCATTTTCAGAACTGCTTTCAGCAGAGGGTTTAATCTTTTGCACAAACTTCTTTTTCCCATTAGCTATAGCAGGTATGAATTTTATGAATGGAACAATAGCTTTAATGGGGCTAACTGGTTTGACAACACTTACTGTCTTGTCTGAACACTCTTTTATTTTTATTGGGTGACCTAACTTGATTTTATCCTCACTAGTTTCAATGTAAACACTTGGTTCATTTTGAGGATTTGTGATTTGTTTTACTATCGTGTGGGTTTTAATAGTGTTAGGTTCAGTTTGATTTTTGAGTGTGACTGATTCAGGCATGACAGTATAGTTGTCATTGTATGGTGGAGGACATGAATTATACCCAATCCCTGACATGTCCCTTGGATCCTTTTGAGAATCCAGCATCTCTTGCAGCTTTACTGAAGATTGTTGAAACTTTTCAAGTTTCATTTCAGTAAGGGCTTGGTCAGCTTTAGATTGAGCTAATTTTTCAGATAATAGCTCATTCTCAGGTGCAAGAGAATACTTCTCACCATGAAGTTTTTCTATGTCAGAGATGAGAGATTTAATTTTAATTTCAAAACTTTTTATTTCTCTCTTCATCATCTCTGACTTTACTTTCTCCTCTTTTATTTTCTCAGCCAATTTGTGGTTGTGCTCTCTATAACCTTGAAGTTCATTTATGCACTTATGAGAACAAAGATTGGATTTTACCTCAGATGGCATGGGGGATGGTCCATCATTAATGTGTGCCATCAGTGCATGGTTCTGGAATTATGGCTTGACCTCCTCAGCATACATGCTCCAGTCACACACTCCGTCTTGTCTGATCACAAGTGCATTTGATGAAGGTTGGTTGCTCCCAAAAGCTTGATTGGCTAGTTGAGGTTGAGCTTGAGAAGATTGCTGTTGTTCATGATGATATTGTTGCTGATGATTGAGGGAGGGAATGCTTGAAGACGGTTGATATGATGACTGACTCTGAGAATGTCGTGGAGTATTGTTGTTTCTTCTTGGAGCATTACATTCTCTAGAGAAGTGCCCGGCCATTACACAATTGAAGCATTTGACTTTGGATTTGTCATATCCGAGCTTAGTATTTTCATTCAGGCTGAGTTTTTGCCTTTCCTGAAAAACGTTTTAGCTCTCATGGCAATCATAGCCATTTGCGATTGCAAATCCATCTCTTCTACATCATCTGGATCCATTTCTTCCAGATCTTCTTGGATTAGATGTGCAGAAGTCAGTCTTCCTCCCAAATATGCCTCAAAACTTGCTACAAAGGCATTATATGTAGCCTTCTGTTCTTCTGTTTTTTGATCATCAGTAGGGTTGGTAGAGACAGAAGAGAATCCTGTTGATTGATTGGTTGATGTTGATGCTGATGCTGATGCTGATGGTTTATTAATTGAGTGTGCTGCAAAGAATCCAGTGGTTTTGTGTTGATCTCCAGATGACAGAAAGTCATCCACTTCAGTGATGAAGGCATTCTTAACATAATGAGTTTGAGATGGAAACTTATAAGCTTCAACAACTTTTGGTCCTCCAAGATTCCTGCTTCTTTCGTCAAGTTCCAGTGCTTCAATTTTTGCAATCATTATGTCAAGAGTGGTACTCTCCAAATCAAGAGTATTTTTCAGCATTGTTACGTTTTGTTTCCAATGCTCTGGAAGACTATGTAACATTTTCTTGTTGAGGTCTTTTGATTTGTAAGTCACTCCCATTATCTCCAAATCATTTACTAACTGCACGAATCTGTGCAATTGTTTAGAAATTGATTCCCCTTTGAAATGATGGAAGGTTTCATACTGATTTATCAGTTTGTCTCGGTTGATTTCAGCAACCACACTACTTCCTTCACACATAATTTGCAAAGCATCCCAAACTGCTTTTGCAGTTCCATAATTCTCTAGCCTTTTAAGCACATCCATCTTAAGTCCTTGAGTGAGGATGGAATATGCTTTAAGGTCAATCTTGATCTTCTTATAATCGTCATCATCTAGAGTAAGATCTTCAATGGGAATCCTGGTTGTTCTGTATAGAGCTGCCTGATCAGCTGGCAGTGTTATTGGGATGTGGGGACCTTTACATATCGAAATCCAGTAGTCAGGATCTACACCTATAATATAATTCATAAGTCTTATTTTCCATTGTTTGAACTCAGATTTATGTTTCAGCATTGGTGGTTTTGGGGTATGCCCAAGTTCTGAATAACTGTGAGAATCCATTTTATCAGTTGATTTTTAGTATGGATTAGTGAGTTTTTAAGTCTATTCAGTGGGTTTAGTCCAAATAATCATTAAAAACGTCCAGTAGATTCAGATCTGATGACTATGATGTCTGTAATCAGGAGTGTCTTTGTATTGTTGTAGGTTGTCAGACTTGTAGTCTGTATGATGTCTGTGTTCGACTGATTGGTCGAATGAGGGGCTGTTGATGAGTATTTCAGGTAGTATTTGGTGTGTAAACTGATTAGAGATGTATAAATACTCTGTTCAGCTACTCAATCACAAGATCTATCGGGTTCAGACCAGATCTGTGCAGATCTGAGTAAGAACTGAGAGCCGTGGCTCTGATACCAATTGACTGGATAAGATTTGAGAATGATAATCTCAGTTGATGTGAATCAATAAGGACCGAATATAGTGATTGAGTCAAAGATTGAGAGGCAGAATCAAACAATCAATGAACATTGAATACTCATGATACTCATAAATATGTTTGTATATATTGAATACTTTGGTTGATTGATTACAAGAACATTCAATGCAAACAGAACATTCTAGGAACTAAGAAGCAAATCAAATTACAGACCAAAATTACCCCATGTATGAGGTATACTATTCTATTTATAGGTAGACATGTTGCCATTACAAAAGACTAAACTACCCTTACTAAAGCTAGTGTAAGTCTTCATCAGCATTGGCTGTTGATCATCCGCATTGACAAATGCGGATGAGTTGACTTCATCAGCATTTCTTCAACCGCATTGAAATTTGGTCATCCGCATTGGTAAATGAGGATGAACAAAATACTTGTCTGCATTTCTTTGGAAATCCGCATTGGTCAATGCGGATGAACAAATGTATATTCGTATTTATTAACTTGTCATCGGCATTGACAAATGCGGATGGCCAACACTTGTATTTTTCTTCTTATTCAGCAGATACTTGTCTTGATCCGCATTTGTTCTTGGACATGAGGGATTCCAGCAGAGCAACCATCCACCACTTGAATTGGCATGTACGATCCTTTCAGGGTCCAACAGACTATGACATGCCATAGTTCACATCCTTATCTATTACAAAAAGGATAAAGTACATGAAGTAGAAAGTTTACAGAGTCAAGACCTCAATGTACAGTTACCAAAAGCATGGTCCTTTTCACCAACTCATGTAAGTTGGTGACTTTACAGAGTTGTAGCAGAAAGGGGTCCAGTTTTATGGAAAAGTACATCTAATAAAACATGTTGTTAAAAGTCTTGAGAAGAAATATGTCTTCAACCTTGGCTTCGCAATACTTTGTCTCTGAAGATTTGGAAGAGTTCATCATTGGCTTCGAAAGATATCGGTCTTTGCTTCGGAAGATTTCACACTTAGAATATTTCTGTTGCATGTGTGAAACTTCCGAAGCATTCTTCTTCAATGTACTTGTGCAGTATGCATGCATGAATACTTTGGGTGTTTGGTTGCATCAGCCTCGTCATATAATCTCTATATAAAAGAAGGCTTATCAGTAATGCACCACTCGTACATAGCATGAACCATTCACTTCTAAGAGCAAGCCTCATCCTAACAGACCTCTTACATTATTTGTGAAGATGAAGATGGATGTGAAAAATGATCAAGCTTGGAATTCTACTCAAAAAAAGATTCTTAGAAGCTTGCAAACTGAAAGAATCATGTGTGGTAGCAATTCTCATTTTGATAAGGACTGCATTTACAATCGCAAAAGTATTATCCACATGACTAAGAAGACGATTTCTAAGGAAAAAAGAAGAACATAGTTTTGGAATGAAAATATTTTCCTTTCGAAAGCTCCAAAGTGAAGAAGACAAGTGAAAACTTGACTTTGGAAGAAAATTTGGTCTGAGAAGAAAGTATTGCCTATAAAGTACTGAATTCTATTATAGTGAATGCAAACTCTTTCTCTTAGAATTAGTGATCTAAGTTTGATCAGTTAGAGTAGATTGCAGTGGAATTTGAACAATGAATTAGACAATTTAGCAAGAACTCAATTGATATTCAATAGAAAAGCAACTGGTTATAGAGAAAGATAGAGAATTCTGCAAAAGGAATATTTCATTCAAATGCTTTCGTGGTGGCTGAATGTCACACGTTACAACTAGGTCAACATTCCTTATATAAGGAATATGACGTCTTCTGATGTCACTCGATAGTGACATCTAACAGATTTATACAAACAACTGAAACTATGCAAATTACTGAGAATGTTCTCAACAACTAATCATATCTCAGAGAATGCTAAGTACAAAAACATAAAACTACTGAAACTATAAACTACTGAAAGGTAAATTACAAGTACTGAAAAGGAAAACCATCACAACTACTGAAGTTAATAACTTCAGCTGTTGTGATAACTATTGATCACTCTGGTCTTCAGTCTTTGTTCTTTAGACTTTTACTTTCAGTCTTTGTCTTCAGCTGATAGCTTCAGACTTTGTCTTCAGTACTTTTCTTTCAGACTTTGTCTTCAGTAGAAATCTTCAGATCTTGTCTTTAGACTTTGTCTTCAGACCTTGTAATCAGCTGATGTCTTCAGCTGTTGTGATCTTCTTCAGCAGTTGTAATGTTTGTGGGACTTAGAGGTTTTTCTGATTAGGCTCATTGGTTCTTTTGGTCCAACAAACTCCCCTAAACTAATGCATCCAAAACCTCTAAATTTATTGATGATCCCACTTATTCTTTGGCAGGAACACCCTCTTGATCAGCTTCAGAGGTAATCATGTAAGCACAGGCCGGGAAAAGGTTTCTGATATTTTGATTGGCTAAGTATGGAAGGGAACTCTGTCTTGGGGAAATTGGACACAGAGTCTGGTCCCAACCATGAACCCTAATTCCCATTGATGAGTCTGTAAGACTCACTTGCATAGGCCTCAAGGAGAACAACTTATTCCTCCTTGGTGAGTTCTTTTGCTTCTCCCTCAAAGAAGAACTCTGGGCCATAATATTCAGACATATATCTTACTGTCTTCCCATTCTTTAACTCAATAGTTGTGATCTTTCTGTATGCGAATTCATCTGGATGAGAGCCTTCTAGCAACAACTGGAGTTCACTCTTTTGAAGATCTTCAAGTCTCTTGTATAACAACCCCTTCTTGATCATTTTTTTTCAAGTATAGATTGAGGGGTTGTCTTTGAGTTGTGTACTCTCTTGAATTCTTCTATAATCTCCCAGGGTGAGACTACCATAGCCAACATAATTGCAGCATTCAAAGTCTTTTTCACTTGGCCATGATATCTACTTGGTATGTTCTTCTTGTGAATTCTGGAACTTACCCTGGGGTCTGGCCAAGTTCTCACTCTTTCTCTTTGATGTTGGAATGTATGTCTAAGAGTATACAGCCTCAGAGCTTGTTTCTTCATTTCTTGAATGGATGAGGACCGAGGGATGTCCTTGTCAACCATTTTGAGAAATTGCTCATCATGCTGCTTCTGCTGTTCTGCTTCTGCTGTTCTGCTTCTTCAATCTTCACTTTCACCATTTGCATTTGCAAGTCAAGTGTGATCATCTATTGACTTCTGGGTTCAGGTGTTTTAAGTTTGACAATAGCAAAGATTGGCATACTGTCTTCATTATCATCCTCTTCTTCTTCTTCTACCCTCAACACCCTTCTCCTCCTTCTGGGTGTATCACTGGGTATGGTTCGAGACGGTTTTTGGGGTAATGGAATTGGTTTTGTGGGTTGAGTTGTGGGTGGTTTTGGTTTAGGGATAGACTTGGCAGATTTTAGAGATGATTGCTTTGAAGGTTGTTTTTGAGTGGGAGTATGAAAAGGCTGATCTAGCAATTTAGTGGTGAGTTTGGCTTTTAAGAGCTTTGCCATCTCAGATCTCTTCATAGCACCTGCTTCATCCAGTGCTTCGATGATCAACCCTTTGTTGCAGCCTCCAGCAGAATAGATCTTCTTCGTTATCTCCAAGATATTGTCTCTGGACCAATACTTTATCTCTATCAATGATCTTCCTAGATATTTGGCAGTAAACCTGATCATAATCTCCAATCTTTCCCTATCCATCACACTATAACTATCCTATCTTGCTTGAATTTCATTTACCTCCAGCCTTCTGATCTCAACATCTAAGGTGGCTGTGCCATGACCCTGTCTGAAGAGCTGATCTATTATTTTGTCCATAGATCTGCTGTGAGCTTCATCAGCTTCTTTGACTAGATCTTCTAAGGACTTTTCTCCATCAGATTTTGACTCAGCATTTCTCTTCCTTTTGTAAGTGATCAGCTGATCTTTCTGCTCTTTGTCTGTGCTCAGCTCTTGCACTGTGATCAGCTATTTCTCTGAGATCACTTCTTGTTCTTTCTCCAACTCCTTTTCTTTTTCTGGTTCTTTCTCATCTTCTACTCTCTTCCTTTTCCTTTCTTTCACTGCCTTAGACTTAGTAGTCTCCCCCTTTTTGGTTGCATTGGGATCAGGGGCTTGAAAGGCAGAAAGTGACTTGTGAACAGTATCATTAATGAGTGTTTGGATGTTTGAGGAGATCCTCTCATCAATGGCTTTATGTACTATCTCAGTGATGATGGGAGTGATGAGAGGTAAGGATCTTTGAAAGGTTGCAACCATCTGCTCAGAGGGGTTCTGTCCCTGAGAGGTGGTGCCAAAAGCAGTGGCTGGTGGCTTAGTTAAGTGTATTGGCGGTGTGTTTGGTGAACCTTCAAATGAAGGTGCCATCTCTAGGCTTATTGGGGTAGATGGACTTTTATCCAGAGATATTTTGGCTAGCAGCTCCTTGAGTCTGCTCACCTCAGTCTCTAGGATTGTGTTATGGGCTAAGACATCAAAGAAAAAGCCCAGGTCATCATCAATCTTTGCTGAATCATCTGACCTCCTGATTAAATCAGGATGTACATGCCCTGAGTGTAGATTAGTATATGCATGTGCCCCTTGTTCTTGGTTCTGGGGACTTCCTGCCTCTGGACTTTGTCCTTCATTGGCAGTTGCCTCTGGTGAGGTCTTAGATATGTGACCAACTTCATCATGTTCATTTGCTGAAACAGTTGAACTGGCAGCCTGAACAGATGTTCTAACCTCCTCTTCTACATTTGGAGATTAAACATTATAACCCCTGTGTTGTGGGTTATGAGCAACATTTTGGTCCTCCCCCTCAATTGTTGAGGAATTCCCGGTGTTAATTGGTTTTTGGGAAGGGGGTGAGGAATGCATCTGACTCAGCACTTTAGCAACTATAAGGGTTGGGCTTTGAGAGGTGGTTGCAGTTGGAGATTGGTCAGAAGCAGATTGCACCTGGGATGAGAGATGCTCTTCAATGGTAACCTTCTCAACTGAGATAGGTTCCAGTAATGTGGTATCCCCAAATTTGGTTGTAATAGGATCCTATGGAGAGGAGAACTGTTAGGATCAGTGATCTATGTTTGATTGATTAAAGAGTATAGCAGCGGAATTCAAACAACGAATTAGTCGATTCACAAGAACGAAACGATATTCAATGAAGAACAAGACGGTTATAGAGAGAGAATTTCTGCAAATATATATCATTCGATATTCGCTTTCGTGGTAACAGAATGTCACAATTACAATTAGGTCGACACCTCTTATATAAGAGATGTGACGTCTGCTAATGTCACTTGATAGTGACATCTAACAGATTTATTACAACTGAAACACAACTACTGAAGATGTCAAAACAGCTGACATCTCCTTACAAAAATGCTAAGTGTTATCAGTTGTTATAACTACTGAAAAACATAAAACTACTGAAACTACAACGACTGAAGAACAAGCTCTTCGGTCGTTTTACAAAACTACTGAAAATAAAAATATAAAACTACTGATATCACAACTACTGAAGAAGTACTCTTCAGCAGTTGTGACAAACTACTGAAACTTCAGTACTTGATCTTCAGACTTGAACTTCAGACGTTTCATCAGCTGATGAATTCAGTAGATATCATCAGCTGATGTCTTGGTATTTGTCTTCAGACTTTGTACATCAGTTGTTGATCTTCAGCACTTGTAAACTCTTCAGCTGTTGTACTTCAGTACTTTGAACTTCAGCTTCAGCACTTGTGTTCTTCAGCTGTTGTACTTCAGCACTTCAGTTCTTCAGCTGTTGAAGTCTTCAGCACTTGATCTTCAGCTGTTGAAGTCTTCAGCACTTGTCAAACTGCTAATGAAGCTTTCAGCAGTTGTTATGATACCATGTGGGACTTAGAGGTTTTCTGATCTTGGCTCATTGGTTATTTTGGTCCAACAAACTCCCCCTGAACCAATGCAGCCAAAACCTCTAATTTATTTATTATCCCACTTATTGTTGGCAGAAAAGTTGGTCTTTTTCCTTCTTGATGAGTAGAGAAGATGACCCATATAAGCTCCGCCTGGGAAGAAGTCTCTGATATTTGTTTGGCAAGATATGAATGGGAACTCTGTTTTGGGGAACTGGACACAGAGTTGTTATCCCATTCATGAGATCTACTTCCCGTGTATGAGCCTGTAGGATTCTTTGGTGTAGGCTCTGAGAAACATGATTTGTTCTTCCATGGTCAGGTTCTCGGCTTCACCATCAAACAATCCTTCTCGCCCATATAGCTCTGTGATGTACTTGGCCTGTTTTCCGTTTTTGAGCTCAACTATTGTAATTTGTCTATATGCAAACTCATCAGGATGATTCCCTTCGAGTAGCAGACTGAGCTCATTCTGTTTGAAGTTCTCAAGCCTCTTGTAGACTAACCCCTTTTTGATAATTCTGTTCTCTAGCATCTTCTGGGGTGGTTGTTTAGTCTCGTAGGCCTTCTTGAAATCTTCGACAATCTCCCAGGGTGATACTACAAGGGCCACTGTGATCTCTTCATCTACGATCCTCTTGATTTGACCCTTGTATCTCGAAGGAATGTATTTCTTTACAATCCGTGAGCCACCCTCGGATCAGGCCATACTCTCACCCTTTCCTTCTGATATTGAAATGTGTTGGCGAGAGTGTACAATCTCAGAGCTTCTTCTTCATGCTGATAATTGATGAGGAGGCAGCATAGGTTTTGTCAATGCTTTTCAGCATTTCATCATCATGAAGCTTTTGCTGCTCCTCTTCTTCAATTTTTACTCTCACAACATCCATCTGTGAGGTGGGAGTGATGGGCATAGGTTTGGCTTTCGCCAGTGTTAGGACTGTAGACAGAGGCATCCTATCTTCTTCCACATCATCCTCTTCTTCTTCTTCTTCTAGCCTCAACCCCCTTCTCTTCTTCTTCTTAGGTGCATCATCGGCTATTGGTTTAGATGGTGAGGGAGTTGGTTTTGTGGGTTGTGATTGTGGTTGTTTGGATTTGGGCTTTGAGATTCGTTTGGAGATTTGAGGGGTAGGCTGGTTTTGAGTGGGTGGAAGGGAAGGTTGTTCCAGCATTTGGTTGGAGTTTAGCCTTTGTAGTTTTGCCATTTCAAACCTTTTTCTAGCCCCGGCCTCATCAAGGGCTTCAATGATAATCCCCTTGTGGAATTGCTCAGACAGATAGATTCTGGTGGCTATAGCCAGAATACTGTCTCTGGTCCATGCGCGAATCTCCATCAAAGATCTTCCTAAGTATTTGGCAATAAAATGGATCATGATCTCCAATCTCTCCTTTTCAAGTGCATCATACCCAGCCCATCGGGTTTGAATCTCCTCCACTTCCAACTTCCTGATTTCACTATCTAATGTGGCTGTATCAAAACCTTGCCTGAAGAGTTGCTCAATGATTTTATCCATGGATCGGCTGTGTGTATCATCAACATCTTTTACCAGCTCTTCCAAGGATTTTTCTTGAGCAGTAGGTTGATCATCAGCACTTTTCTTTCGTTTATAGGTGATCAGTTGTTGCTTTTCTTTTTCCGCCTCCTGGGCTTGCTCTTGGGCCTTCTCATCCTCTGTTCTTTTCCTCTCTTTCTTTCACTGCAGTACTCTCCCCTTTTGGATGCATTGGTGGTAGGGGTTTGTACCGCAGAAAGTGTCTTTTGCACAGCAGCATCAATCAATGGTTGTAAAGTTGAGGAAAGCCTCTCATCAATGGCTTTAGCCACAATGTCAGTGATTATGGGTGTGATGAGAGGGAGGGAATTTTGAAGGACAACAACTATTTGCTCAGGAGGGTTCTGTTCCTGAGAAATAGTGCAAGAAGCAGAGGCAGGTGGCTGAGTTGTTGGGAGTGGCTCAGTGTTTGGGGAACCTTCAACTGAAGGTGCCATCTGTGGGTTTGTATAGGCACATGGTCTTTCTCGTTGAGAGAGTTGGTCAAGTAGGTTTTGCAGCCTACTGACTTCCTCCTCAAGGATTGTGTTCTGGGCAAGAACATCATAGAAAAAGCCCAGGTCATCATCAGCAGAAGCTGAATCACCTGACCTCCTGCTTGGAGCAGGATGAACATGCACTGGGTGTAGACTAGTTGTAGCATGTGCCCCTTTGTCTTGGTACTAGGGACTTCCACCCTCAGGACTATGTCCATCATCATCTGTTGCCTCTAGTGAGGGCTTAGCAATGTTACCAGCCTCAGTCTGATCATGTGCTGATGCAGAAGAGGTGGCAGCCTCACTAGATATTCTAATCTCCCTATCTACACCAGGAGATAGAAGTGGTAAACCCCTATGCTGTGGGTTCTCAATTGCACTTTGGTCCTCCCCCTCAATGGTAGAGGTGTTCCCAGTAGTAAGTTGTATCTGGGGAGGGGATGAGGAGTGCAATTGAGTCAGCACTTGTGCAACGATCAATGTTGGGGCGTGGGGGGGCGGTTGCATGGGGTGAAGGGATAGAAGCAGTGTGCACCTGGGGAGGAAGGTGCTCTTCAATGGCAATCCCCTCAAGTGAGGAAGATCCCAGATGTGTGGGTACCCCTTGTGTGGTTGCTACAGGCTCCTGTTGAGAGGAATCCTGAGCGGCTATGGGGGAAGAGTCCTGATATCCACTAGGGGGTTATAACCAGTGGATATATCCTGCGTTTGTGTTTCAGGGGCATCCTCAGGGGACTCATTTCCCTGAGTAGCCGTTTTGGGTTTCTTTTTGGTGGGTTTGGTGGGGACTTTTGATTTGGAGGTGGTGGCTGTGGGTTCCAGCTGCGTGGGTTTGCGCAGCTTGGCAGCCAATTTGAATGTGTGGTCAGAGTTGTGCGAGAGTATACTTCAGGCAGAACAGCCGTAGCAGGGACTCCCAGGCCAACAAGTCCCTCAGCTTGAAGCTGGTTTGTAATGATGGCCATATGAACCGTGGATATAATATCCAACGGTTAGCAGTTAGTTTTTGAGCCATATCCTTGAGCTCGGAAAATATTATTTCTGAAAAATTTAAAGGCTGTTGCTCAAGAATAGAATACATTTCCTGCTGCCACTTCATAGACATTTGATCCCAAGACGAAGTCTTAGGGAGCCAAACATACATTTACCATGTGAAAAATTAGGCGTTCAGCGTCATGGAAATGTTTCTTCATTATTGTGGAGGCACTAAGGTTGCCCTGATATCCATGATGGGCAAAGGATAGATCAGTTGTGGCCTTGGGATATCCAGTAGGAGAAATGGCATCATCCAGATGTAGAGTTTGGCGAATTATTTCGGGAGTGATGACCACTTCTTTGTTGTTGACGACCGACCGGAGAGATGGTGTGTTGTTCTCCCCAGTGGTGATGATGACGTTCATCCAAAACTGTTTGAGGGATTCGGCATGTAGAATGGGATTGAGAAGAAATGCCGTTTTGTATTGTGACTGGACCATAAGATCGATAGCAGTATCAAACTTAGCCCAGACTGGAAATTTAGTAAGGTAAGCTACACAGTTGTGTCGTGGTTTGATTTGCATGGACGCCATTTAGAAGAGAGAAGTTTTGGAGAGGAACGTTAGTTTTGAAGAAGATGAAGCTTTGAAGGATTAGGTCAGGGATATTTATAGGGTACGGGTTAGAAAACGACTGAAGGATGTGGTGTTAGTCATCAGTAGTTTTAAACGACTGTTGACATGGTATTACCCTTTCAGACGTTGAAACAGCTGAAGTCGTGGTGTTAGGCATCAGTAGTTAGAAAACTACTGAAAGCCGTGGTTTTGACTTCAGATTATTAAACAACTGAGGACTTGGTATTTGTCATCAGTGTTGTGAAACTACTGAAGACAGTGGTTTTGTCATCAGTTGTTGTAAACAGCTGAAGACTTGGTATTAGTCATCAGTAGTTAGAATACTACTGAAGACATGGTTTTGCTTCAGTTGTTTAAAATGAAACAGCAGTTGTTGAAACAACTGAAGAGAAAGTTCTCTTCAGTAGTTTTCGTCAATTCATAACCTTTCAGCTGTTCCATACTGTCCTCAACACTTACTCATCAGACTTTGCATCTGCTTTTCAGGTGTTTCATAGGACGTCAGTACTTATCTGTTTGTACTGATTTCAGTAGTTGTAACTACATCAGTAGTTTGGAACAGATAAAGTACTTCAGTACTTGTGAGGCATTTAGCCATCAGTAGTTATAAAAAAAACTACTGAAGATGAAAGGACTCATCAGTACTTATATGTGACATGGGTACCAATGATCACCATAAGTATTACAAAAATCATCAGTAGTTGTCACTTATTCTAGCTGCAGCATACCAAGCCTTAACACAAGGTTTTGGAAAGTAGAACTATCCAAGGGCTTAGTAAAAATCTGCAAGCTCTAGGCACAAACTTAGATCAATCAGACCTTTTTCAAAGCAATCCCGAATAAAATGATGTCTGATCTCTATATGTTTGGTCCTAGAGTGCTGGACTGGATTTTTGACAATACACAGAGCTGAAGCACTTTCCATTAATAATGGAGTCTTAGTCTCTGTAATGCCATAATCCAGAAGTTGGTTCTGAAGCCAGAGTACCTAAGAGGTAGCAAGAGATGTACTCGGCCTCAGCAGTTGATGTAGCAAGAGATGTTTGTTTCTTACTCTGCCAAGAAATCAAACAGTTGCCTAGGAATTTACAACCACCAGAAGTTGACTTTCTAGTTAACTTGCACCCTGCATATTCACTATCTGTAAAAGCAACTAATTGCAAGAGTGTCTAATGGAATACCATAAACCCAGAGATTGTGTACCTTGCAAATATCTAAAGATTCTCTTGACTGCAATCAAATGAGACTCTTTAGGAGCAGCCTGAAATCTAGCACAAACACATGTAGCAAACATAATATCTGGTCTAGAAGCTGTTAAATACATCAAGGACCCAATCATACATCTGTAAAGCGTTTCATCAACAGCTTTACCTTTCTGATCAACATCCAGTTGTGTGGTGTTGCACATGGGAGTAGAACAGGCTTACAGTTTTGTAAATCAAACTTATTCAAAAGATCTTTTGTATATTTTGACTGATGAATAAAAGTTCCATGAGCCTTTTGTTTGATTTGCAAGCCTAGAAAGAACTGTAATTCTCCCATTGGACTCATTTCAAACCTCTGTTTCATTAATGTTGTAAAATCATCACACAACTGGGGATCAGAGGATGCAAAAATAATATCATCAACATAAATCTGAACAAGTAGCTTATGCTGATCCACCTTCTTAATAAACAAAGTTTTATCAATGGAGCCTCTAGTGAAATTATTCTTAAGAAGAAAAGTAGAGAGTGTCTCATACCAGGCTCTAGGAGCTTGTTTCAACCCATAAAGAGCCTTATCAAGTTTATACACCCATTCAGGATGTTTATTATCCTCAAATCCTGGTGGTTGACACACATAAACTTCTTCCTTTATTTTACCATATAAAATACACTTTTGACATCCATTTGAAAAACTTTAAGATTGTGGAATGCAGCATAGGCTAAGAACAATCTGATTGCCTCTAGTCTGGCTACAGGGGCAAAGGTTTCATCATAGTCAATACCTTCTTCTTGTGAAAACCCCTGTACAACAGTCTAGCCTTGTTCTTAATAATAAGCCCATTTTCATCAGTTTTATTCCTAAACACCCATTTAGTGCCTATTGCACACTTACCTGGGGGAAGAGGAACAAGTTCCCACACTTGCTGTTTCTTGAACTGAAGTAGCTCAAGCTGCATAGCTTCAACCCATCCATTGTCTCTCAAAGCAACATGGTAGTTCTTTGGCTCTAGCTCACTGATGAAGATAGCATAGAAGCAGAAGTTAGACAATTGACTTCTGGTTGAAACACCAGCATTGATATCACCAATAATCTGAGACATGGGGTGATTCTTCAGTTCTTGATAAACAATGAGATCTGTGCAAGTGTTTGTAGAACCTTCAGCAGCAGCAGATGTTGATGTAGACTCTTGAAACCAAGAATTAGATGGTAACTCAAAAGATGTAGAGGAAACAGAGATCTCATCAGCATTTGTTGTGGATGGAACTGCTGAAGCTACAGGAACATCAAGTTTAGCAAACACAGGCAGTTGGTCACTAAACTTGAATAGGTGAGTATTGATATTATCATCATCATCATCATCAATACCACCAGGTGGAAGACATGCTGCAGAAGATGATTTATCCACAAGATCTGCAACAACTGGAGGTTGATAAGGAACATATTGCAGTATGTCCAAATCAAACAACTCCATAGGGTTTTGTGGAATCTTGTCCAAAGGAGATTCATTAAACTTCACATCAAAGTCTCTTCAACTATCTTTGTTCTGCAGTTGAAGACTCTGTATGCCTTGCAAGTAGATGAATAACCAACAAAATACCTTGCATCCACCTTAGGATCAAATTTATGGAGTTGAACCTTTGTGTTGAGAATAAAACAGGGACACCCAAATGCTTTGAAAAATGAAATTAGAGGGGCCAAGTGATGGAGAACTTCATATGGAGTCTTCATCAACCTCTGATTTACTAAAACTCTATTTTGCACATAGCAAGCTGTGTTAACAGCTTCAGCCCAAAAGGTCAGTGGCAAACCAGAGTCAGCCAGCATGGACCTTCCAACTTCAATGAGGGTCCTGTTCTTTCTCTCCACTACTCCATTTTGTTCTGGAGTCTTGGGATGCTAAACTGCCTTTTGATTCCCTTTGAGAGATAGAAGTCATCAAGTGTATGGTTTCTGAATTCAGTTCCATTATCACTCCTGATACACTTGACTGGAAGGGAATACTGCTTCTCAATATACAACACAAAGTTAATAACCTTCTGAGCAACCTCATCCTTTGAATGTAGAAAGAAAGTCCATACAAATCTGGAGTAATCATCCACAATTACCAGAAAGTATTTCTTCTTTGCCATGCTCATCACTCTCACAGGACCAAATAGATCCATATGCAGTAATTGCAAGCAGACAGTCGACTTAGGCTCTTCAATAGGATGGAATGAGACTTTGTTCTGTTTTCCTTTTAAACAAGCAGTGCAGGTTTCATCACAGTGGAACTCCTTTATTGGTAAGCCTCTGACTAAACTATTGTGGATAAGCTGATTCATGTTTTTGAAATTAACATGACCCAGCCTTCTGTGCCATAGTTTAGATTCTTGAGAAGAGGCTTTGGAAAATAGGCAAGGATTGCCTTGGAGATCTATTTTCTTGGAAAGATCTAAGGCATACACTCTTCCTGTCCTGTTGGCTCTCAGGAGAGTGTGATCATCCAACGCCTTATCAATCAAATGCAGAACTTTGGATGACAGAATCCTACAGTTCTGACTGGTGAAAGAGCAACATGGCCTTTATCACACATTTGACTGAAACTCAAGAGATTGTACTTGAGATTTTCCACATGATTAACATCATCAAATTTGATTTCTCCATTGCAGACAAAGCCATTTCCAATGATGTAACCCCTAGCATCATTGCCAAAAGAAACAAACCCCTTCTTTCCTTGAGAGTAGTCATGAAGAAGAGAGCTGTTCCCAGTCATGTGCATAGATCCCCCACTGTCTACATACCACATGCTACTTTGGCATGTTGGAGAACCCTGTAATAATAAACAATCAGTTAGTTTTGGAGACCCAAACCTTTTTGGTTTTGGGCCTGGTCTCATCAATAGATGGTAAACTAACAGGTTTATTTGAAACAACAACCTGAGAGGAAGAAGATGGTGAAGAAGAGGAATCCTTTGGCTTGGATCTCCTTTTCTGTGGTTTCAACATAGGAACATCTAATTGGTTAACTCTACCCAACAGATGTTGAACCATCATAACCAGCTGTGTCTGATTTTGTGATAAAGCTTTCAGCTCATCAGACACATTGCCAGTTGAGTTTGATAAGTTCCTATGTTGCACCTTCTTCTTCTGAGCACTCTCAGCTGTCACCTGTTTAACCCCGTCCTTTTTGGCTTTCTTTGAGTACTTAAGGGTTACAGGATTTGATGTTGCTAAAACAAATGTGGTCTCAAACTCAGTTTTCATTTTTACCATTTTCTCTTTAATTTCTTCTTTTTGTTTGAGTTTGGAACCTCTTTTGTACCAGCAATCATCTGTAAGATGATTGAACAAACCACATACTTCACATGGTTTCTTCTTCATCTTAGGTTGATCATCAACTATAGAGGGTGAAGCAACTGAAGACTTGTTCTTCAGTGCTTTGGAAGCATTGTTTGCTTTCTTGACTTCCTCTTTAGTAGCCTTCAAACTCTTTCTACTGACAGTTTTCTTCTTTTCAGTACTGACAGTAGTTGGAGTTTGAACTTCAGGTGTTAAATCCTGCTATCTAGTCCTTTCAGGATTTTCAGAATTAACTCCTGAGTTGATCAACTCATTGATCATGTGAGTGTCAGCATTTGAACCATCAACATCAGCTGATAGGTTCTGAGAGGGCTTGATGCTGACTTCTACTTCTGATTGTGCTGTATCAGAAAGTAGATCACATGATGAGATGGATTGGTTATTACTCTCACCATCAGATTCTACCTCTGCTCTTGGAGTAAAATCTGTAGGTGGAGCAATGTGATTGTAACCAATGCCAAACTTCACATTGGAAGCAGATTGCTTACTAAGAAGCATTTCAAAACCTTTGCATGATTGTACCCATCTATCACACTCTACCTGGGTAACTGCAAGGGTTTCTTTGAGATCTTTATACTTTTCTAGAAGTATCTCTTCCCTAGCCTTATCATCAGTTATTTGGCATTTCAGTTTGTAAATCTCCTCATTTTTATCATTAAGCACAGACTCAAATTCAGCTTTGCTTTTGGAAATTATTTGTCCTAGCTCAATGTTCTTGTTGATTAAAGCTACATTTGCTTCTCTAATAGATGCAAATGCTGCTATGCATGTGTCAGAACATAATTTGGCTTTTGCCTCAGAGGATACCTGTGATACCTTTGGTGTAGAGGCATTAGAGGATGAAGTATCAGCAGAATCCAAAGCCATAAGAGCTAGATTTCCAAAGGGACTTTCACCGCCATGTTGACCAGCACCTGAGAACAGTAGTTCATGACCAGACAAGTCATCTGGTAAACTGCTCCAGTCAACAACTCCTGGGGTGAAGAAGCTATGTTGTTGAGGTTGAGTTTGTTGATGAGATTGGGAAGGCTGTGGTTCAGGCAATGGTTGTGGTTGTTGTGCAATTGGAGCTTGAACAGGATTTGGTTGAGGCACATAATAGCAGGGATAAGATATGACATTTGACCCTGGGGAACAAAGTATGTAGGAGATCTAGGATGTGAATAATGATGAGAACCAGCAGGATGTTGCCCTCTATTTTGTGGACTAGTACTAGGAAAAGTCACAAAGGATGCAGAAGAGTTAGATCCAGTTGATCTACACTCTCTTGCAAAGTGTCCCAGCCTTTGGCATTTGTGACACCTCAACTTACTCTTGTCAAAACCAACTTTGGTTTTGCCAGAGAGTCCAGGAAATTTCCTGCCAGTTCTCTTATAGAACTTCTGAGATTTGATATTAATCAATGCCATTTGGCTCAGAATATCCATCTCTTCTAGATCATCATCAGCTACTGCTTTCAGATCATCCATGATGAAGCATAAATTGTCACTATTACTGCCGGAATGACTCTCAATACCAACAAATGCATGATCAGAACTATTTGAAGAGAAATCTATATGCTCATCATAATTGCTTTAAGATGCAGCATATTCTGACTCATGACCAACCAAGGCAGTATTCCCTGGTACAAAGTCATGAGTGAGCTTTCCTGATGAGGACAGTTTCCTCTTCTGCTCTATCTCTCTTTCAAATGTAAGCAGTTTCCCATGAAGTTGGGTGAGAGATAGGCCTTCCAGATTTGCACTGGAGCGTAGGACAATAGTGTAAGTGTCCCATCTCTCAGGCAGTGATCTGAGGAATCTGTTGTTCATCTGGCTATTGGGGTATTCCTGTTTCATCATTTTCAGCTTAGAGATCAAGTAGGAAAAACGCTCAAACTGTTGAGTCAGTGTCTCACCCTTCCTATGAGAGAATGTCTCATATTGTTGGGCAAGGATCTCTCTATTGTTTGCTAAGACCTCATCTGTTCCACCGAATTGTTCCTTCAGGGCATTCCAGAGATCATGAGAAGTTTCATGATGCATAAGCCCTGAATAGATTTCATTAGGCAGTGCCAAGGCTAGAATTCCATGGGCTTTAGCATCAATCTCAAACAGTTTCCGATCTTCATCAGAGTATTGTTCCTTCTTCTTCAGAACCATTTGATTGATTTCCGGATTGTTCACCATAGGCTTATGTGGTCCATGTACCACAGATGTCCAACAACCTGAACTGTTAACAGACAGGTGATGAAGCATTCTTCGTTGCCATATGTTGTACTCGGTCCAAACCAGCATCGGAGGCTTAGTTGAGGAACCGGTATTGTGAGGACCATTAGAAGGAGTCGTCATCTTAGATTCAATCAAATTCGGTTAAGCTAAAACAGATTTTGAACAAAACGCAACAACCAATTGAACCAGAAGATCTCAAAATAAATGAACGAAAGCGACAGAAATTCAATAATCTATAACCAGTTCTTGCGAATATGCTAATTCAATCAAACACAGATATCAATTAGCAGTTTCAATGATCAATTGTTAGATCGATCAATGATTAACCTGCTCTAATACCACTTGTTAGGATCAGTGATCTATGTTTTATTGATTAAAGAGTATAGCAGCGGAATTCAAACAACGAATTAGTCGATTCACAAGAACGAAACGATATTCAATGAAGAACAAGACGGTTATAGAGAGAGAGAATTTCTGCAAATATATTTCATTCAATATTCGCTTTCGTGGTAACAAAATGTCACAATTACAATTAGGTCGACACCTCTTATATAAGAGATGTGACGTCTGCTGATGTCACTTGATAGTGACATCTAACAGATTTATTACAACTGAAACACAACTACTGAAGATGTCAAAACAGCTGACATCTCCTTACAAAAATGCTAAGTGTTATCAGTTGTTATAACTACTGAAAAACATAAAACTAGTGAAACTACAACGACTGAAGAACAAGCTCTTCAGTCGTTTTACAAAACTACTGAAAGTAAAAATATAAAACTACTGATATCACAACTACTGAAGAAGTACTCTTCAGCAGTTGTGACAAACTACTGAAACTTCAGTACTTGATCTTCAGACTTGAACTTCAGACGTTTCATCAGCTGATGACTTCAGTAGATATCATCAGCTGATGTCTTCAGTCTTTGTCTTCAGACTTTGTACATCAGTTGTTGATCTTCAGCACTTGTAAACTCTTCAGTTGTTGTACTTCAGTACTTTGAACTTCAGCTTCAGCACTTGTGTTCTTCAGCTGTTGTACTTCAACACTTTAATTCTTCAGCTGTTGAAGTCTTCAGCACTTGATCTTCAGCTGTTGAAGTCTTCAGCACTTGTCAAACTGCTGATGAAGCTTTCAGTAGTTTTTGTGATACCATGTGTGACTTAGAGGTTTTCTGATCTTGGCTCATTGGTTCTTTTGGTCCAACAAGAACTATGCGGTTTCAGCTGGTTGAGTCTCCGACATTACTGGGGGTTAGAGCCCGTATGTGTTTCCTATATTGGTGGTACAGGGTCATCCTCAGGGGACTCATCTCCCTGAGTAGCCTTTTTGGGCTTTTGGGGTTGGGTTTGGTGGGGACTTTGGGTCTGGAGGTGGAGGCTGTGGGTTCCCTCTGCTTGGGTTTGAGCTGCCGGGCAGCCCCTTTAAGAGTTGGGTCAGAGTTATGTCTAGAGTATACCTCAACTAAAACAGCTGGAGTAGGGACTCTAACACCAAGAAGGCCTTCAGATTTTAATTGATTTAAAATTATGGCCATCAGAAACCTAGGATACAGTGGCCATCTGTTTGCCATTGGTTTCTGTGCCAGATCCTTAAGTTCCATAGACACTATCTCAGAAAAATTTAGATTTTTGTCGTTCAAAGATACAGTACAACACCTGTTGCCATCTTGAGGACATCTGATCCCATGAAGATGTCTTTGAAGCAAGACAGACATTCTCCAAGTGGAAGATAAGTCTTTCAGCATCATGGAAGTGCTTTTTGAGAATGGTTGTAGCGCTTAAGTCTCCTTGATGAAAGACATATCAGTGGTGCCTTTTGGGTATTCTTTAATACAGGTGCCATCATGCAAATTTAGGGTTTTGCGAATGATGGCAGGGGTGATTACCACCTGTTTCTGGTTAACCAACGACTAGAGAGTGATTTGGCTATCATTTTCACCAGTGGTTACAGAGACGTTGGTCCAGAATTGGATTAAGGAATCGGGGTATATGGTAGGATTCAAAAGAAAAGCGGTTCGGTATTGGGAATCCACCATAAGATCGATGGCATGATCAAATTTGTTCCAAAAGGCCGATTTCAAGAGGTAGGCAACATAGTTGTGTTTGGGTTTGAGTTTCATGGTCGCCATTGTTGAGAGAGAAAAAGGATAGAAAATGGCTAATGAAACGTTCGGCTATAAGTGCAGGTATTTATAGGTTAAGAAAAGGCTGAAAAGAAAACGACTGAAAGTGTTGGTGTTGTCAGCAGTTGTATGAAAACAACTAAAGACTTGGTTTTAACTATCAGACATTTGAAAACAACTAAAGACTTGGTTTTAGTTATCAGTAGTTATGGAACTACTCAAAACCTTGGTTTTGTCTTCAGGTGTAGGAAACAACTGAGGACTTGGTGTTAGTCATCAGTAGTTGTGAAACTACTGAAAACCTTGCTTTTGTCATCAGTTGTTTAAGGTGAAGCAGCAGTTATGGAAATGACTGACGAGAAAATTCTCATCAGTAGTTTTCGTCAATTCTTAGCATTTCAGCTGTTTCATACTGTCCTCAACACTTACTCATCAGACTTTTAGCTGTTTTCAGTTGTTTCATAGGACACAATACTTATCTGTTTTTATTGATATCAGTAGTTATAACTACATCAGTAGTTATAACTACATCAGTAGTTATAACTACATCAGTAGTTTTAACTGCATCAGTTTCTTTTAACAGAATCAGTAGATATTTGTGACATGTCTACTAATGATCATCAGTACTTGTTTACTGAGATCATCAATAGGTGTCACTTATTCTAGCTGCAGCATACCAAGCCTTAACACAAGGTTTTGGAAAGTTGAACTGTCCAAAGGCTTAGTAAATATATCTGCAAGCTCATCAGCACTTGGCACAAACTTTGTTCAATCAGACCTTTTTCAAAACAATCCCTAATAAAATGGTGTCTGATCTCCATATGTTTGGTACTAGAATGCTGGACTGGATTCTTGACAATACACAGAGCTGAAGCACTATCCATTATTAATGGAGTCTTAGTCTCTGTAATGCCATAATCCAATAATTGATTCTGAAGCCAGAGTACCTGAGATGTACAACTTGCAGCAAGAATGTACTCTGCTTCAGCAGTGGATGTAGCAACAGATGTTTGTTTCTTACTCTGCCAAGAAATCAAACAGTTGCCTAGGAATTGACATCCACCAGAAGTTGACTTTCTGGTTAACTTACACCCTGCATAGTCACTATCAGAAAAAGCAACTAATTTGCAAGAGTGTCCAGTGGAATACCTAAGACCTAGAGATTGTGTACCTTGCAGATATCTAAAGATCCTCTTGACTGCAATCAATTGAGTCTCTTTAGGAGCAGCCTGAAATCTAGCACAAACACAAGTTGCAAACATAATATCTGGTCTAGAGGCTGTTAAGTACATCAAGGACCCAATCATACATCTGTAAAGTGTTTCATCAACAGCTTTACCTTTCTGATCTACATCCAGTTGTGTGGTGTTGCACATGGGAGTAGAACAGGGCTTACAGTTTTGTAACCAAACTTATTCAAAAGATTTTTTGTATATTTTGACTGATGAATGAAGGTTCCATCAGCCTTTTGTTTGATTTGCAAGCCAAGAAAAAACTGTAATTCTCCTATTGCACTCATTTCAAACTTTTGTTTCATTAAACTTGTAAAATCATCACATAATGGGGATTAGAGGATGCAAAAATTATATCATCAACATAAATTTGAACAAGTAGCTTATGTTGATCCACTTTCTTAATAAACAAAGTTTTATCTATGGAGCCTCTAGTGAAATTATTTTAAAGAAGAAAATTTGAAAGTGTGTCATACCAGGCTCTAGGAGCTTGCTTCAACCTATAAAGAGCCTTATCAAGCTTATACACCCAATCAGGATGTTTATTATCCTCAAAACCTGGTGGTTGACACACATAAACTCATCTTTTATTTTTCCATATAAAAAAGCACTTTTGACATCCATTTGAAAAACTTTAAGATTGGGGAATGCAGCATAGGCTAAGAACAATCTAACTGCCTCCAGTCTGGCTACAGGGGCAAAGGTTTCATCATAATCAATACCTTCTTCTTGTGAAAACCCTTTTACAACCAGTCTAGCCTTGTTCTTTACAATAAGCTCATTTTCATCAGTTTTATTCCTAAACACCCACTTAGTGCCTATTGCACACTTACCTGGGGGTAGGGGAACCAGTTCCCACACTTACTGCTTTTTGAACTGAAGTAGCTCAGGCTGCATGGCTTCAACCCATCCATTGTCTCTTAAAGCAACATGATAGTTCTTTGGCTCTAGCTGACTGATGAAGAGAGCATAGAAGCAGAAGTTGGAAAAATGACTTCTGGTTGAGACACCAGCATTGATATCACCAATGATTTGAGACATGGGGTGATTCTTCAGCTCTTGGAACACTATAAGATCAGTGCAAGTGTTTGTAGCAGGTTGAACAGTAGCAGATGTTGATCCAGACTCTGGAAACCAAGTATGAGATGGAAATTCAAATGATGTAGAGGAGTCAGAAATCTCATCAGCTTTTGTTGTGGATGGAGCTGCTGAAGCTACAAGAACATCAAGTTTAGTGGACTCAGGCGGTTGATCACTAAAGTTGAAAAGGTGAGTACTGATATCATCATCATCTTCAGTACCACCAGGTGGAAGACTTGCTACAGAAGATGATTTATTCACATGATCAGCAACAGTTGGAGGTTGATAAGGAACATATTGCAGTATATCCCGATCAAACAAGTCCGTAGGGTTTTGTGGAATTTTCTCCTTAGGAGATTCATTGAACTTCACATGCAAGGTTTCTTCAACTATCTTTGTTCTACAGTTGAAGACTCTGTAAGCCTTGCATGTGGATGAATATCCTACAAAATACCCTGCATCCACCTTAGGATCAAATTTGTGGAGTTGATCCTTTGTGTTGAGAATGAAACAAGGATACCCAAAGGCTTTGAAGAATGAAATTAGAGGAGCCAAATGATGTAGAACTTCATATGGAGTCTTCATCAACCTCTGATTTACTAAAACTCTATTCTGCACATAGCAAGCTGTGTTGACAGCTTCAGCCGAAAAGGTCAATGGCAAACCAGAGTCAACCAACATGGACCTTGCAGCTTCAATTAGGGTCCTGCTCTTTCTCTCCACTACTCCATTTTGTTATGGATTCCTTGGGATGCTAAACTGCCTCTTGATTCCCTTTGAAAGATAAAAATCATTAAGTGTATGGTTTCTGAATTCCGTTCCATTATCACTCCTTATACACTTGACTAATAGGGAATACTGCTTCTCAACATACAACACAAAGTTGATAATCGTCTGAGCAACCTCATCCTTTGAATGCAAGAAGAAAGTCCATACAAATCTGGAGTAATCATCCATAATTACCAGATAGTATTTCTTCTTTGCCATGATCATCACTCTCACAGGACCAAATAAATCCATGTGCAGTAACTGCAAGTAGGCAGTGGACTTTGGTTCTTCAATAAGAGGGAATAAGACTTTGTGCTATTTTCCTTTCAAACAAGCAGTGTAGATTTCATCATAGTGGAACTCCTTTATTAGTAGACCTCTCACTAAACAATTGTGGATCAGCTCATTCAAGTTTTTGAGATTTACATGACCCAGCCTTCTGTGCCACAGTTTAGATTCCTGACGAGAGGCTTTGGAGAACAAGCAAGGATGACCTTTCAAATCAATCTTCTTTGACAAATCCAGGGCATACACTCTTCCAATCATGTTGGCCTTCAGGAGAGTATGTTCATCCAATACATTGTCAATCAGCCTCAAAACTTGGGAAGACAGAATCCTGCAGTTCTGGCTTGTGAAAAGTGCAACATGCCCTTTATCACACATCTGATTGACACTCAATAGATTATACTTAAGATTCTCCACATGGTTAACATCATCAAATCTGAGTTCTCTATTAGACACATATCCTTTCCCGATGATGTAACCCTTAGCATCATTTCCAAATGAAACAAATCCCTTCTTTCCTTTAGTGTAGTCATTAAGAAGAGAACTGCTTCCTGTCATATGCATAGATCCTCCACTGTCTACATACCAAATGCTCCTTTGGCATGCTGAAGAATCTTGCATTCATCACAAGGAACTAGTTAGGTTTTGAGACCCAAAACTTTTTGGTTTTGGGTCTGTTAACCATAACATGTTTCTCATGATGAGCAGCTGATGAAGGTGGAGATGGTGCTAAAATGGCTTCCTTGGATTTGGGCTTGGAATACCTTTTCAGTGGTTTGATCACAGGTCCATCTAGTTGGTTAACTCTCACCAACAAATGCTGAACCATCATAACAAGTTATGTCTAATTTGTAGCTAAAGCTTTCAGCTCTTGTGACACATCAGTACTTGTTTTTCATGAGTTCCTGTGACTCGCCATTTCCTCCTTGAAATTTACAGACTTAGTCTGATTTTTATCATGAGGAACACTATCAGCTGTTTTATGATAAACCCTATCCTTCTTTTTGGATTTGGGTGAAGCCTTGGGTTTATCACATTGGGATGACTATGGTACAAACTTGGTCTCAAACTCATTTTTCATTTCAGTCATCTGAATTTTAATAAGCTTATTTTTGTTGAGTTTGGAACCCTTTTTGTACTAGCATTCATCAGAAAGATGATTGAATTTACCACATATTTCACATGGCTTATTCTTCATCTTGGATTGATCAACTGCTAAAGTGGAAACTACTGAAGGTGTGATCTTCAGTACTTTCCTCCTTTCAGTTTTTGTGTTAAGTACTGAAGGATCTGTAACAACTGAAGACTTGTTCTTCAGCTTTTCTCTATCCGTCCTGAAAGACCGTATGATAGATTCCTCAGCAGTTGTTAATCCTTTTATTTCAGTTGATTTGAAATGCTTTTCAGATGTTGTGACATGCCCTTCAGTACTTGAGGTAATTTGAGGGACAACATCTGAAGTACTCAGCTTCATGTGCTTATCAGTTGTTAACCCATTAGGCAATTGATTTGCTGAGGTATCAACACTGATTTCATCTTCTGATCTTGGGTGATCTTTTGAAGATGATACACATGATGATGTGGTTTGGAAATTACTTTCACCTTGAGGTTTTACTATTGATTTTGGAGTAAAATCTGTAGGTGGTGCAATGTGATTGTAACCTATTCCAAACTTCACATTCGAAGCTATTTGCTTGCTAAGAACCATTTCAAATCCCTTGCAGGATGATACCCAGCGGTCACACTCAACTTGGGTAGCTGCAAGTGTTTCTTTGAGATCTCTGTGGTTCTCAATAATGACCTCTAGCTTAGCCTTTTCATCATTTAATTGGCATTTAAGCTTATAAATCTCATCATCTTTATCTTTAAGGACAGACTCATAGTCAGCTTTTCTTTTGGAAAGGGTTTTCTCAAGCTCAAGATTTTGATTTATTAAAGCTACATTTGCCCCTCTAATAGAGATAAATGCAGTTATGCAAGATTCAAAACATAGCTTGGCCTTAGCCTTAGAGGATACCTGGTTTACCTGTGATGAAGATGTATTGGAGTATGAACCCTCAGTAGACTCCAGGGCCATGAGAGCAAGATTCCCAAAAGGATGTTCACCACCATGTTGACCATCACTAGCAAATAATTGCTCATTACCAGAGAGATCATCTGGTAAACTGCTCCAGTCAACAGCACCAGGGGTGAAAAAGCTGTGATGAGGTTGTGATTGAGATGGTAGAGATGGTTGAGGCTCAGGTAAGGCTTGAGGTTGTTATGCAATAGGAACTTGAACTTGATTTGACTGTGGCATGTAATAGTAGGGATATGGATATGGCATTGGACCCCGAGGGACAAAATATGCAGGAGATAGAGGTTGTGAGTGATGACCAGAACTAGCAGGATGTTGCCATCGGTTTTGTAAACTATTGCTTGGAAAAGTCACAAAGGGTGCAGAGGAGTTCGATCCAGTTGATCTACACTCTCTTGCAAAGTGCCCAAGCCTGTGGCATCTATGACACCTCAACTTACTCTTGTCAAAACCAACTTTGGTTTTGCAAGAGAGTCCTGGAAATTTCCTACCAATTCTCTTGTAGAACTTTTGAGATCTGATATTAATCAAGGCCATTTGGCTTAGAATATCCATCTCTTCTAAGTCATCATCAGCAATACCTTTCAAATCATCCATAATGAAGCACAAATTATCACTATTACAGCCTGACTGACTATCAACACTAACAAATGCATGATCAGAACTGTTTGAAGAGAAATCTATATGCTCATCATAATTGCTTTCTGATGCAGCATATTCTCACTCATGACCAACCATGGCAGTGTTCCCTGATACAAAGTCATCAGTGAGCTTTCCTGATGATGCCAGTTTCCTTTTCTGCTCTATCTTTCTTTCAAATGTAAGCAGTTTCCCATGGAGTTGGGTAAGAGATAGGCTATCCAGATTTGCAATCGATCGTAGGACAATGGTATATGTGTCACATCTCTCAGGCAGTGATCTAAGGAATTTGTTGTTCATCTGGCTATTAGTGTATTCATGTTTGACCATTTTCAGCTTAGAGATCAAACAGGAAAAACGCTCAAACTGTTGATTCAATGTCCCACCCTTCCTATGAGAGAATGTCTCATATTGTTGGGCAAAGATTTCTCTGTTGTTTGCTAAGAACACATCTTTTCCACCAAATTGTTCTTTTAATGCATTCCAGAGGTCATGAGCAGTTTCATGATGCATAAGCCCAGAATAGATTTCATTCGGCAGTGGCATGGCTAGAATTCCATGTGCTTTAGCATCAATCTCAAACAGTTTTCGATCCTCATGTGAGTATCGTTCCGTCTTCTTCGGAACCATTTGGTTGGTTTCCGGATTGTTCACCATAGGCTTGTGTGGACCATGTACCACAGATGTCCGACAACCTGAACTGTTAACAGACAGGTGATGAAGCATTCTTCATTGCCATATGTTATACTCAGTCCTAACCAGCATCGGAGGCTTGGTTGAGGAGCCAGTATTATGAGGGTCATTAGAAGAAGTAGTCATTCTCAGATTCAATCAAATTCAATTAAGTTTTAACTGATTTAACGCAAAACACAACAAACTCAATATGAACCAAGAGAAATCTCAAAGCAAATAACCGAAAGCAGCAGAAATTCAATCTCTATAACCAATTCTTGCAAATATACTAATTCGATCAAACTTAGATATCGAAATAGCGGTTTCAATGATCAATTGTTAGATAGATCAATGATTAACCATCTCTGATACCATTTGTTAGGATCAGTGATCTAAGTTTGATCAATTAGAGTAGATTGCAGCGGAATTCGAACAATGAATTAGACAATTTAGCAAGAACTTAATTGATATTCACTAGAAAAGCACACAGTTAGAGAGAGAGAGAGAGAGAATTCTGCAAAAGGAATATTTCATTCAAATGCTTTCGTGGTGGCTGAATGTCACACGTTACAACTAGGTCAACATTCCTTATATAAGGAATGTGATGTCTGCTGATGTCACTTGATAGTGACATCTAACAGATTTATACAAACAACTAAAACTATGCAAACTACTGAGAATGTTCTCAACAACTGATAACATCTTAGAGAATGCTAAGTACAAAAACATAAAACTACTGAAACTATAAACTACTGAAAGGTAAATTACAAGTACTGAAAAGGAAAACCATCACAACTACTGAAGTTAATAACTTCAGCTGTTATGACAACTACTGAAGTTAATAACTTTAGTTGCTGTGACAACTACTGATCACTCTGGTCTTGAGTCTTTGTGTGCAGTCTTTGTTCTTCAGACTTTGTTTACAACTGATAGCTTCAGACTTTGTCTTCAGTACTTTACTTTCAGACTTAGTCTTCAGTACTTTACTTTCAGACTTTGTCTTTAGTAGAAATCTTCAGATCTTGTCTTCAGACTTTGTCTTCAGACCTTATAATCAGCTGATGTCTTCCGCTGTTATGATCTTCTTCGGCAGTTGTAATGTGTGTGGGACTTAGAGGTTTTTCTGATCAGGCTTATTGGTTCTTTTGGTCCAACACTTTCGAATGTCTAGTCTCCAAAACTACCAAACTCGTTATACTTTTGAAGCACTAATTGTCATGTCTAGTCTTCCAATGATGGTGTGGAAGATAAAGGAAGACCATGTGGCTAAAAGTTCTTTATAAACAACAACAAATAATCATCAAACCTTGTATATAGGATCAATCACCATTGCGTTGTCTTCAGTTAACTTTGACAAGCTGAAGACCGATAAGGCTTGCATTTTTAAATGTAAGTAACCATATATTTTTTTGTTCGAAAAACTAATGACAAAAGGAAAGGTATGGATCATTGATAGTAGTTATTCTAGGCACATGATAGGCAATGACTCTTTACTTCAAATCTTTGACAAAATTGATGGAGGGCAAGTTGCTTTTGGAGGAAATTTGGGTGGTTACATTATTTGAAGGGGCAGGTTCATAAATGTTAAGCTTAGGATTATGAAGATAAACTTTTTCAAGGAGCATGGGTACAATCTACTAAGTGTAGCCCAAACATGTTGTCAAAGACACAACATGTTCTTCACTGAGCATGTGTGCATTGTTATCAAACCTGAGGTGGCCTTTCTTTAAGATCATATCCTGCTTAGAGCCCTCGGAAAGGGAGCATGTACAAGATGAACTTGCAGGAAACATCCCTTTTCGGTTAACTTTATTCCTTTCTATCTCGAGAAAATAGTGATGACTCTTTGCTCTGATATAAAAGAATATGCCATGTAAACTTTAAAAACATGAATAAATTAGTTAACGATGATTTGGTATGTTGAATTCCGTAGAGGAGTTTACAAGTGATGATCTTTATACTTTATGTATGAAAGGGAAGAACATAAATTGTCACACAAGCCAAATGAAAGGAACACTGTCGCTACACCCTTAAACTTATTATATATGGATCTCTTTGGCCCACCAGTATAAGGAGTATATGAAGGAACTCTTATTTTTTGACGATCACATATGATTTCCCAAGATTCACTTGGGTTTTCTTCCTTAAACTAAGGCTGAGACTCCTAAGATCTTAAAGAAATTGATTTTGAAAATTGAGAATTAATGTGATCACCAGGTTAAAACCATATGATGTGATCAAAGAACTGAATTCAAGAACCAAATCCTTGATGCATTTTGTAATGAAAAAGGCAGTTGTAGACAATATAGTGCTCCGAGGAATCCTCAGCAAAATAGTGTTACTGGGAGAAGAAAGATAACATTTATTGAAGCTGCAAGAACACCAGATTTTAAAATTAAAGTGCAAGAGTAAGCCAAAAGATGTGAGCGCCCCTACACTATACATCTTTTTTTGCGTCACGCTATCTGGATGTATTATTTGACTCTAAACTGCCCATCAACTTCTTGGTAGAGGCAGTTAACACTACCTACTATTTGTAGAATAGAGTTTTAGTTGTGAAGACTCATGGTAAAACTCCTTAGGAGCTATGGCACAAAACGAACTTTTCATTGATTTCCTCAGATCATTTAGATGTTGTTGCAGCATCTTCAGCACCAAAGATCAAGTAGCCAAGTTTGTTGAACAATCATATGATGGAGAGTTCTTTCTATACTTTTTTTCCAAGCCAAGGCCTATAGAGTATACAAGATAAGGACTAGAGTAGTTAAGGAGTTTACCAAAGTGACCATCAATGAGCTCACTCTTAGTGTGAATGGTTCTCGTCCCGATTGGTCATTTGATCTTGACTTAGTTCCCAACTTTTTAACGAATCTTCTGAAAATGTATAACGCCCTCGACAAAGTCAAAACGAGCCAGTTAATAATAATTGGCTTAGTTGGGGTTATTTAATATAAATAAGAGGGAAATGGATTATGTACCAAATTAACCTTACGAGTTATGTTTTAGCTGAGTTTAAGTTCCTGTCAACACCCAATATACGAACACAATTCAGCTAGATTCAATCTTATTTGCAACTCAAACGAGCAACTTTCTAGAGAGAGGGTGTAGAGAGAGAAAAAGGAGAATAAGTGATCAAAGGGTTTAAGATCTGCGTTTGTGGGCATCCAAACAATAGAAAACACCAATAATTCACGTAAGATTCATCATATATACATCTTTTAAGATCATACCCGGATCCTAGGGTTTTGGGGTTTTGAAAGTGGCAAAAAATCATACAAAACTCACGTTTTTATGTATGAAAACATGAGCAAAGTATAGATATAGTTTCATGGATGATAAACTAAGAATTTTGATGTAAAAGGTTGTGATTTTGGGTTAAAAACGGGTTGGTTCATCATCAAGCAAAATTGCATGTTCAAGCTGCAAAACTATTCTTACACAGTGAATCTGCCAGCGAATATACTTATCATGCAACGAATTTAGGCAAAAATTAATCCCTTTGAGTGTCAACTTATGTGTAGGTATAGAATTGTGACTCTTGCATTGAAAGCTTAGTTTAGAAGCTTGCATCCGGGTGAGTTCTTGATACCGTAATTAATATATTTTTCCATGTTTTGGAGCTATTATGCATACTAAATATACATCTTTAAATGACCAAGATTTTAAGATGTTATAATAGGAAGACCGATTTTTCTATAACAAACTGTGTTATATTAATGTTTAAAAATATAATTTCTTCATGCTGACCAGGTGCGGAACAGGTTAGCCTGGCCCAGTAATGGGTGTTGCCACTTGGACCCCACTAGGGGCTGCTTCCCAAAGGACCCCGCTATACGGGGCTGCCGCCCCTGAACCCTGGTTGTCTCGGCCCTAGCCATGATGAATTGTACTTGGTAAGTTAGGTAGTTAATATGTAAAGTATTATATATTAAAGTTTAAGATAATACGAATGAAAACATGAAACCTAATGAATGATCAAAGGTCTTTCAAGTACAATTAATGGAGGTTCACAAACATGTGTTGTCAGCTTAGTTGTATGGGGCGTAGCTAACCTATGAGTACAGGGGTCTAATCTTTGTGATTGACCAAACAAACGGGGCCCTTTTCTCTTGCACTATTACTGGAGTCAACTACGCGCATAATGTTAGGGGTCTATTTATAGGCTATGGTTCAGTACCAACATGGTGCATAATGTTAGTCGTATAGACTATGACATTGGTCTAGATGAATGTGAAAGATAATGATGAAAATAAGAAATGTGCATTATGTATCAAATGAATGATGATGAAAGAAAATAAATATTATTATCTATTTGTATGTATGATGTATGATCACGTTTGAAGGTAAAGGAATGTTTTGAACGATTGTAAAGTATTTTGTTTATTAACACTAGAACTCACTGAGTGTTCAGTCATGCGACTGAGCCAATCTTATATTACAATCATACGACTGATCCAGTCTCCTGGTTCAGTCGTGCGACTGAGTCATTCGTATGAAGGTGTTCATGCTTATGATCCATTCGCATGCGCCATTCGCATGATAACTTTATTATTTTAAGAAAGGAAATGGATGTTGCCTCCTGCTAAATGTTTATGTAAATGTTTTATGAAATGTAATGTTAACCGTATAATGTGCGCATGTTATGTGATTTATAAGAATTTAGTAGATTTAGATAGTGATGTAGTTAGGATAGGAAATGCTTGGGGTATGAAGAGTATAGTAAGTGGCTAATCATAACTGGCAACTGTAGTTAGGGACTTACTATACTTGACATAAACTTTGCTATTACTTTGAATGACCGTGTGGGTGTTTGGATCTTATAACGTGTTTAGAGGAGGGATGGAGGGAGGTCTTCAAAGGCTTCTCGAGGTGGAGGACGTGGTGGACGTGGGGCTGGACCGCGTGTCACGAGAGGCAAGCCAAGAGTTGAGGTGACGGCTAATGAAAAGCCCGAGACCCCTCATCTGGAGGGTGGGGAAGAGAGTGCAAATGTGAGGGCCTTAGTGAAGTTGGCTATTGTGGAGTAAGTTCAACAAGTCAAATATATGATCCTACCGTTTTGTGGTGACCGAAGTGATCAAGGTTATGAGAGAATGTGAGAAGAATAAGAGGAATTGGTCCTCGGGAGAAAGAGAGCAACTGGAGACTTAGATGGTTGTCTCTAGTGATGAGGACGAAGAAGAGGCAGTGCAAGAAACGACACATTGCTGGATTCTATATGCCCAAGACACATAGAAAATTGATGCGGTTAGTATGTCATGATCCAAGTCGGGTTATACCCAATAACAAGCTTTGCAATCACCAAGAATTATTTAATTGATGATGGGATCATGCAATTAAATAATTACACCAAATTAGAAAATAGGTTTTCTAAATTAATTATTTGCAAGATGAAATAAGTTATAAGGATAATTTGTTCATGGGTTTATTATTATTTTTGTTATTTAAAACAGTTTAAATAACACTAATAACATGTGAGTGTACTTTAATTAAATTGTTTAGTTAGAGAAGACATATGTCACATTTTAAATAAGTCTAGTAGATGACTTATTAATGTGTGACAAAATACCTAGTTTAGGAGGGAAATGCCTCCTTTTTGATGTCAAATTTTCCGCCCCATTGTGTGGGGAAGACCAAAAAGCTTGTCTTGAAACTTACACTCTTTATGAAAGAGTGTAAGACACACTTTTTAATCCATCACTTCATTTTGCATGCTCCAAAACTCTCTCTTTTTGGTCTTCGTGTTAGGACCTGGTATTTGAACGAAATACCTAGTGATTAGCGTGTAAACCAGATCAAATAGTGCGGAATCCTATTTTATTGGCGATCCAATCAGTGAGAACACACGAAGAATCAATCAAGAATTGAAACTAACGTTAGAAATCAATTGGGAATCGATCTAATGTGTTCTATGAACTTGGAGAACGAATTTGGGAGGCTTCTGGACGGCTAGGGTACGTCTGGAATCGTAATTAATCGAGAGTTATTATTTTTCACAAATTGAGTTGTATTTATAGGTTGGTATTATTCAATCGTGCGACTGAACCATTAGTATGGTTCAGTCGTGCGATTGAGCCATGCGGTTGATTCATTCGCAGGACTGAGTGTTCAGTCGTGCGACTGAGCCAATCTTATGTTACAATCATACGACTCATCCAGTGTCCTGGATCAGTCGTGCGACTGAGTCATTCGTATGAAGGTGTTCATGCTTATGGTCCATTCGCATGCGCCATTCGCATGATAACTTTATTATTTTAAGTTTGAATGTATTAATTAGTAAACATTATGTGTAAACATTCAACCAATCACTAACCTAATTAATTAATTTAATATCAACTTATTAATGAAGTATTAATCATTACAAATCACAAACAACCAATATCATTTCATTAATCATATCAAATTACACCAGAATTAGATAAACAAGATCTATTACATTTCATATCATGATCTTGGGACATACATGTATCAACACTTCCCTTGAGTTCTCGGCTGAAACAAGAAGAAGAGAGCATTTTGGGCGTTTTTGGTGCACTCTCCCTAGCAAGAGTGGTGATTGCTTCAAGGGCTTAGGGTATACTAACTTGAGAGGTCCTTCCTTGGAGCTTTTGGCCGATTTTGAGCATCCAACATCCCATTTTCTGTCGATTTTTGTCTGCTGGAAAAGGTAGTTTGGCAGCCCTTTGTGGTTGTCATATTATGTTGTTTCTTATGCTTACATAGCTTGCTTATTCACATAATATGATCCTTTGTATTTTGGGTTTTTTTACATATATTTGTCACCTAAAGAACATGATTTTCCAGTTCTACAATCATGTTTCAAACTTATATCCTCTACGTTTTTCAGAAAGTTTAAGAGGTTAAACTTTGTTTTTTATGTTATAACAAACCAAACATTGGCATGTAGAGCTGGTTATGTGGATAGCTTGCTTGTTCTTGTCCTTTAAAAATCGTTTTATGGGACTTTATAAGCCTTTTAAGGGCTGCTATATTCTTGTATGTTGAATCCCCAACATTCAAGGTTATATTACACATGCTTGTGATTAAACCTTGAAAGATATGTATGTTGATATTTATGTTGTTTGGAGAATGTTTAAAACCCGAAATTTCAGTTTATGTTGGCAGAAATTTCGTGGGTTTTAGAGGGGATTCATTGTTATTTTTGGATGATATGATGAATGTTTAATTGGTGCATAACCTAGCCTTTGGCCTTGTGTTGTTTGGATGATTCCAATGGTTGTATTTGTTTATTCAATGGGGTTTTATATTTATTTATTTGTGCTTTGTTTAAAATGTAATTTATTTATTATTGGGTTGTAATAAATAGATTAGGTGCATTTTCATTTTACTGGATATCTTGTATAAGGACTTTATATCTTGTAATATGAAGACATACGCGTTTGAAGCACAAATGAAAGACATAAGAAAAATATGGAGAACTTTGGATGCGGTTTCAAGTGGGAGGCTTTTGGAAGCTTTCTATGTGTTTTGTTATGACCCTTAGGAATGCCCTATGGACCACACTTGTGATGGCAAACAAGTGTGACCACTTTAGATGCTATGGTTATGCACATATGCTATATTGTTTTGTTTATATTATTGTGGTTGATGGCATGTATGTGATATTTGCTTTAACAATCATATCAATGATCATAACAAACTAATTAAATGGTTCTTAATCATTAAAAGGTAATAAAAGGTTATTAAAATGATTTAATGATTCTAAAGATTAAAATAAGTTTTAATCAAAGGATCATAGGGTATCTTGTATTTGAAAGCATGCAAATACAAGTACATAGAGTTTTCTAAACTAGAATTATGAAATCTCCAAATATTTAAAAACGAGATCAACACTGTCCTTTTACACAACACTTGAGTCACTTAGGAACTCTTAGTGGGATAAAGGTCACCTAACCATTTTGAGGGAACTTGTGATTTGAGGTGAGAATGCCTTATTTGTGAGATAAAGGTCACCTAACCACTTATTTTGGCAAACTCACACGTGGGTGTAAGTAGGGTGTCTTGATTTGCAAACCATGTCAAATGGATCACCTACAATGTGGTTTCCAAATGGTGTTGATGGGATTAACATGCCGACTTTACATATGATGTTTCAAGTCGATCCCATATCTCTAGAAGTTGCCAATGGTTGCAATCGTCAATCGTTGACCACCTTATTAATTTAAATCATGGGATAAAGGTCACCTAACCACAATTTAAATGAAATGTTGGATTCTAGATTTTAATATGAAAATGGCCATAAAAGGTATTTATTATTAAAGTAAAAATATCAAAAAATACTAAAATTGATCCTTGTTAAATTTTGTAGATGGCCTCCCATAACCATGATAACAATGAAAATTCATCCGCGTCCACCCAATCTTTAAGAGCGATTCTCCAAAAGGAACGTCTAAACCATTACAATTTTATTGATTGGTTTTGAAAATTGAGAATCGTTCTCAAGCAAGAAAAACATGCGTCTATTTTAGACGACCCTATCCCCGATCAACCTAGTGAGGATGATGAGGAGGCTTTTAACGATTGGTTAAAATACACTGAGGACTCGGTCCAAGTGTCTTGCCTCATGTTGGCAAGCATGACTCCGGAACTCCAAAAGGAGTATGAAAATCATGGAGCCTATGACATGATAACCCAGCAGAAGGAAACGTTCCAACAGCAAGCAAGGGTTGCACGCTTTGAAACGGTTCAAACGCTTCATGCATGTCGTATGGACGACAACCAATCTGTTTTATCTTATGTGCATAAGATGAAAAGTCACATTGACCGACTCGAGAGGCTTAATTGTCCCGTCTCGAAGGAATTGGCCACGGATTTGATCCTTAATGGCCTTACCAAAAGGTTCGAGACATTCATGTTGAATTACAACATGAATGCATGGGACAAGAGCATTGGTGAGCTTCACTCTATGCTCAAAACGGCCGAGGCGGCCATGGGTAAAAGGGTTTTACCCGTTCTCACCATCAACGAAGGTGGGAACAAGAAAAGGCCTCATCCCGTGCCCAAAGCAAGAGTTTCCAAGGTAAGGGACCCATTTCGGGTAAGGGGAAAGGGGTGGCAAGTGTGCCACCGAATGCACCGGAGAAGAAGCAAAAGGTTTCTTTGAATGACCCATGCTTAAAGTGTGGGGAGATTGGACATTGGGCAACGAAGTGTCCCGTCCATCTCCAAGATTTGAAAGCAAAGAGGGAAGTTGGGCATACCTCAGGTACAACATACATGATCCATATTGATTTAAACTTAATATCCTCTAACACATGGGTATTGGATACCGGATGTGGAACTCACATTTGCAATTTGTTGCAGGGGTTCAAAAGAAGTAGTGACTTCAAGAAAGGGAATGTTAGCCTCTATATGGGCAATGGGGAAAAAGTTCAAGTTGAAGCCCGTGGTGACTACATCTTGATACTTCTAAATGGTTTGGAAGTAATTTTGTATAATGTTTGTACGCACCTAGTTTGACTAGGAACATTATCTCTGT
Source organism: Flaveria trinervia (assembly GCA_025506515.1). Lineage (NCBI taxonomy): Eukaryota > Viridiplantae > Streptophyta > Magnoliopsida > Asterales > Asteraceae > Flaveria > Flaveria trinervia. The sequence continues at coordinate 70,087,341 of CM046446.1, forward strand.
AGCCTATTAAACAATTGGATATGCATTATCATTTATGGAAATGAAATTCATATTGCTTTGAATGAGATGTTTTACTTTAAAGCTATTCCCGTCAATGGTATTTATGAATTGGTTCGTGAAATCACATTGAATGATAGCTTGTTGTACCAAACTAGTACCAAGAAACTTAAATCGGATTTGAGTGACTCTTACCTTTGACATTGTCGTCTTGGTCATATAAACAAGGAAAGAATTCAAACACTACAAAAGAATGGTCTTTTAAAAACAAGTGAATGTGATTCATTTGATGTGTGTGAGTCTTGTTTACAAGGTAAAATGACTAAGGCACCTTTTAGTGGTAAAGCCGAAAGGGCAAAAGATTTATTAGGAATCATACATTCGGATGTATGTGGTCGTTTTAAGCCAATGACTAGGAATGGTGAAAGATACTTCATTACCTTACCGACGATCATAGTCGCTATGGATATGTGTACTTGTTAAGACACAAAGATGAAGCTTTTGAAATGTTCAAGATCATACAAAATGAAGTACAAAATCAACTCAACAAGTCGATTAAAGTTCACCGCACCGATAGAGAAGGTGAATAACTAAGTGATGCTTTTCAAGATCATCTTAGGAGTTGTGGGATTGTCTCACAACTCACTCCACCTGGAACACCACAACATAATGGTGTGTCTGAGAGGAGGATTCTAGATGCCCAACACACATAGAACATTGATGTGGTTAGTATGTCATGATCCAAGTTGGGTTATACTCAATAACAAGCTTTGAAATCACCATGAATTATTTAATTGATGATGGGATCATGCAATTAAATAATTACAGCAAATTTAGAAAATAGGTTTTCTAAATTAATTATCTGCAAGATGAAATAAGTTTTAAGGATAATTTGATGATAGGTTTATTATTATTTTTGTTATTTAAAAGAGTTTAAATAACACTAATAACATGTGAGTGTACTTTAATTAAATTGTTTAATTAGAGAAGACATATGTCACATTTTAAATAAGTCTAGTAGATGACTTATTAATATGTGACAAAAGACCTAGTTTAGGATGGAAATACCTCCTTTTTGATGTCAAATTTTCGGCCCCATTGTGTGGGGAAGACCAAAAAGCTTGTCTTGAAACTTACCCTCTTTATGAAAGAGTGTAAGACACACATTTTCATCCATCACTTCATTTTGCATGCTCCAAAAACTCTCTTTTTGTTCTTCCCTTGAGTTCTCGGCTGAAACAAGAAGAAGAGAGCATTTTGGGCGTTTTGGGTGCATTCTCCCTAGCAAAAGTGGTGATTGCTTCAAGGGCTTGGGATATACTAACTTGAGAGTCCTTCCTTGGAGCTTTTGGCCGATTTTGAGCATCCAACATCCCATTTTCTTTCGATTTTTAGCTGCTGGAAAAGGTAGTTTGGCAGCCCTTTGTGGTTGTCATATTATGTTGTTTCTTATGCTTACATAGCTTGCTTATTCACATAATATGATCCTTTGTATTTTGGGTTTTTTATACATATATTTGTCACCTAAAGAACATGATTTTTCAGTTCTATAATCATGTTTCAAACTTATATCCGCTGCGTTTTTCAGAAAGTTTAAGAGGTTAAACTTTGTTTGTTATGTTATAACAAATCCGACAGTAGAATGAACTTAAGAAGTTAGTGATTGAAGAGTTGGTTAAGATCAAGAGGGAATTCCTACAGTTGAAGGTGGGAACCCTAACACACCAACAGTATACAACCAAGTTTAACAAGATGGCAAGGCTGGAGCCAGACCAAGTGACTCCCGTGTCACGAAGGATCAAAAGGTACATCCAAGGCCTGCCGATGAATATCCGCGGACACTTGATCACCGCTTGAACTGGTACGTATAGGTCAATGATCGATGAGGTAGGAAGGTTGTATGATGAGAGAGAGGAGGTATTGGTGGTGGAAGTGAGTAAGAAGGATGGTGGTGATAGGAGTTGGAACGGGAAATGCTTTGGTAGTGGTGGTTTCACCCCCGATGGCAAATATGCAAGGATAGATGAGCAGAAGGTGGTGACAGGAGGTATATGGTTGAGGATCTGTGGTAAGTGTGTGAAGTAGCATGCGGGGAAATGCAAGTGGGAATCAAACATTTTTTTCAAGTGCGGGAAGGCAGAGCATATGGAAAAAGATTGTGGGATGATGAGGTGCTATAACTGTGGGGAAACATTACATACGAGTCAAGACTGTAAGAATACGGGGGCTAAGAGCTAAAAATCAGGAAAATGGGGCTGAGAAGGGGAAAGAAGTGTAGAAGGCTAGGGTGAGGGCCTTTAATATGACCCGTGAGGAAGCTAGAGTGGACCCTAACCTTGTATCATGTATATTTCTTGTTAATGACATTGGTGCTTCTGTACTATTTGATATTGATGGTTGAAGGAGCTTAATCTCTTCTACATTTAGTGATAAGTCACATATTAGTAGTAGAATGATTGATGGAGCCTTTTATCGTAAAAACTTCTATTGATAACTCCACTAGGATATCGAATGCCTTAGAGGACTATGCGATGGAATTGGAAGGTCATAGGTTTCCTGCTAGACTAATTGGGATGGATTTAAGAGGATTTGATGTAGTCCTAAGGATGAATCGGCTAGCAACCAATGAGGCAAATATCACGTGTTGCAAGATGATGATTCGATTGATCGCGCTTGATGAGAGTTAGGTGACAATTTCTGGCGATAGAGTTTGCGTGGTACCGAAAGTAATTTCTATGAAGTGCACGAGGCATGGATGTGGTGCCTATCTAGCCTATGTGAGGGATGTAGATGTGACAATACCATGACTGTCAAACATACCAGTCATGTGTCATCTCCCAGACGTGTTCCTGGAGGATCTACCTAGTTTGTTGTCTGATCGTGACATTGAGTTTCAAAAGGATCTATTACCTCGTGCCCAACCACATGCTAAGTCAACGTATCATCTAGCTCCTTCTGAGATGAATGAGTTGATGACTCAACCGCAAGAGTTGCTAGATAAATGGCTTATTCGACCAAGTATCTCTACATAGGGTGCTCCGGTTTTATTCGTCAAAAAGAAGGATGGTAGTATGAGGATTTGTATCGACTACTATAAGTTGAATAAGTTGACACTTAAGAACCAATACCCATTTCCGAGGATTGACAACTTGTTTGATCAGCTGAAAGGTGCCGGTTGGTTCTCAAAGATTGATCTTTGCTCGGGTTATCATTAATTGAAGGTAAAGTAGTCGTATATTCGTAAAAAAGCTTTTCTCATGTGTTACAGACACAACAAGTTTCTCGTTATGTCCTTTGGTCTAATCAACTCGCCAACTGCTCTCATGTGGGCCACTGTTAGATAAATCAATGATTGTTTTTATTAGTGATATCCTGATTTATTTTAAGAGCGAGGAGGAGCGTGCCAGTCACATCGAAGAAGTATTGGAAACGTCGAGAAAGGAGAAGTTGTATGCCAAGTTCTCTAGGTGCACATTCTTGTTGTGTGAAGTTCAGTTTTTGGGTCATGTGGTGAATCCTGTGGGGATTATGGGGGACCCAAAAACGTGGAAGTTGTGACGCAATAGATTTCTCCAAAGGCGCCATCTGAGATCCGTAGTTTCTTAGGATTACCGGGACATTATAGAAGATTCATCCAAGACTTCTCTAAGATAGCTTCCCCATTAACCAAGTTAACCTGTAAAGATGGGGTAAAGAGTAGGAGAAGGCTTTTGAAGAGGTAAAGGCTAGGTTGACTCAAACTTCTGCCTTGTGGTTACCCGAAGGGAACACAGATTTGACAGTCTATTCAGATGCTTCTTACTTAGGGTTAGGCTGTGTGTCGATGCAGTGAGGAAAGGTCATAGCTAAAGCATCTCAGAAGTTGAAGGTTAATGAGGCTAATTACCTTACTCATGACTTGGAGCTAGCAGTTGTGGTCTTTGCATTGAAGATTGGAGGCATTACTTGTACGGGACGTAGTGCACCATCTACACTGATCACTAGAGCTTGAAGTACTTGTTCAAGCAAAAGCACCTGAATATGAGACAAAAGAGATGGTTGGAGCTTATCAAGGACTACAAATGTGAGATTCAATACCATCCGGGAAAGGAAAATATGGTGGTGGATGCCCTTAGCGGAAAGGTGAGACTCGAGTCAATTTTGGTAAAGGCTTATCAAATGGTTATGATCGTCGATGTGATGAAGCTGGTCAAGGAGTTTTAGGATAAAGCACTAAAAGAGGATCAGATTAACTGTGAAAGGATGAAGGGTCTAGTCATAGAGTTGAGTGAGAATACTCTCGATGTTAGAACCCGAGCTGGGCGGATGTGGATTCCTCATTATGGGGATCTACGTGGAAAGAACATTGATGAGGCTCACAAGACATGATACTGTTGATACATGTATGTCCCTAGATCGTGATATGTGATGTAATAGATCTTGTTTGGTATGATTAATGAATTGATATTGATATTCTGTTGGTTATAATGTTTAATAGTTCGTTAATGAGTCGTAACTGAATTGATTGGGTTTATAATTACTTGAATGATTACATATAATATTATATTAATTAACTAAAACATTCAAACTTAACTTAATGAAGTTCCCATGCGAATGGCTCATGCGAATGAACTATAAGCATGAAGAACCTCATACGATTGACTCAGTCGAACGACTGAACCAGGAGACTGGATCAGTCGTACGACTGTAACATAAGATTGGCTCAGTCGCACGACTGAACACTCTGTCGCACGAATGAACCAACCGCATGGTTCAATCGCACGACTGAACCAAACTAATGGTTCAGTCGCACGATTGAAGAGTGCCAACCTATAAATACAACTCAATTCGTGAAAAACAGAGAGATTCGATCAAGTTCAATTCCATACGAACCCTAGCCGTCCAGAAACCTTCCAAATCGTTCTCCAAGTTCATAGAACACATTAGATCGATTCCTTATCGATTTCTAACGTTAGTTTCAATCCTTGATTGATTCTTCGTGTGTTCTCACTGATTGGATCGCCAATCAAATAGGATTCCGCACTATTTGATCCGGTATACACGTGATCTCTAGGTATTTCAGTCGAATACCAGGTCCTAACAAGTGGTATGAGAGCCATTGGCTCTTGATTACGTGTTGATTCAATCAAGATTGCATAAAGTTTGTGTTTTTACACTAAAAACGCAATCTTTGGCATTAAAAGTGATCTTGGAAGTTCCCTGCTCATCGATGTTTGGTTTCAACGGACTCAGGCAATCAGAACTTGTAAAATTTCGAGTTTTTACGGCTGAAAACCGTCAAACCTAGAAATTTTCGCAAACCAGCAGCTTCAATCGCACGACTGACTCATACGCACGATTGGACCTAGTCGCACCTTCATTCGGCCGATTGAAACATTCGTTCGCATAGCTCATACGTACCAGATTCATTCGCACGACTGAACCAATCGCCCAGTTCATTCGCACGATTGAACCAATCGCAGAGCTTATACGCACGATTAGCTCAGTCGCATCCTTCAGTCGCATAAGTAAAAGTTTGTTTGATTAGATTATAAGTTTATTCATCATGGAAGATCAGATGTCAGCCTTTACTGCTGGGAATGACTCAAGGATACAGAATCTGTTGCTGCTTGAGAGTGAGGTGGGGAATCACAATAAACCACCAAAGCTCTTGACTTTAGATGAGTTTCCCCACTGGAAACAACGTTTTGAGATCTACCTTAATGGAGTAGATCCTAATCTGTGGGAAGCCATTGAGACAGGTTATAGTACACCGGTGGGAGCTGATGGGGTTAAACTAACATTAAGCGGGATGACCGACGCACATAAAGTAAAGTACAATGCAGAGAAAAGAGTATATGCATTGATCACTCAGTCTATCCCCAAAGACATATTCCACCAGTATTCCGAGAACAAGCAGTCTAAGAAACTGTGGGATGCGCTAGAGAAGAGATATGAAGGTAACGCATCATTGAAGGCAATCAAGGCAAAGGAGTTAAAGAAGGAATTCGATAACTTCTCATCAATTGGTAATGAAAGCTTGGACGACGTCATAGATAGATTCTACCATTTGATGAGCAAATTGCATACACATGGAGTGGCTACTACCATGGAAGAAAAAGTAAGCAATTTCGCACACGGGTTGCCTGATAAGTGGGCTACACTCGTGTCTAACCTGAGACAAAATGGAATCCTTGTAAAGCTGGATATAAATGACTTCATTCTTAAATTGCGAGAAGAAGCACTAAGGATGAAGTATAGAGCTCAGAAGTCTTTGTACACACAAAATCCAGCTTTATACAACGCCACACCTCAAGCAAAGGCATCTGGAGCACCCCTCCAGACTGCTTTTGTGTCTAGCTCGTCAGGTCCCACACATGCTTCTCCTTCTGGATCAGACACGTCTGGGTCATCTTGTACCCATCATATTGGATCAGAAGCAAACGCTACCAAACTGAAGACGGAGAACTTCGGTAATGTGACCGTGGAAGTAGCACGAGAGCATATGGATCTCTTATCAGCAGTGGTTCATTCATATGATGGACTTGTTGCTGGGAAGATTGGAAACTGCCATCTGGCAAATGAGGACTACGAGCAGGTGGATGAGATGGAGCTTGAAAGAATGGATATAATGTGGGACTTAGCAAGTGCTGTTCGGAGGGCGAAAAAGTTTCTGAAAAAGACTGGACAGAACTTGGTTGCTACTAAGGACACCACCTTTGGCTTCGACAAGAGTAAAGTGACCTGCTTTAACTGTGGTGAGAAGGGGCACTTCAAACGAGAATGTGTCAAGCCAAAGAAGACGGGGAATGGGAACCCGTTCTCATCATTTACTCGTCAGGACAAGCACCCTCTAATTCTACTTCATCAAACAAGGACCCTAAAGCACTAACTGCTCATGATGATGAAGGACAGGATTGGAGTTTCAGGTTTGTCTCACCAGGAGAATCTAACATTGCTAGTGTCGAGGATATTGACGATGATTCTGCGAGTGAAGGTGATATAGCAATTGAAATGGCAATCTCACATAGTGAAGAAACAACTGCAGTCGAGGTCAGCTACAAGCCAAATGAGGAAGTTTCCACCTCAGAGACAGAAAAGCCAGAGTCTACAGAACCAGAATCATCTGATGCGGCACTGATGGCTAATACTTCTGAACCAACTCAGGTAAGTACCACTGACCGACTTTTTAATAACCATGCTTGTTCTGATTGTGACACGTTAGGAAGAGCATAGATGAAAATTTTTCTACGTTATTAGACCATAATGATAACTTAGTAAAAGATTTAAGTCTGTGTAGTCTAACAATATAAAAAAGGGAAAATGATAGAAAACTGGCAACTCCTAAGGTGACACAGAGAAAGTAGACTTAGAGGCTGCTAGACCACAAATGATATGTTGGTAGATTCAACACAATAGACAATTAGACCTGATTGGTGATTTCAAGATCAAACTAAGTTGTTCAACTGACTGTGGACTTCCATCTTATCACTGGTTAACACAATCAAATATATTCCAATAAGGGGTAATGAGCATTTAAACGCCACAAAAGTGTGCGGATGACCAAATTAGAGCAAAGCAAGAAAAAAATGAAAGACAAATGCAATAAAGCTAATGGCTCATGTTGTTGGTGCATTTTGTGTAAAATAAAATAAGCTGCTCTAACAAGGAGATAGGTTGTGTGCCTCTCTGCTGTGCGATGGCACTGACATGAGGATAAGCATAACCTAGATATTCTAGAATTCATTGTTGTTTGCCGCCTCTCTGTTGTGCGATGGCACTGACCTGAGGACAGGCTTCTCTTTGAAAGCTCTAAGAATACTCTCTTCTTGTAATAATACCCGTAGACCGCTCAAAACCTCTGAGGAATGTTGATTACCATATAAGTGTGGGATCCACAAATGTTAGCTGAAATAATTAAACCTAAATCAGTCACCAGTCTGCGTCAAAAGTCTGTGTATGGATTTAAGTGGACAAATATACTGACAATCTTAGTGGCTACATTCTCAAAAGTTCAACTCAATGTGAAGATCTAAGAGTTTTAGTATGATTTCCTTAAGTTGCTAACGACTCTGGATGAACACCAAGAATTTAAGAATCAAAGAGCTTTAATAACAAGTCCCAACATGATTTGATATTCCTGTATGATTCCAAAATTGATTTGGTCCAGATATGATCAATCTAAGTTAAAGCTGTCTACTCCTAATCAAATCCCTTAGATTTTCATCTTAGGGTTTTATCTCTCACAAAAAATCCAAACATAAACTTTAGTTGTGTAGTTAGTTTAAGTTACTATGTCTATCTTTTAATTTGTGTGTCTGTCGGACTACATCAGGGAAATCAGAAGGGAATTAACTTACCAAAAAGGGTCATGTCTGAGATGGCCACATGGTTTTCAAAATGTCAAGGTCACGTCTGAAGTGACTGAATGGTTAGAGCTTACCATGTTATTATCAAAAGTGAAAAGGGTCTGAACAGTAAATGTTAAAAATGACTGTAAACTCACAAAGTGTGACCCATTCTCACTAGTGGATCAGGATTATCGACCAACTATGCGAATGGCTTCCAATCGGCCGAATGGACATGAAATTGATTCATTCGACCGAATGGAAGGGGGAGAATGAAACAGTAGACCGACTGAGGCTCAATCGGTCAACTAAAGGGGCGAATGAAGGAGACCGAATGAGTCAGTCGACCGACTGAGACTCAGTCGGCCGACTGAATGCGATTGACTAGGCCAATCGTACGACTGAACCTCAGTCGCCCGATTGAACTGAGCGACTGAGGCCAATCGGCCGAATGAACCTAGGTTTAGTATTTAAAGGTCTTAATCGATCGCATATCACTCATCACTCCCAAAACACCCCGAATCGCGTTCATTACCGTTACCCTGTCAAAATTGCCTCCGATTCTGATATACATTGCGGTTAAGATTCTTACATTCCAGTGACGTTTTACAGGTACACTACTCCTTGAATCCTTCAAAATCAGTACATCACTGAACTACAATAGCGACATTAGATTAAATCAAGAACCAAACTGTGAATCGACTTAATCACCTATGTAAATGAAGCAAAATGTTAAAATTGAGTTTAATAGGTTATTAGTGACAAGTATACGAGACTAATGGACCATTACACACTGTTAAAAGACTTAGAAGGTCAAGATTCGACCCACAGGGATCGAACAGGGGGCAAGCGACTGGTCGCTTGAATGAACTCCAATCGCATGATTGAACCTTGCGATTGGATCATTCGACCGACTGAACCACCCGAATGAGTCCAGTCAGCAGATTGAACTCAATCGCATGAGTCCAGTTGGCAGATTGAACTCAATCGCATGTCTCAGTCGGCAGATTGAACTCAATCGCATGTCTCAGTCGGCGGATTGAACTCAATCGCATGCCTCAAACAGCCGATTGAACTCAATCGCATGTCTCAAACACCCGATTGAACTCAGTCGCATGTCTCAACAGGCGACTGACTTCAGTCGCATGATTCATTCGCACGAATGAATCAAAATGAATTTCAACTTTACACTTAGAACAAAAGTTTTCATGTCTTATGTATTAATAGTTCTATGTCTTGTGTGTTACAGATAAATGGCAGAAAAGTGGACCATAAATCCAAGCACAACATCTGTGCCCACTTGGATCACACCACCAGGAACGGGGCCGATTTACCGACATAATTGCATTTCTGAGACGGTCCCGGATCTATAAGGCGATCTCCACTCCTTGCACGCCTTACAGATCACTCCATCAGGCATTCTGGGAAAATGCCTCGGTGGACCGCTCTCGTGAGCCCTACTGTATCAGGAGCTCCATACTGGGCCATGATATTGAGATCTCTGCCGCCGATATCCAGAGGGTCCTAGAGTTCGGGGAGGATGCTGATCATCCTACAAAACTACATCCATTGACTGTAAGAGGATGCTTCCTAAGGCTAAATTACGCTGGGGATATCAACTCAGGTGTGCTCAACAAGAGCAACCTGAGCCCCCAGTACAAGTACTTAGCACACGTGATTCTAAAGTGTGTAGCTTCGAGGAGGGGTGGGTTTGACGACCTCTCAGACCAGATTCAAAATGCCTACGTGGCACTGGTTCTGAACCACCCCTTTAGTTTTTCCAGCATGACATTCTCCTACTTGGTGGAGAATTGGAGGTAAAGGGAAAAGAGGGGTTCTGTATGTACCCCAGATTCATACAGCTCATCTTCAATGAAAAGCTGCCTCAGTTGCCCAAAGAGAGTCATGACGCAATGGCCCTGGAAATAATAGATGATACTACTTGGGCAGAATGAGAGTTTACAGGGGAAAGCAGATTAAGCCCCAAGTGAAGAGAATGATTGGCCACTTAGCAGATGAAAGCTATGTGGCACCGGGGAGACGCCAATGGCGTCACGAGGACAGTGACTCCGACGTGGAGCCGATTTTCCTCCCTACTGATGACTCTGAGGAGGATGACATTGAGGATGAGGCTGTTCCATCCCAAGGCACCGTGTCTGACTCTATTCCCTCGGTGTCTGTCTCACCTGCTGAGGTAACTGAGTCAGCAGGATTCCATCAAGATTTTGTGCTTACCGAGGAAGATGAAGATGAATCTGATGAGGAGCCATTGACCCGGAATGTGGGAAGGAAAGTGGTTCCCACAGAACACGGGTTGAGGGTTGTCGGTGAACAACCGAGAGGCTCCGGAGATACAGAGACTGATCCATCATATGCTCCGGAGTCCTCAGGCAGGATTGAAGGGGGAGCATCCACCTCGAGGGGAACGAGGAGAAAACGGATGGCTCAACCCCATGGCCAGAAAAAGAAAAAGCGTAAGGTAACCTTCATCACCACCACATCCCCCATACCTTCCACCACTACCACCTCTGCTGACACACCTTCCACCACCATACCTCTCCCCACAGCAACCACAACCACCACCATACCGATCACCACAAGCCAGACCCCTGCTACCACTACTTCATTCACCCCACACTCACCACCACCATCATCCAGACCTTACCCGATATTCACCACCTCCACCATAACCACTAGCCACCAAACCGAGCCCTCAGCCTACCCCTCACACACCTCTAGATCTCCTCTACCTCCAATAGGGGTAGAGGAACAGCTGGTAGCCTTAAATAGAATGGTGTTACGACTGCTAGCGGCTGATGAGGAAAAGACCTCTCAGATCCGCCAGCTCACCGACCTGACTGCTGCACAATCGAAGAAAATTGCAGAGTAGGATCGAGCTATTGAGGAGGAGGCCCAGAAATTGGCTGCTCAGAGCACTCAGTTGGACCAACTCCGAGCACAAAGCGTCACGGCAGGTAAGCAGATAGAAGAGTTGGAAAAGGCAAAGAGGTCCATTTTGCTAAAGTTAAAAGGATCAAAGGAGGAACCTCTAAAGATAAAGGATGGAGAAAGAGATAGTGAGGATGATGATGATGATGATGACAGTGATTCTGATTAAGAGAAAACAGAAGAGTGGTGTGCAGATAAGAGACTGAAGAAGGAGAAGCAGCTGAATCTGTCTCAGCTCCCGGTCAAGAGCAGAGAACAAAGAACCGACAGGATCAGTCAGCTTCTGCTTCTGCACCTTCACACGAAGAGACTAGCATACAGGATAAAAGTAAATAGTGGATGTTTATGTATTTAATTACTTTTGTACTCTGTATTGAAAAATGATGTACTGAATGTTTATATTAACTTAATGCATTTTGTTTGATATATTACTAATGATTTGAATGTGAAATGTGTAAATCAAACAGATCCAAAGTACCACAGAGATGAGTTTGATATTGCTCCCCTTCAACAGGTCAAGTCTCAACTCACAATGATTCTTGATCTACAAGGGATTGTCAGAAGGTCAGTGAGTTATACACCTGAAGAAGGTGAAATAATTCACGACCTATCTAACGAGCAACTGGCAGAAATGTTCAGAATCAATCCTGATGATATTGTCAAGGATGCTCCAACCGTTGATTCAACCAGTGACGACGAACTACACGACGTTGATGAAGTTGAGGTTGAAGATATTGCTGTTGAAGAGTACCCTCAATACGCTGACAACGCGGGTAATGTGGTCCCCAATCTGGGTGAGTCCCTAGTCAGTGATATGTTTGAGGTACTAGACAAGATGGAGCAGGAAGCAGGAAAGACCGAAGGAACAGCCCAAGCCTCAAACGATGACGTATACATTCGAAAGGCTGAATGGGCTGAATGTTTTAAAGAAGTCAGAGCCCAACGTGATGCACCGAAGAGGGATGCCTACACCAAGTACTACAGCGTCAAGAACATCTTATGGTGTCAGGCAGGATTATAGCATGGGCATATTTTGATGATCTTAACGTTTATGCCGTTAAGAGGGAAAAGGGCATAGAGTACTTTAGATTTCCACATGATCTAAATACTCTACCTGGATTTGAGCTCAACCAACTGGCCAAGTTGAAGCTGTTGTATGCTGACACGAGAAAAATGTCAGGCTGGTTTGAGGCTGCCCTCAAGAAAGAGTACCACACCAGATGGATTAACTTCAGACCTCAACAACCTACAAGGTATATTAGAAGGTCTGAGATGGATGCCATTGCTGGAAAACCTAAGATTGTGTTGAAGTGGAGTCCTCCTCGCACTATGTCGAGAATCCCTCTCAGGGAAATGCCACAGGATTTCACTCCACACTTCAAATGGTGGTACTATGATTGGAGAACTGCTGAAGCTGTCATAGTTCTGAACAAAGGGGATCAAATGGATACTGTCAGGGTATTCGACCCAATATGGCTAACCAACTTGTCTGCTAATGATGTCTATACATTATACAAGTGGCCACTGTTTTATGACACACAAGACATTGTGCAAGCCCTCCAGTTCGAAAATGTTATACGACTTTGCTTCGCGTTTGATATTCACGCGGGAGTCGCACAAGAGGACAAGTACAAGAAATATGAGAAGGTAATGAAGAAAACAAGACATTAGAGAGATCTAGGTCCAAGGGGGAGTTTGTTGATACATGTATGTCCCTAGATCGTGATATGTGATGTAATAGATCTTGTTTGGTATGATTAATGAACTGATATTGATAGTCTGTTGGTTATAATGTTTAATAGTTCGTTAATGAGTCGTAACTGAATTGATTGGGTTTATAATTAATTGAATGATTACATATAATATTATATTAATTAACTAAAACATTGAAACTTAACTTAATGAAGTCCCATGCGAATGGCTCATGAGAATGAACCATAAGCATGAAGAACCTCATACGATTGACTCAGTCGCACGACTGAACAAGGAGACTGGATCAGTCGTACGACTGTAACAAAAGATTGGCTCAGTCGCACGACTGAACACTCAGTCGCACGAATGAACCAGCCGCATGGTTCAATCGCACGACTGAACCAAACTAATGGTTCAGTCGCACGATTGAAGAGTGCCAACCTATAAATACAACTCAATTCGTGAAAAACAGAGAGATTCGATCAAGTCAATTCCATACGAACCCTAGCCTCCAGAAACCTCCCAAATCGTTCTCCAAGTTCATAGAACACATTAGATCGATTCCTTATCGATTTCTAACGTTAGTTTCAATCCTTGATTGATTCTTCGTGTGTTCTCATTGATTGGATCGCCAATCAAATAGGATTCCGCACTATTTGATCCGGTATACACGTGATCTCTAGGTATTTCAGTCGAATACCAGGTCCTAACAGATACTCAATTCATCCTGGTGCTATGAAAATGTATTAAGATATGAAAAAAGATTATTGGTGGCCAGGATTGAAGCGTGATGTAGCGGAGTATGTAAGTAAGGTGCCTTACTTGTTAGCAAGTGAACGTGGAACATTAGAGTCATATCGATGATCCAACTTTAGATTTACTTGACTGGAAATGGGAGCACATCACCATGAACTTTATTACGAAGTCATCGCGTACAACAAGAGATGGATGCCTCGTTTGATGACGAATGCTCACTTTATGCCGATCCGCGAGATGTATTCATCTAGAGATTAGCAGATCTGTTTATCAAAGTGTTGGTCCATGAGATCATTTTGCAGTACAAATGAGTTGTTGAATCATTCAATATCAAATACAAACAATAGAAGTGAAAGATGAGAAGATTGAGAACAACCACAAATGATTAAGTAAGAAACAATGATGATCAATATACTCAGTAATAACAAAGCACAATGATTTTCTATGAAATGACTATTTACAAAGGTTACTTGCAACAATGATAAACGATTAGGGTTTTTCAGATTACCCCAACAATGGAAAAGAGCAAGTCTATATATAGCAATCTTAGTTTCGCAGATAGTTTCGCTGGTGGCGAAATTATGTTGCCAAAACCATAGTTTCGCTCGGCAGAAACAACAGTTTCGCCGGGGTGAACTAAAATAGCTGACTTTGAGTGAAACTGTAGTTCGCTCAACAGTTTCACTGGACAGCAAAACTAACCGAATGAACTAAATACGAAAGTAAACTAACATAAGAGCTTTTACAAAGCAATATAAAATATAACCATAATCTAAGGTTAGTCCAACCTATACTGATCTTCAATACTCCCCTAGGTTGGATCTACCTCTCATTTCTCTTGATTTGTCTGATCAGCTCCAATCTCTCATGTTGCATCTGATGTGTCTTTATTTGCTCCTATGCAGCTTCTTCCTTGGGAGCCTTAATAATTGATTCTCTAGTCACCTTCTGCTTCATTAGCTACCTCAGAACGAGCACTAGCTTGCTCCAACTTCTTGTTAAGTTCCTCACATCCATGTCCAAATCATCATGAGCTTTAACCCTCTCTACCAGCTCCTTTACTTCTTTTTCTAACACCTCTAACCTTGTTAGCCACTGTCATGAACAAACTAGCTTCTTTCCTTGTCTCTCTCCTACTCCTGCTTGATGTGATTTTCACATAGAACTAGCAGGTGTTCATCGTAGAATCCAAATACTTCTACAGGATCAAACAATGCAACTCAACACCACCTTACCCTAATCACATCCTCCCCCGTATTGTTACCATAAAACCACTTCTCGTAATTGTAATTGATGGGGAAGGGGATCTGACAATCTCACCCTATTTACAGTCTTTGGGTGGTTCACCCTCAGCACAATCCTTCCTTTTCTTGTTTCCTAGTCCTTATCCCTCATTGACCTTCTTCTCTTAGCCTTAATGAACCCAAATGACACAAAGTTGTCATTCAGTCCATTCTTTTTCTCTTTTTCCAACAATGAGGATTTTTCACTTAGATGAGCATTTAGTAATGGCAACACAGCCAGCCTCCTAAATCCCACCTAGGCAAGGTCTTGAATGCTTTCCTCTTGTGAAGATAAGATTGCCTGCCCCTCTTCTTTTTATCATAAATAATTTGAGGCTAGGATTATACTTCCAACTTATGATCCTCTTAGCAGCCTCAGACTAACTCAACCATTCTAGATTTTGGAATAAGAGAGTTCTCTATTCATCTCTCTTTCTCCCTAGCAAACCAATCTTCTTTCTCTATTTCAAATACATCTTAGTAACATCACCCTTTTTGGCATCATAGATTAGGGGCCTCTCATCAACCTCATAGCATTCTAGTTAAGAATCATAATCAACCAGTTGCTCATAATCTTCTTCTTCATCAACCAGCCCCTTCTGCAGTACTCCACTTGTCCAACATGATTCTCTCTCACCACTTCTTCACCAACCAAGTCTTTCTCAACATCGATATGAATGTTCACAAACCCAGCCACAACTACTTCTACATTCTCCACATGCACAGTTTCTTCCCTTTCTCCAAATCCTCTTGCTTCATTAACTATTGCTCCAGATATGCCCTCTCATGTCAAAGAATATGTACTCACACGTATGAATGAGTACTTGTTCATGTTAGTCAAATATTCTAACTCAGTCTGAGTTAGCTGATTGGGCAGGCTAGTTGCAACCATAAACTCATTTACCTCCTCAAATAGTCTTCTGATTAGCTTATTCTGGTCCACCAACATCTTAGTCATTTACTCAATCACCTCATCCTTTTTCATTTCCCTTATCTCTTGATTGGTGAGTTTTTTCTTTAACATGCTTAATTCGTTGGCCAAAGATGCATTGAGATTTCTTGTCACATCTTCATCCATACTAGATCTCTTCTCTTTCCTTGAAGTCTCTATGAAATATTGGTGCTTATGTTTAGTCCTCTCGACTTCTCCCTCGTCAGCTTCATTGATCTGTTTCTTTCTCAACCCTAGCCTCCTTAACCGTCTCATTCGCATCCTCCTCGAAATCATATCTTTTTCTATAGCATATATTTTCTATACTTAATTGCATCAGCATGTTTCACTTGCATCTCCTTAGCCCTTTTGTTTTCAGATTCATCTACCCTCCTAGTATAATTCCACCTTTCTGGCGGGTACATGTTCTCCCAGAGGTGTGCAATCTTTCCACTAAAATCGTTACGGATGGCGCAACAGTTTATGAAGATGCGGGTGTTCATTTTCACTAATCTTTTAACCTCCGTGTGCCTTGAAATGTTATGGATAAGGTCATCAAAAATCATCTATAGGAATCAAGGATAAAGCTACCATTTATCCTTCTTTAGCGCTATCACGTTCTCCACCATACAAGCATAAACCAGTTTTGCTATGTTTGCCTTCCCCCCCCCCTGAGCGTATCACCATTGCTTTTGCCAAATCTTTATTATGCCCATCTAATCCACCTTTACGGTGATCTATGAACATAATGAAGACATGAGCTATGTATCTCCATTCCTTAGAGAGGATGGACTTCTTAATCTCCTTCCTAGTGCCAAAATATGGTCCCTCATATCCCATTAATCTGAATGCCTCAAACACCTCCTGAATTGTCAAAGTGACCTCCTCTCGAGTAACTTCATGTAATCTTAAGACCCTCGATACAATCTTAGTTGTAATGATCACTTCATTATCCAACACTTTGGCTATAATCCTCTATGTGTTGCCTCTTGTGTCATACATAGCTGTTCTCTAGAAATCTCTAATGTGAACATCATAAATAGTAGTGGAATGAGATATCGCGTAAGCTATAGGTGATCTCTGCAGCCATCGAATGCAATCTCTACAACCAGCTGCTTTAGATTGAGTATCATCCAATATGGTAGTGATGTTGCTCCTCTCGAAAAATTTCAGATTCACCATTTTAATGTGAAAAACAGATGAAACGTGTGAGAATATTATATTAAATAATAATATTTGGGAAAAATATCAAAAAGATAAAAATTACACAAAACAATTAAATTCGCTAGGCGAAATTGTAGTTTCGCAAAATGAAAGATTTAGTTTCACTAGACAAAACTATAGTTTCTGCAGAAATTAGTTATAGTTTCGCCAGCAATTAGTTATAGTTTCGCAATCAATTATTAATTAGTTATTAGTTTTGGCAACACAGTGAAATAGATTTAACTGGCCGAAATTATTGTTTCGGCTCAGCAAAAATAAAGTTTTGTCTGCGAAACTGTTAAGTTCGCCCCGACAACATAACTCCATAGTTTCGCTGATAAACTATGAACATTCGTTCAGTTTCACTAGACTATCCGGTACTTTCATAGTAAGAACTACAATGGTACCGAAGAGTCTCAATCAAATAAAACACAATGTTGTTAGAAAACCTAGATAAAACTAAGGTCCTGAGTTCGAAACTCACTTATGAACAAGAAACAAGGATCAAACAAGAATCAAAACGACAGCAAATCAAAATCGGCAAATGAGACAATGGATAAACCCTAGAACGAAAGTCCAAACGAATGTGCGAAAATGAGGAATCAATTTCTCAAATTGAGTTATATAGCACATAGTTTCGCAGGCAGCGAAACTATAGTTTCGCCAAGCGAAGATGAAGTTTAGCCAGACATAACTCAAGACGAACTAATCATGTCACTTTCGAAATAGCCGGCGAATCTATAGTTTTGTCGTGCAAAATTATAATTGCGCAGAAAATCTAAAAAAATAAAATTTTGACATTGTTTCCCTTTAAATATATATAAAAAATAAAATAAAATTATAAATAATATTAAAGAAAAGTTAAAACAAACTAGACAAAATAAAACAAATCAAACTAAAATTTGCTGCACAAAACCTCACCAATCTTCACATATAGTTTTATTAAATCAAAATCAAACAAAATTAAAGGATATGAATGAGAAGTTGAAAAGATCATTCGGAGAGTAAAAGTTTGGTGGAATTGCTTATATATTAGTCGTTTTAAGTCCGTGCCTTCTTTGTTTCAACAACTGCATCGTAGCTACTGTTATCATGTTTTGATTCTCTCCAAAGAAAACATTGGATGACCAATTCCCCACAAACATTAGGCAAAGAAACTTATCCTGTCCTCATGATATATTGAACGAATGACACGCTCTTCATGACTCTTCCTCTCACAAGTATCATAGGTCATATTTCATAGAAAGCAGAGCCCTTATAAACTTTAAATGATGAGAGCTCCAGGTCTATACTTACGTAAAACAGAGGAGTTCATCAATTGAGTCTTACAGATGAGAGCTTCAGGTCTAAACTTACCTATATCAAAGAAGATCATCATATTATGCCGATAAGAGCTCCAGGTGAGTACTATCATACAACAGAGGAGATGATTACTCCAGGTCAATGTTCATACATAGAAGAGAAGATAAGCACCAAGAGGAATATAGTAGAGAGCATCTTTCGTACAAAGATGAAAAAGCGTATTGCTCTTGAGATAAAGTGGAATGATTTGACACAAAGATACTTTAGATAAGAATAACTCAAAATAGAGATATCACGTTCTCAACCCTTTTTGAACAAGGACTTGAATATTTGCGAAGGCCAAACAGATCAAGGTGATTAAGTGAGTCATCAAGTTTCTTGCACTATTAATTAAGCTGTGAGTTTACTATTTACTTTGCTTTCTGGCAAAACCTATCAACCATATCCCACACAATACTATCAACTTCCTATGCATGGACCATGCTTCTCATTTTATTCTGCAAAGAAAAAAAAGATCATTTAATATTTCTCCACCTAAATTTCTACACAAAGTAGAAATTTCTTATTGGACTATATGTCATTATTATTGTAACATATATATATATATATATATAATATATATATATATATATATATATATATATATATATATATGTGTGGTGTGTGTGTGTGTATACACACAATTTGTTATTTTTTATACTCAATAATAACAACGAATAATGATATTTCTACGAAATGAGTGCTTACAAAGGTTACTTGTAAACAATGATAAAGAATTAGGGTTTTGAAAGATTACCCCAAAAATGGAAATTATCAAATCTATATATAGCAGTCTTAGTTTCATAGACAGTTTCGCTCGTAGCAATACTGTGCTGCCAAAACTATAGTTTCGCTCGATAGGAACAATAGTTTCGTAGGGTGAACTAAAACAACTAACTGTGAGTGAAACTATACCAGTTTCACTCCATAGCAAAACTAAACAAAATGAACTAAACAAAAATGTAAACTAATATAAGACCTATTACAAAGCAATATAAACATAAACTAATATATGGTGAGTCCAACCTATACTTGATCTTCACAAAGAGATTGTAACTCATCATGGTGTACTAGTGTTTATCGCGTCTGACCGTGACACTCGATTTACATTCCAGTTTGGAATAGATTTTATGATACAATGGGGACAAGGTTACATATCAGTAAGATTTATCATCCCAGATGGATGGTCAGTCGAAGAAGACCATTCAGATGCTAGAAGATATGTTTCTGGCATGCGTCATTGATTTTGGTGGAAGTTAGGATGAACACTTACTTTTAGCTGAGTTCTCATATAACAATAGTTATTATGTGAGCATTGGTACACCTCCTTATGAGATGCTACACGATAGAAAATGTAGGATGCCCATTTCTTGAGGCGATATCGGGTAGAAGGAGTTGGGAAGCATTGAGGTTATCAGGGCAATGATCAAAAAGTTGTAGTAGACCAAGGTCTTTATGAAGGCAGCAAAGGATAGGCACATGACATACACTGACAAGAGATGTAGACCAATCAAATTCAAGATAGGTGATAAGGTGATATTGAAAGTTTTTCCTTGGAAAGGGAATATTAGGTTGAGGAAATGAAGAATGTTAAGCCCATGGTATCTAGGACCCTTCTGAATCATTGCTATTGATGAGCAATATGAGATTCATCCAACATTCCATGTATTACATGTGAGAAAGTTCTTATTCTCTTTCATGCGAATGGAATGATCAAGTGAAAATACTTAAGCAAGAAAGAGGTTATGTCCACCCAAAACTCAAGGATATGATCAACAGGTTAAAATCTCTCGAGCTAGATATCCAAAAAAAAGAATCTCAGCATGCCGTATTCCCACATCAAACCAACATGCTTAATAATGATCTTATATCCTATATAACAAGCATACTTGATTACAATACATAGATGATTGAAAAATTTGAAGTTATTGAGAAATGATTTGGATTTAAATATTAAATTCAGAGATACTATTGACGAAAACTGTGAAGCTTTAAGAGGTGACAATGATAGTAAACAGAGTCATTGAGAACCGATGATGATACGACTGGTAAAGCTCATAACAAACAGAAAGAATCTTAGGCTGACGAGAGGAGCAACAAATAATCACAAGGATTTGCAACTGTGAATAGAGCTTTGCTGCAGAATGAACTATCATGAGTCTTCCATATGAGACTCTTTAGGATATGTGTTCTTCTTCTTTTAAAATTTGATTATTTGAGATTTATATAGCGAATAGATTGTTATTTGAAAGCTAAAAAGAACTAAAAATAACTAATCAAGAACTAAAAATAACTAATCAAAAATTAAAAAAAATTAAATTGGTTTTTATAGGAAACTTAATGAAGCATTGGTTAAAAATGATCTTTTAAGAAGAACCATTTTGGAGCGTAACATTGAAATTAATGTTATGAGAGAAAGGGTTGTTTTAGCTCTATTTGAAACCACACAGCTTCAAACAAAACTTGATAAATGGATCCTTTCAAACATGAAAATGGATGAGCTTATTGCTAAACAACAAGGGGCACATGTAAAACATAGGATTGGATATCATTCAGATAGTGAAACTGATTTGAATTCAGTTCAACCTCTATCTACTTTGTGTTATTCTCCAAAACCGAAGCTTCATCCAAAAAATGATTAATTGAAAAGAATATAAACAGTTTGCATGCAGGCTTAGATGGAATGAATCTTGATGAGGTGCGAGACGATTATGATTCTACAACTACTATAGGATACAATAAACTGAATGCTGATAGTCAAGCTAACGATTGGTCTGTCCCGGTTGTTTGTAAATCTATATATACCATTTCTTCTAACTTCTTTAATAAGTTCAAAGCTATTGAAATTCCTACTATTGAGCTTGTCACAGTTGTGATAGAAGAGATAAATCAAGAATCACCTAATCATCAAGTTTCACCAACAACATCACATCATATTCCTGTGAATCAAGATCCATTGGAAGCACATTAGTGTATACGAGACTGGTCAAGCTTAGATGATGAATCAAACATAGAGAACCATATCAGTTCCCCAAAGATAAAGATATCATCTAAAATTGTCAAGTCTTAAAAGTTTCCAAAAGTTGAATCAAGACCAATACTGATATTTTCTCCATTTGCTAAACAAGCCAGTCAACCAATGAAGATCTCATTCATTGTTCAGCATAGGAAACTTCAAAACTAGCAAGAATCTATAACAACCTCAAATGTGTACATACATGAGTACCTAGTTTATGTGATTAAATGTAAAAGTCTTTCATTTCTTACGTATGTGTAATTGGACAATGTAATGAAATATGATATATGATTTGGGGTTTGTTTATCTTTAATTCATACGTATGACTTCTTATATAGGTTTGAGGTTGTTGTACATAACTCTAAGTCAATAATGATTGAGTATTATTTTCAACCTAGACGGATGAGTATTCATGCTAATGGCCCATGCTTACAGAGCATACGCATGAATACATCCTTCTTATGGACTAGTCGCATGACATAACTAGGAAACTGGATTAGTCGTATGTTAAGACAAAAGATTGACTCAATTCCATGATTGAACATTCAGTCGTGCGTATGACTCGATCGCATGATTCAGTCGTACGACTGAACCATGCTAATGGTTCCGTCGTATGAATGGAAACCACTAACCAATAAATACCACCTAATTCGTGGAAAAACAAATGATTTGAAGGGATATTACGCATACACATATACCCTAGCCGTCTAGAGCGTCCCAAACACCCTGTCTAAGTTCATAGATCGTTCCTGGTTGATTCCTATTCGTTCTTAACGTTTAGCTTCAATATTATATCGATCGGGTAATCATTCTCACTTATTGGATCCCCAATCAAATAGGATTCCACACAATTTGATCCAACATAATGTAGAATCAGTTAGTACCCCGTACATACACGGTCCTCTAACAATACGCTTCACATGGGTCAATCAAGCGTCAAAAGCCTTTCAAGGCTTGTTTTGAGTGTGGAAAAGATGGTCATGTGGTAAATATATGGTGTTAAAGACTTGCTAAGCATGGTATTGGCAAAAGGAATTGCTTCCCCAGATGTAAATCTTCAAGGAATGTTTGAAATGATAAATGCAACAAGGGTTGCTTCTCTGGATGAAAAGGTGAAAAACACACATCATTGAATGCTTGGATGAAAAGCCCTCCATCCAAACCTTTTAATGTAAAGTCGGTTTCACACGATTCAAAGATGAAAATGACCAAAGGTTCAAAACCAAATTCTTTTCCTTCCTGTCTTAAACAGAAACTGATTTCCAAATTAATTTCTTGAAAACAAATTTGATTAAATCGAAACAAATTTGGCAAATGAAAAAGAAGGATACAATAATCCTTGATATTTCAACACGTTGTGTGTTGAAGCAGGTTACTTATACCATTGAAAAAGGAACTCCATGGACTACGATGGTTGGGGTTTCTCTTTCAATCTAATCTATTTAGGAGTGCATGAACAATTCAGTAGGTCTGTTAGTAATCCAGTTGAATGACAAAGATTGATCCTAATTCAAATTTTAGCCTGAACAAACAAGTTACGGTCGTGGTATTTAACCACGATCACGATTTATATATCCACAATCACAGTTCTCACTTCACAATCCCTGCATATTTGTTGATGATTCAATTCTTATCTTGATATCAGTGTAGTTTGGAAGATTTTCTTTGGTAGATTTCTATTTTTGCATATTTTTATAAAAAATATAAAAATATATATAAAAAATTAAAAAAGAGGGTTTGCAAAAATAAAAATTTAGGGGGAGAGTATAATAAGACATTAAAAATAATAAAAAGAGAACTGGGAACCTAATTCGAGATGACAGAGAAATGATTGTATACTATCTTGAAATACATGTTTTTTGCATGACTTGCCCTTTAAATGAGAAATGATAGTAACATATACTGTTATTTGATTCACATCTTATTTTCAATTGAAAATTTAACTATCAAACACATTCATTACTGATATACTTAGTAGGCTCGGCCTAAAGAATAAAGTAGAGAGCAACATAATGATTTAATTTAAAATCTATGCTTAAGGGTGTTTGGATTTATGCAATCATTTTCACCTGCATGGAAACTGAGTCCCGACAAAAATTGGATTCAAAATTGATCTTTCAGCCACCATGATACAATTCATATAACCCATATCTTTGAGCCATGTTTGGTGTACTTATGTTTCTTGTGTTTGTGCTATCTCCTCTACTATGTGGAAGTATTGACCTGGAATGATGATCTCCATTGTTGTACGATAGTCCTGACCTGGAATTCTCATTGGCACATGATTAAATGCTTATCTCCTTTGTTAGACGTGAGTATAAACTTGGAGCTCTCACCATTTTGGTCTAAGTTGTGTCAAATCATCTAACGACAAATTCAATACAATATTCTATTGATAATTACTTGCACACTAATGCACAAGCCTTGCTCTATAAAGATCGTAAAAAAATTCAACAAGTCCTGAGCTTTGGTGAGGGTTTTTGCCAAATGATTGTGGGGTTCTAGCATTCTAAAGTACTTAATCGAACGTTAATGAATCATCAGTTGCTTGTTGAAAAGTTAGGGCATGGGTTTTAATGAACAAACATATTGACAATCATTATTTATTTGATTGAGAATTTCAAAATCTTTCAAAGATTGTGATTAGATTAAGTTATTGGTGTGATCTAATCGCTTGTCGATGTTCAATTTCATTTTTGTGCTAAAGTATATGTTGAGGATGTGATCTCATGATCGATTTAGTTCTCGGTTATTAAAAAAATATTCATATATACAAATAATATAAAAAATATATATCATAAATTTTGGCTTCAAAATTCTTTTAGGTCTGCCATATTATGATCTTACAATTTTATCATTTTCATGCATTTCACAAAAATTGCACACAAACGAACATGGGTTCGCTTGTTTCCACACACAGATTAACACGGGTTTATTTTGTTAAAATGAAATGACCATATTAGAAATGTCGAGATTGTGTTTGAGAATATGTTTTAGATTTTTACGGTAAGTGATGGCCCATCATTAGTCGAGTAGTGTACCTAATCAGAGAACAGATTCCTTAAGTTTGTAGAAGATACTAAGCTAAGAATCCTCCTCCCACTTCTTCTAAAGCAGTCAAGATTAGAAATTTGAAAAAGTTGTTCCAATATACTCACAAAGGATATACTCAAAAAGATGGATCATATAAATAGGGGGAGCTTATGAAATAAATAATCATTCTCATCAGATTTAGAAAACTTCTATTTCAAGAACATTCTATGGTTGACTTTTTCGTGCTGATTTCGTTTGAAGACGTTGATAATGATAGACTAAGAGGGGGGTATTGTTGGAGAAGTACAAGATAGTCTATATTATCAATATAGTCAAATTTAACAAAAGTCAACATCTCAGTGAAAGTCAACACAAAAGTCAACCCGACACAGTTGAGATGAAGAACTGAGATGAGCCGTTGAACATTTAGATGACTAGGACATTTATTGTAATAAATATATTTTTGACAAACAAAATATATTAAATATTTTTTACTCATTTTTAAGTTTTATATGTAATTTTCATTAATTAGCCTATGTCTAGGGGGTTTAGTAAAATTAGTGAATATTATATTCATTATAAACAGGTTAATGACAATTACGTATGATGGTGGAATGACTAATTGATTGGGGGTTTCCACTTTGTAAAAATCTTATGCAATGAAGTTATATCAAATTGGGGTTTTTATTGTGTTCATCATTATTTTGATCTATAATCTTTTTGATTTGATTCATGTGTGTTCAACCTGGTTAATAGAAAATCTATCAACGAAGAACGTAGTACAGGTGATAAAGAAGAACAATTTGGTCTTATTATCTCATCACCCTAAGATTCTTCTCATGAAGATGAGGGGAGTCTATAACTCAAAGTTCAAAATTTGACCGAAATTTGAACCTATCTAGTTTCAAATGTTAGTCACCTGGAATATTAGGTGGCTACCTTACAAAAGAGGATCAATTACCAGCAGCTTGAGATCACCGATCTCAAAGCCAAGTTAGCTAAGAGGCCCCTCATGAGAATTCAAACAGGGCCCCAAGAACCTATGGAAGTTGTGGATCTATCCTTTAGCGCCCCTGTGCAAGAGGGTGTTGCTACCAAAAAGGGAGAGAAAGTCCTACTGTAATCACAAAAGCTAGGAGTACTTCCGAGATTATGGACATAGCGGATTCAGCACCCTGTCATGCACTTGTCTGTACTCAGCAACCTCCTTCGGTCTATATTGATATGGATCACTCATTCAAAGTCTGTTTGATGGGGGATTCCAATGGCCATGTCTACTGCATCCTATGATTCAGAGAAAGAAATACTAAGATAGAGGCAGGATGCTAATAGTAGAGCCTTGATACACCTTAGATTTAAAGGGTAACAAGAATTCTTCAATTTTCAGACCCTAATGTACTATAAGAGTCTTCCTGTAGTTAAAATGGCATATGCCAACCGAAGTCAAAACACACAAACTGACATACTAGACACATGATTCAAGACTAGGTAGTTGAAATGTTCATACTGGGCAGAAGACATAGGTTAGCAGGCAATGCCATTGGTCCACTTGATGTTAAGGTGGACCCTAAGATTAACTTCAAACAAAAACCTTGGCTAAAGGCCAAGTGGTAAAACTTGTGAACCTTGAGACATGAACTACTTCAACAGCTTCTACACTCGGTGAGGCACCATCTATTGAATGTGCTTCACAACCTTATTGTTGCAAGAGCGTGCTTAGCCAAGCAATAAAGGCCAAAGTAATCCCCATGCTGAGTCACCAAAACCAGTGAGTGAGAAAGGGAAATGGAAGTTGACTCCTAAGTAGATTGAGGAGGAGAAAAGACAGAGGAAGAGGAAGCAAAGGGGATAGAGTTCTAAAGGAACTGCACGCTTCATGGAAGCTATATCAGGGCTACCCTCAGGCCAAACTCTAATGATGATGAGTTAAGGGTAGCCAGTTTGAACTACTTAGGGACCAGAAACTACAATATTGACAAACTCATCTCTTTTCCCTTAGAGGACTTGAATGAACTGGCTGACACTGAACTCTCAAAGGAGAGAAAGGAGGTTGAGGTTGCAGAATCTCGAGATCAAAGAAGAAAGAAGGAGAAAAAGAATTTTTAGTCAAGCTCATACTCTTTCCATAGTTCAAGAAAGCCCTTAGACAAAGGCTAGGAAATTGAGCGGCAAACTCAGGTAGACAAACATGACAGATAAAACATGATAAACTACAAACATGTATCATGCCTATATCAGGCAGCTGTAATTCTTACATTTCCTTATGATTACGTAGATTTTCAGTACGTCAAGCACCTTGGGCAATAAGTCATGAAAGAATGAAAGGCTGCTAAGAGGAAGATGATAGAAGAAGCTACAAATTCAAGAGCCACCATCAAAGCAAGTCTAAATAAGTCTACTGATAGGTAGAAGATGGGGAGCTTCTTAAAGCTATATGGATTCTTTAGAAGGAGGCTTGTCCAATGTCTTTATCCATAACGGATAAGCATAGTAGGGTGATCAAGCAGAAAACCAAAAGGGCGAGAGTATTGACTTTCATCGTCCATTAAGTTAGGTTGCTCCTAAATTTGAGGTCAAGGTTGAACCACAAGAGACAACCCAACCTAGAGCAAGTGTTGGACCACAACCAACTTCATATTCTAATCCATAACACAGTCTTGATCCCTCTCCTTATGAACTTGTAAAGGAAAAGGACCCAACTAAGGAAGACCAACAAGAATACCTGGTGCTCAAGCCTAGTCTCCTCAGTTATGATTTAAAAAGAGGAAGAAGAGGATGGCCATGAAAAGGGACAATAAGAATGAAAAGATGTCCCGCTTCCACCTCTGGACCTCAGGATGAGTCGATTATCCTATGGTTACTCGAGAAGAGGCTTGATAGAAGTAAGCTTATAACCAGAGAAATAGTCGTTGGAGTTTCAAAAAAGTTAGCCATTGTTTCTTGTGGGTTTGAGACAACACACGGATATGGGTTAGAGGCGCCAAATGGGTCGGCGTTTCCGGGTCCTGAATTGAGTCGTATGGAGCCCCACGATGGAGGTTGAAGACCCATGAAGCAGTAAGCACTCCATGCACTTGCATGGGCACGTTTTGCATGGGCCACATTCCCATGTTTAGTTTCAAGCTTTAGTAATTTAGTTTTTATAATTTGTTGTAGTTTGGTGTTTCTTTATTATATTTGAAAATGTCTAGCTTTAATTTAGGAACGTGGGGTGTCAGTTTGTTTATTTTTTTATATGTGTAATCTTTATGATGCAATGGAAAGGGAGTGAGTTTTTGAATATGAAAGTTAAATTAATTTGTCTTTGCTAGTTCAATCTTGGCAAATTGAATGGTGTTTTTAGACACGATTTCTTAACCGAAGTGGTGTAACTGTATGTTCAGTTGACATCGCAGCCCTATCGTTTGTTTTGGTGGTGAATCTATATCCGAAATGAGCCTTAGATCTATCCGTTTATTTTATCATTACCTTTGAATCGATATTATCCAGGCAGCATTTTTCCTATCATTTGGTATCAGAGCTGAACGATTCATTGTTGACACTATTTATAATGTCTTTGCACATTAGTAGAATTCAAGATGGCTTATGAGAAAAGAACCATGGAACAATAAATTAAGGAATTTGACTGGGTTAGTGAGATTGAGATTCTAACTTAGGATCGAATATAATGATTGAGTTAATGATCGAATAGCGAAATCATACAATCAAGAAGCATTCAATGTAGAAGAAATGCTCATAAATGCTTTGTATATATTAATAAAGGTGATTGATTACAATGATTGCTAGGGTTTAGCAAGAAAAGTAATAATGCACCTAGAGAATACAAAATATATTAATTGTCTAAATTATGTCCCCTCATGTACGAGGTTTTCTATTCTATTTATAGGCAGACAAGATGGCTTTTGCAAAATGCCTAAACTACCCTTGACCTATTACATCAGAACTAGTCTAAGTCTTGATTTGCATTACATCTTGTTCATCTGCATTGGCAAATGCGGATGAGTTGACTTGATCATCATTTCTTTACTTGATCTTCCGCATTAGTATGTAGGTCATCCGCATTGGTTAATGCGATTGGACAAATACTTCTGCATATTTGTCTGCTCATCCGTATTGGCAAATCAGATGAACAAAATCTTTTCTACATTTCTTCTACTCTTTCGCATTTGTCAATGCAGAAGAATAAATGCTTGTTCACATTTGTTTGATGACTTCCGCATTTACAAATGTGGATAGCCATACTTGGTTTTTCTTTTGTGTAGGATATTCATCTGCATTACTTCTTGGACTTGTGAGAATCTAGCAGAGCAACCATCAACTCACTCATTGAATTGGCATGTATAATCCTTTCAAGGTCCAACAATACTCCCCCTAAGGATTATACAGCCAATGTTCTTCAATGTTTGGATATTGATTGAGGTTGTGATGATTCTGCTGGGTCTTGTGATGGTGTAAAAGGTGCTGGTTGAGCTGGATCCAAAATTGCCTTTATCATGTTGACAAAGTCTTGAGCTTCTGGCATTTTTCCCTGCTTAGTACATGAATCTTCATTTTGCTTATATTGTGAATGGCTTCTAGAGGTAGTTTCTTAAGTGAAATTGGTTCCCAAATAAACATTGTAGATAGCCCATCCCTGTGAATTAAAAGAGCACCATCTACGTCAACTTCTACTTTGACAATGTTGCCCAACTGTAGAGGTGTCTTCTTCTTCTTCTTTCTTTTCTCCCTCTTGACACTGATCTGATCATATGCCAGCTTTAATATTTTGATGCACTTTAGATAGAAATGCAGATCTTTTTCACCCAATTTGTTTGTTATCTCTCTGAAGTGCCTTGTGTATATGTAGTGAATATAGGATTGATCCAATAGTCTCACTTCATACCCATTAAATTGTCTGAATTCTGCACCTTCTTTACATCCCCACTTCCTGTCAAACACCAATTCATATGTCTTCTCATAATAATAAACATTTGAGATTGGTATTGAGGAATGAGTGCCAGCCACCATTTTTCTTTTCAATGATTCTATAGGTTTCATTTTTAGTTCTGGAAACACTACTTCTTCTCCTGGTTTTGTTTGTTTCATCTCTAGGGGGTTCTTTAATGATTTGTCTTTTCTCATGCATATGGCTTTCAATGAATTGAAGTTGTTGGTTCTCTTGAACATCTTAAGTATACCTTCAAATTCATACCCTCTGAACATTGCATTATTGTTGATCAGTTCCAAATTAGCTAGTTCATTCAGGTCATGAATCCCAAGGGCATTTACTTGAGTAGAGTACTTTGTAAAAAATTGCACCATCCCTAGGATTCTTTTAACCATGAACATATTCCATGAACTACCATACTTCTAGGCAATGATTTTGGCAGGATCAGTGATCTCAAGTTTGATGGATTAGAGTGTAACGTAGCGGAATAAGAACAAGAATTAGACAAATTATAGCAAGAATTTGAAATTCGTATGCATTAAGAACAAATACGGTTGTAACGAGAGAATATATTTCTGTGAAAAGGAATGTTTCAATAATATCAAATGTTTCTGCTCAATCATTCACATATTACAATTAGGTTGACACTCCTTATATAGAGTGCAATCACTGCTGATATCACGGGATAGTGACATCTGGCAGATCTATTACAAAAATAACTAACACTTAACAAACTACTGAAATGTCCATAACTACTGAGAACATATCAGAGAGTGCTAAGCACAAAATATAAAACTACTGATGCTAAACTACTGAAACTAAACTACTGATGACAAAACTACTGAAAAGGGAAAATATAAAACTACTGAAAGAAAACCGTCACAACTACTGAAGAAGACCTCTTCAGCTGTTTGTGACAACGTCTGATACTTGGTCTTCAGCACTTGTCTTCAGCACTTGTCTTCAGACTGTCTTCAGTACTTGTCTTTAGACTTTGTCTTCAGCACTTGTGTCTTTCAACACTTGTGTCTTCGGACTTTGTCTTCAGCACTTCTCTTCAGACTTTGTCTTCAGCACTTGTGTCTTCAGACTTTGTCTTCAGCACTTGTCTTCAGACTTTGTCTTCAGCACTTGTGTCTTCAGACTTTGTAATCAGTTGTTGTCTTCAGCTGTTGTGGACTTCAGTAGTTGTTGTGACGTCTGTGGGACTTAAAGGTTTTTCTGATCCGGCTCATTGGTTCTTTTGGTCCAACAGATTTACTTGTCAATTTTTCCTTTTGGAGTAGATACACGTCTAATCATCTCAACAGTGATTAACCCATCCTGAAGTTTCAGTTGGGAGGATTTAGCAAACCACTCTGGATATTTGTGAAGAACATGTACCAGTTAGTCTTGATCTTTATGTGTAAGTTGAATGTCTTGTGCAGAGACTCTTGATCTTGGCTTTTGGTTGAAGACTTCTTCGAACCTCTTTAGCCTTTCATTCTTTTCATTCATTAATCTGAGTGTGGCAGCTCTCAGTGAGTTAGTTTTCATGTTTCCTAATTTCCTTTTAGTGAAGCCTTGATTAGTGAGGTAATCCTTCTTTCCTTATCATACATTTTATAGGGATCAGGATGTAGAGGTTCAAGAGTTGAAAATTGCTTCTTCATGACAGACAACTTTGACTGGTGAACTTTGGGTGCAATGGACTTCTATAATCTGTTTCAACCATGCGGTCAAGCACTTTGTAGACTTTCTCTTCTTCTGCTTTCATCCCCTCATATGTCATGCTAAATACTTCATCAACATCATACCCATGATTGATCAAGAACATGGCTTTTATCATAAGGTCATCTATGTGTGCCTTTACCATCATTTCATCCGCAGAATTTTCTTTTTGCACAAGACTATCCACATCTACTACCTTTTTAGCATCATATCCTCCTTCTATTTCTCCTTCTTCCAGATCAATAAAGGCACCTTGTTTCTTTAATTGTTGGTCACGTTCTTCTAGGAATTTAGCTATAGCTGCCAAGCTTCTTGGATCATCTCTTTTACTTTTCTTCATATTCTCTTCTTCCACTATTGGTCTTTTGCCCTTTGCTTTTTTAGATAAATATTTTCTCTTTCTGGTATAGGTTTGAAGTGAAGGACCAGAAGAGGATTCAGACTCTTTAATCTCCTCAGGCACTTTTTCAAACTCAGTTAGTACTTGTTCATGATCATGAGCTGCTTTTTCTTCCTTTTCCTTTTCTTTTTCACATAAGTCTCTCATCATATATTTTTTCTCCTTAAACAATGACATAGTAGGTACTATTTGCATACTCAACTCCTTCTCCTAGGGAACTGAAGATTGAGGAATACCACAATAGGTTCAGTGTTTGTCCTCTGCTCAGCAATGAAATCCCAAAATTCGTCATCAATTATGAATTCGCACATGTGAAGCTGTCTAGTGCACTGATCAGTTCTTCAAATTCAGCCTTTTTAGTTTGCGTAGCATCTAATTTTCCAGAATAGACCACCATTTCTAGGCTTGATTATTCATTCTTTGACTTGCTTGTATCTTCTTCTTTTTCATCATTCTCAGAAGAAGATTGTTTCTCATCAGCTATAACTCTTTCTTCATCTTTTTCACTTTCTTCAGCCTGAGCACTTCTTTAAATTTCAATTAGTATCTCAAGCTCAGAGATTCTTTTATTCTGGCTTTTAATTTGATTTTGCAGATTGGAGATAATCTCTGCTTGTTCTTCAATTATATCCTCTTGCTCTTCCAAAGCAATGGTTTTAATAGCAAGAGTTTCAACATGTCCACTGATTTCTTCTTTAAAATGATTAAGAGCAACTTTTAAGTAGTTAATCTCCTTATCTTTCTCTTTCTTTTCAGCTTCATAATTTTCTTTTTGCTATTCCAATTCATTCTCCTTTTCATCAAGTTCAATAATTCTATCATCAATGATTCTTGCTCTCGTGTTAAGTATTCTTTCCATCCTTTCAATCTTTTGCATGAGCTCAGAGATCAACAAAAGCTTTTCATCCGGTCTGTTCACATTGGATTCAACAAAAGATGATTTGCATTGGTTAGTTGATCCTCCTCATCTGAAGATGATTTGGATTCTTTAGATGAGCTAGTTGAATCTCCAAACACAGTTGGATTATCATTGGTAAGGAATGGTTGAGGTGGTGATTTTGGTGAGTGGTGAGGTGGTGATATTGGAGACTGATGAGGTGGAGGTATGGAGAGTGATGAGGTGGAGGTATTGGAGAGTGATGAGGTGGAGGTGTTGGAGAATGATGAGGTGGAGATGTGATTGGTTCGGCTATTGGTGATAGGATATGTGATTTATAATTGAAGTGGTTGGTGATTATGAGGAGATGGTAATGGTGATGGTTGTGGGGTTCTTTGTGGAGATGGGATAGGTAGAGGTACAAAGGGAGATGCAAAATCATGATATTCAGGTTCAGTGTGAGAATCACCCCCTACATCATCCGCGGGTGACACTCACCTTTGCTTATCAATGCCTTCAACTTGCTCATCAGTAGCTTGTTCTTCAGTAAACACATTAGCAGGATCATGTTGTTCTTCACCTTGTGCATCAAGATTAAGCTGTTGAAGCATCCAAGGAAGAAGAGGAGAGTGAGCATCCAAGGAAGAAGAGGAGAGTGAGCATCTAGGATCCCTCTTCTTAATGTACTTATATGACTTAGCATCATAATTTGGAATATCTAGAATTGTTCCCTCCACAGCTAGATTGGGGAATGCTTCATTTATTTGACATTAAATGAATCTTGGGTACATCAAGAATTTGTATCTCCTTCCCTCTTGTATGTTAGATACTAGACCATTAAAGACATAAGCTGACAAGTTGAATGGCCAATTTATGCATAAAGCACAAATTTCTCATGAAGTGATGATTGGAATGTCATCCCACCCTATTTTCCTTTTGGACAAACAATTCTGATAGATATGGATTACAAATCTCCAAGGCAAGTCCACTAATCCCTTCACAATCTGTTTAGCTTCAAAACCTCCTTCATATCCAATTTTTACAAAGAAGGTAGTGATATCATCATCATCTAGCTCAATTGGTGCATCTGCATCATTACCAAACTGTAGACATCTTCTCATAGTTTCTTCAGTAATGGTCAGTGTATGCTAATCATTAATCCTTCCCAATAAAGTCCTAGCACCATCAGCCTCAATCACTTGAGTAGACTTCTAGAATGACCTTATGAGGTTCTCATAGATGATGGGTCTAATAGTATAGCATAAGCCATCCTTGTTGTAGAGACGAATCTGATTATGTCTTTCAGTCCCTTAGCCTCTGGTACATCAGGGTCTAAATAACGGCTAACATTATGGAGCTTGCTCCAAAAAGATTAGCCATTTAATCTTCATAAAAGACATATGTATTTGTTTTGCTGACAAAGCATGTGCACAATTTATCAGTTTGACTTTTAATGGTCAAAGATGAACGTTTGAAGTTACTGTTTCATTACAGTCGTATCAAATGGTGAATTCGTTGTTGAAAAATCACAATTTCTTTGTTTTTCAAGTTTAAATAAACCATTTATTATATGTTATTTCATTAATGTGTTACACATTTTCATTTTTCATTAGACTCTGCTCTTATGATTAACACAACTATGAACGTTTTTCATGATGGTTGGAATTCCTCTTAGTTTGCATGTTCATTGATGTCAAAAATGTATAACATATCTTTGAATAAATCGGACTTTGGGTGTTCTTCATTATCATTTGGTTCTTCGTTCCATTTTATTTCAACGGTCCGAAAGTTAGGTCATGAAAGATTTTTTTGGAAATTTCACCTTTCTTTCAATGCTACTGTAGGTTAGAATCGATGACAAGAACATTTGAGTAGAACATACTAAAATCTTGGGTTGTTGATGATGATGTTGATCAAAGAGGGTGTATAGTGTTTTTACACTCGTCTCACTATGTAGTCTCTCAAATTTGAAAAGTATTAAATGAACCTTTGATATTCCTTTAAATAGCCAAATAATGTCTTTTACAAGATTTTACAAGTTCCAGAGCAAATGCGGACACATTTTTAAGTCACTGTAGCAAATGCGGAAGGGTACATTATAAGTCTTTGGGCCATCCGCATTTGTTTACTGTTGTAAATGCAGAAGTGAAAATTTAAAGAACTTTGACTATCCGCCTTTGTTTACTATTGTAAATGCGGAAGTGTTTAACTTGTGATTTTAGGTATCCGCATTTACACACTGTAGCAAATGCGAAAGTTTTGTTACTTCTGTTTTCTTCTATCCGCATTTGTGCACTGTGGTAAATGCGGAAGAACGAAGTTCATCGGCATTTGTTCACTGTAACAAATGCGCTTGACTAAACTTGTTCAGCATTGCTCACTGTAGCAAATGCGGCTGAACAAAATTTGTTAGCATTTCCCACTATAGCAATGCGATCGAATAAACTCCACATTTAGTTGATCATTATTCACTGACAAAAGAGATTAAGAACTTATTTATTTCTGTTTGAAAATACATGAAAATTTAAGATACACATCCACAAATACGGATGAGTAAAACAAAATGCGGAAGTGTAAATTTCATCCATATTGGCAAATGCGGTTGAACACTTAAAAGGTTATCCACATTGACAATTGCGGTTGAACACTTGAAAAACATTTTATCCGCATTGACATATGTGGTAGAACATTTTTGTTCCGCATAGATTTTAACACTTTAATATTTGATGTATACTTTTGACTCACTAATGCAGTAGAGTACAATCATTGTCCGCATTAATTTCACATGGAAATAAAAAGCTACCCGCATTGGTTATAAGCATAGGTTACCTTCACCTGCATTAACCAATGCACTTACCTGCATCAACTTTCAAACTTAATCATAAGTTAATGTGATTGTTTTGGTTTTTCACCTTATGAAGAGATGTCATTGATTGATTATTGATTTTTCTTATGAAGTTGTTGAGTGTTGAGGTTGTCAATGCTTGCTAGGATTGACTTGTATGTCAGAGGTGATACAAGTTTCCCATTGGTTGACTGATCTTTGACTTTTCATGCTTGCAAGAATCTGCATAGGCTGAGATACTATGGTATAACTTCTGCATCAACACATTCATTTTCTTTTTCTTTTGTTTCTAATTTTTTTAAGATAGTAACAATCTATATAGATTTGATAAAAAAATTTAAAATTACTCCCCCTAAAGTTTATATCCACATTTGGATAGAAACTTTAAATATTTAAAAACTTCTTGACTATTATATACATTGATTATTAATAATGAAGAGAAGTATATCTTTTGTTGGGATCATATCAATCTTACATTACACATGTGCATCCTTTATGATAAAATGGACATGTTTTTGAACTTGATGATTGAAGGTATGTTTGTCCTCTTAAACTCATACCCAGTTGATATTTTGATCCAAATGATATTTATCATGTTTTTGGTTGATTTAATTATTCAATATGTACCTCACACACACAAGCATGGAATGATCAACCATTCTTATACAATGCATGGTAGAACTATTTCGCAACTTTACCAGGTTACTTAAGTTATGAGAACTTATTTTCACCCATACTTATTGAGATTTTTTTACTTTGATCTTTTTCATGGTATCCATATTAGGATTCTTTTCACTTCACTTTGGAAGGAGATCCATGATAGGATTCTTTTGTTCATTCACTTAAATGTATTGCTTTTATAGATTCATCCAATTTGGGTAAATGTATTGCTTTTATAGATTCATCCAATTTGGGTGTGTTCGTTATTAGGAATCTTTTGGATCAGTACATCTGCACTATGTGCTTGTTTCATCAGGTCTTTGCTCAACAAAACAAAGATGAAACTTGATGTAGGTGAAAGAGATTTGTAAAGCATCATTATGTGGTGTGTTTAGGTTACTACAAACACATGCACTTAGATAAGCCAATACATACCTGTACTATGTGATGAGTGTTTCACTATTAAATAAGATTTTAATTGATCACTGCATGTATCTTCTCTTCCAAGTTGAGCCTACCAACATATCTGGTAAGTCATGACAGTCTTGCAATTTTTAATATTAAGCATAGTGAATGATATAGCAAGTGTAATTATATCATTTCCCAATGATATTCTATTCTTCATAAAGTTGACTTCTTTTTGTGTTTTTCTAATATTTTTGACTTGTTTTTGATATTTTGATTGATTTTACTCAAGGTTGATCATGCCAATTAATTGAACTAGGAATTCAAACCTGCAAGGTTCAAATGCCTTAGAAAATAAATCAGCCAATTGATTTTTAGTGGGTACTTCAATCAATTTGATTAACCCTTTTTCAACACAATCTCTCAAAAAGTGATATCTAATTTCAATGTGTTTTGCTTTTGAGTGTTGAACTGGATTATTTGTTATGAAAACAACTGATGTGTTGTCAATGTGAATTTGTGTGTGCAAGATGTTAAAACCATAATAAAGCATCTGGTTTTGAATCCAGAGTACTTAAGAGCAATAGGCTGTTGTTACAATATACTCAACTTCTGTTGTTGATACAGATACATTTGTCTACTTCTTGCATTGCCAAGAGACCAGTCTGGGACCAAAAAATCGACAACCGCCAGAGGTGGATTTTCTATTGAAGTTGCATCTTCCGTAATCAATGTTAGTGAAGGCATAGAGATTGAAGTCTCTTTCCTTTGGATATCATAACCCCATAGCTGGTTTGCCCTTCAGATGTCTAAATATCCTCTGGACTGCATTCATATATGATTCTTTTGGATCAACTTCTGAATATCCTCTTAACTGCATTCACATGTGATTCTTTTGGATCAGCTTGATATCTGGCACACACACAACACCAAACATAATGTCAGGCGTACTGGCTGTTAGATACATAAGTAAACGGATCATAGATTGATAGTGAGTCTGGTCCCCTAATTTGCCTTCGGGATCAGGTATAATCTTCACTTTAGTATCCACAAGAGTTCTCATAGATTGACAATTAGCAAAGTGAAATTTCTTCAACATAGTTTCCACGTATTTTGATTGATTGATGAAGATTACATCAGTTGTTTGTTGGACTTGCACCCGTAGAAAGAACGTGAGTTCCCCCATTGCACTGATTTGGATTTTTGTATGCATAAGCTCTTCAAATTTTTTGTAGAGTTGCTTGTTTGTTGAGCCAAAAATGATATCATCCACATAAATCTAGACTAACAGCATGTCTTTTCCTCCTCTTCTTCTGAAGAGAGTCTGATCAATCTTTCCTCTTTCATATCCATGTTCAAGAAGAAAAGATGATAGAGTCTCATACCACTTTCTTAGAGCTTGGTGAAGAACATATAGAGCTTTGTCAAGCTTGTAAGCTCTGTGAGGGAAATCTGGATCTTCAAAGCCAGGTGGTTGACTCACATACACCTTCTTAGCAATCTTTCCATACAAGAAGGCACACTTCACATCCATTTGATAAACAGTAAATTTCATGGACGCAAAATATGCTAGAAAGATTCTCATTGCTTCTAATCTTGCAACAGGAGCAAAGACTTCATCATAATAGATTCCTTCTTCTTGAGTGTATCCTTGTGCCATTAATCATGCTTTGTTTTTGACGACGATCCCTCTATCACCAGTCTTGTTCCCGTATAGCCATTTGGTACCGATAGGGTATTGTCCTTCGAGAAGATCCACCAGTTGTCATACTTCTTGCTTCTTGAATTGGAGCAATTCTTCCTGCATTGCTTCAGTCCAACTATTGTCTTGAAGAACCTCTTTGATGTTCTTGGGTACTATTTGACATAGAAAGCATATGAACAAAGAAATGTTTGCAATACTGGACTTGCTTCTAGTCACCTTCTCATTAAGTTCACCAATAATTGTTTCAAGAGGATGATTCTTGTGTATTCTAGAGGTTGGAATGGAGTCACCAAAAATGGTTACATCAAGATTAGAGACATTCAGTTCATTATGATTAAGGCACCTTCATCTTGTACATTTGGGGAATTATGAAGATAGTCAGACTCCATTAAGTTCCTGCTTCAGCTTGAGCAGCACTGTGATTGCTTCCATCATTTGATGTTCTTTGTGTTTCAGATGGAGGAGTAGCTTGTTTTTTATTTCTGATCTCAGTTGACAAATCATCGGAGTGTGATGGTGACAAGCTTGGTCCTCCTTTAATTGAAACACTCTCATTTTGTGATGGTTGTCTGATGGGATCAGCTTCGAGAGGAACATCTTCATTCATGTATTCAGCAGATGTAGGAGGAATCAATGGAAAGTCATCTCTCTTTCTACAGCTGAAGAAGTGTTACCTGAATCGAGATTTCCTGCATCAGACAAGTGAAATTGATCAAATGATTTTGTAAATAAGTCAATATCAAACAAGCAGTCCGGACCATTTGTAGATTTGGGAAATTAATTTTCATTGAATTGAACAT
Source organism: Flaveria trinervia (assembly GCA_025506515.1). NCBI lineage: Eukaryota > Viridiplantae > Streptophyta > Magnoliopsida > Asterales > Asteraceae > Flaveria > Flaveria trinervia. The sequence goes on from CM046446.1 coordinate 70,126,198, forward strand.
TTATTAATTCATTAATAATGTTTAATCTAGGATTAAACACTCTGTAAGCCTTTGAAATAGAAGAATAACCTACAAAAAATCTTCATCAGACTTAGATGAAAACTTTCCAAATAGTCTCGGGTGTTTAATATTGAGACACGACTACCAAATGATTTAAGAAATCCAATGAATGGTTTTCTATGAAAAAGTAGTTCATATGGAGTCATGTTACTTTCATTTACAGTTACAGTTCGATTTTGTACAAAGCACGATATGTTAACTGCCTCTGCCCAAAAGGTTAGGTAGCTTAGCATCGGCTAGCATTGTTCTGCTGCTTCAATTAGTGTTCTATTTCTCATTTCACTTACCCCATTTTGTAAAGGAGTTCTAGCTGTACTAAATTGATGAGCATGCCTTTAGTTGCACAATAAAACTTATGTCTTCATTCTCAATTTCAGTTCAATTATCACTTCTCATTGTTTTGACCTTAAGATCAAGATAATTTTCAATTTGTGTGATAAAGTTTTGAATTATTTGGGATGCCTCATTTTTATGAAGTAAGAAGAACACCCATGTAAATCATGAAAAGTCATCAATGATCACCAAAAAATATTGTTTCTTTCCAATACTCATGAGATAGTTGGTCCCAATAGATCCATTTGAAGTAGCTTCAATGGAGTATTGTTTTTGTTCACCAACTTGGATTTATGAGAAGATTTATGTTGTTTTCCTTTGAGGCACACTGAACAGTGATCAACGAAGTGAAATTCTTTTTGTGGAAGACCAATGACATGGTTTCTTTTGACCAATTAGTTATGTTTTAAAGGTTATGTGCCCCAAACATCTGTGCCAAAGATATGAGTCATCAAGTTATGCTTTTGACAAAAGACATGTTTCTTCTTTAGGTGATGCAGAACACAAGTTAAAAAGTAAGTAATATTCTTCCTCGGGGTCTTTAGGACAACCCATCCTTCTCAAATATGAAATCTAGGTTTCAAAATGTAGCAATGAGTGTCTGTAAAGTGAGTTGAAGGAGGGAACAATCTCCAGTCATGTGTTGGGAGCATCCACTGTCCACGTACCATAAGCTATTGGACCTGTGTGGATGAACCTACAAGGAAAAAGAACTAATTAGAATAAGGAACCCAAGCCATGATGGTCTTGGGTTCCCAGTTCCTATTCATAATGGTGACTTCTTGACACTTTCCTCTAAATTGTGATCTATTTAGAGGTGACCTTAGAGATTGTTATGATATTTTGCTCAAGTCTTCTTATCAATATCAATAGAAGAGTCAGATGAGTAGTGAAATCTTTGGGTCTTATATTTGAAGAAATTTAAACCGTTTTTTATTTTCAATATCATATTGGGTTTTGAGATGTCAGACTTTTGATTGATGAAATGGTTGCTTTTTTGACCTTTCCATATTTCTTTGTTTACTCAGTCATTGAGTGGTCTTGATGTTCTTAGATGATTGTTTTATGCAAGATCATGACTTGTTTGCTGATGATGTTGTTGAGAGGGGTTTGTTTCAGGAATTCTAGATCCCTTTGATTGAAGTAAACAATCAGATTGTATTGTATTGTTAATATCACAGTGAACAATATTTGTTAAAATAACAGTTTTTGGTTTAAGTGCTGTCATGTCACTATAGAGCAATATGATGTAAAAGCACTTTTATGTTTTATGATTGAACATTTCACAAATGTCACAATACATTTGTTTGTACTTGATAAAATTTTGATTTGTGGGACATCAGTTGATTTTTCTCATTTGTTGATGAGCCACTTTCTTCTACTTAGGGATGAATCAAACTCAGGCCTTTTTGTTAGACTTCTTGGTGTTTTGTTGGACCAAAAGAACCAATGAGCCAAGATCAGAAAACCTCTAAGTCCCACATGGTATCACAACAACTGCTGAAAGCCTCATCAGTAGTTTGACAAGTGCTGAAGACTTCAACAGCTGAAGATCAAGTGCTGAAGACCTTAACAGCTGAAGAACCAAAGTGCTGAAGTACAACAGCTGAAGAACACAAGTGCTGAAGCTGAAAGACCAAAGTACTGAAGTACAACAGCTGAAGAGTTCACAAGTGCTGAAGATCAACAACTGATGTACAAGGTCTGAAGACAAAGACTGAAGACATCAGCTGATGATATCTACTGAAGTCATCAGCTGATGAAACACCTGAAGGTCAAAGTCTGAAGATCAAGTACTGAAGCCTCAGTAGTTTGTCACAACTGCTGAAGAGTACTTCTTCAGTAGTTGTGATATCAGTAGTTTTATTATTTTTTTATGTTTCAGTAGTTTTGTAAAACGACTGAAGAGCTTGTTCTTCAGTCGTTGTAGTTTCAGTAGTTTTATATTTTGTACTTAACATGCTGATATGTTCTCAGTAGTTGTGAACATTTCAGTAGTTTGTTAAGAATTAGTTATTTTTGTATTGGATCTGCCAGTTGTCACTTTCCGTGATAACAGCAGTGATGTTGCACTCTATATAAGGAGTGACAACCTATTGTAATCGGGATGAATGTGTGAATGAATGGAATGAATGATTGATTAGAAATATTCTCATCTATAAACATTCCTAGAAATCAGAAATATATATATATCTCTCCCTATAACCGTATGCGATCTTAATGCTTACAAGTATCATTGCTTGCTACAATTTGTCTAATTTAGTTTGTATTCCGCTGCTTTGTATCCTAATACATCAAACTTGTGATCACTGATCCTGTCAAATGGTATCAGAGCGGGTAATCATTGATCGATCTAACAATTGATCATTGAAACTGCTATTCAAGATCAAGTTTGATTGAATTAGCTTTGTTTTTGAAAGAAACGGTTATAGAGATTGAATTTTCTGTATTTCTGCTCATTCATCCTGAGATCTTTTCTTGGTTCTCATTGAGTTGTTGTGGTTGTCTAAAACTTTTTAAAACTTGAACTAAACTGTTTTTGAACTGAAAATGACCACTCCTTCCAATGATCCTCACAATACTGGTTCCTCAACCAAGCCTCCTATGCTGGTTAGGAATGAGTATAACATATGGCAAAGACGTATGCTCCATCACCTGTCTGTTAACAGCGCAGGGTGTTGGACATCAGTGGTACATGGTCCACACAAGCCTATGGTGAATAACCCGGAAACCAATCAAATGGTTCCGAAGAGGAGGGAGCAATACTCAGATGAGGATAAGAAGTTGCTTGAGATTGATGCAAAAGCCCATGGAATTCTGGCCATGGCATTGCCCAATGAAATCTATTCTGGGCTAATGCATCATGAAACTGCCCATGACCTCTGGATTGCTTTGAAAGAACAATTTGGAGGAACAGATGAGGTCTTGGCAAATAATAGAGAAATTCTTGCCCAACAATATGAGACATTCTCTCATAGAAAGGGTGAGACACTGACTCAACAATATGAGCGGTTTTCTTGTTTGATCTCTGAACTAAAAATGGTCAAACTTGAATACACCATATTCAGATGAATAACAGATTTCTCAGATCACTGCCTGAGAGATGGGACACATATACTATTGTCCTACGCTCCAGTGCAAGTTTGGACAAACTATCTCTCACCCAACTCCATGGGAAATTGCTCACTTTTGAGAGAGAGATAGAACAGAAGAGAAAGCTGTCTTCATCTGGAAAGCTCACTGAAGACTTTATACAAGGCAACACTGCTTGGTGGGTCATGAGTCAGAATATGCTTCATCTGAATGCCAGTATGATGAGCATATTAATTTCTCTTCAAGCACTTCTGATTCTGCATTTGTAAGTGTTGATGGTCAGTTTACTGGGTGTAATAATGACAATCTATGTTTCATTATGGATGATCTCAAGGGGATTGCTGATGATGACTTAGAAGAGATGGATATTTTGAGCCAAATGGCCTTGATAAATATCAGATCTCAGAAGTTCTACAAAAGAACTGGAAGAAAATTCCCAGGACTCTCTGGCAAAACCAAAGTTGGTTTTGACAAGAGCAAGTTGAGGTGTCACAAATGCCAACGGCTTGGACACTTTGCAAGAGAGTGTAGATCAACTGGATCTAACTCTACTGCACCCTTTGTGACTTTTCCTGGCAATAGTCAACAACACAGAGGGCAACATCCTGTCACCTCTAGTCATCATCCTCAACAACAATCTCCGGCATATTTTGTTCCTCAGGGTCAAATGCCATATCAGTACCCTGTTATTACATGCCACAGTCAAATCAAGTTCAAGTTCCTATGACACCACAACCTCATGCATTACCAGAACCTCAGCCTTCCCTATCTCATCAACAACCTCAATCTCAACAACACAGCTTCTTCACCCCAGGAGTTGTTGACTGGAGCAGTTTACCAGATGACTTGTCTGGTCATGATCAACTGTTCTCAGGTGCTGGTCAACATGGTGGTGACAGTCCCTTTGGGAATCTAGCTCTTATGGCTTTGGAGTCTGCTGATACTTCATTTCCAATGCCTCTACACCTCAGGTATCACAGGTATCCTCTGAGGCAAAAGCCAATTATGTTCTGAACCATGCATAGCAGCATTTGCTTCCATTAGAGAAGCAAATGTAGCTTTAATTAATAAGAACATTGAGCTAGAACAAATAATTTCCAAAAACAAAGCTGAGTTTGAGTTTGTGCTCAAAGATAAAAATGATGAGGTTTATAAACTGAATTGCCAAATAATTGATGATAAGGCTAGAGAAGATGTACTTTAGAGAAGTACAAAGATCTCAAAGAAACCCTTGCAGTTACCCAGGTCGTGTGTGATAGATGGGTACAATCATGCAAAGGTTTTGAAATGCTTCTTAGTAAGCAATCTGCTTCAAATGTGAAGTTTGGAATTGGTACAATCACACTGCTCCACCTACAGATTTTACCCAAGAGCAGAGGTAGAATCTGATGGTGAGAGTGATAACCAATCCATCACATCATGTGATCTACCTTCTGATACAACACAATCAGAAGTAGCAGTCAGCATCAAGCCCTCTTTGAACCTATCAGCTGATGTTGATGGTCCAAATGCTGACATTCACATGATCAATAGGTTGATCAACTCAGGAGTTAATCCTGAAGGTCCTGAAAGGACTGGAGAGCAGGATTTAACACCTGAAGTTCAAACTTCAACTGCTGTCAGTACTGAAGAGAAGAAAACTGGCAGTAGAAAGAGTTTGAAGACTACTAAAGAGGTAGTCAAGAAAGCAACCAATGCTTCCAAAGCATTGAAGAACAAGTCTTCTGTTGCTTCACCATCTTTAGTTGATGATCAACCTAAGATGAAGAAGAAACCATGTGAAGTATGTGGTTTGTTCAATCATCTTACAGATGATTGTTGGTACAAAAGAGGTTCCAAACTCAAACAAAAAGAAGAAATAATGAGAAAATGGTAAAAATGAAAACTGAGTTTGAGACCACATTTGTATCAGCAACATCAAATCCTGTAACCTTAAGTCCTTAAAGAAATCCAAAAAGGAAGGAGTTAAACAGGTGACAGCTGAGGGTGCTCAAAAGAAGAAGGTGCAACATAGGACCTTATCTAACTCCACTAGCAATGTGTCTGATGAGCTGAAAGCTTTATCACAAAATCAGACACAGCTGGTGATGATGGTACAACATCTGTTGGGTAGAGTTAACCAACTAGATTCTCCTATGTTGAAACCACAGAAAAGGAGGTCTAAGCAAAGGACTCCTCTTCTACACCATCTTCTTCTTCTCAGGCTGTTGTTAAAATAAACATGTTAGTTTACCATCTATTGATGAGACCAGGCCTAAAACCAAAAAGGTTTGGGTCTCTAAAACTAACTGATTGTTTATTATTGCAGGGTTCTTCAACATGCCAAAGTAGCATCTGGTATGTAGACAGTGGGGGATCTATGCACATGACTGGGAACATCTCTCTTCTTCATGACTACTCTCAAGGAAAGAAGGGATTTGTCTCTTTTGGCAATGATGCTAGGGGTTACATCATCGGTAAGGGCTTTGTCTCCAATGGAGAAATCAAATTTGATGATGTTAATCATGTGGAAAATCTCAAGTACAACCTCTTGAGTGTCAGTCAAATGTGTGATAAAGGCCATGTTGCCCTTTTCACAAGTCAAAACTGTAGGATTCTGTCATCCAAAGTTTTGCACTTGATTGACAAGGTGTTGGATGATCACACTCTCCTGAAAGCCAACAGGACAGGAAGAGTGTATGCCTTAGATCTCTTAAGAAGATAGATCTCAAAGGCAATCCTTGCCTATTTTCCAAAGCCTCTTCTCAAGAATCTAAACTGTGGCACAGGAGGCTTGGTCATGTTAATCTCAAAAACATGAATCAGCTTAGCCACAATAGTTTAGTCAGAGGCTTACCAATAAAGGAGTTCCACTGTGATGAAACCTGCACTGCTTGTTTAAAAGGAAAACAGCACAAAGTCTCATTCCCTCCTATTGAAAGTGTCCAAGTCCACTGCCTGCTTGCAATTACTGCATATGGATCTATTTGGTCCTGTGAGAGTAATGAGCATGGCAAAGAAGAAATACTGTCTGGTAATTGTGGATGATTACTCCAGATTGTATGGACTTTCTTTCTACATTCAAAGGATGAGGCGCTCAGAAGATTATCCACTTTGTGCTGTACATTGAGAAGCAGTATTCCCTTCCAGTCAAGTGTATTAGGAGTGATAATGGAACTGAGTTCAGAAATCATACACTTGATGACTTCTATCTTTCAAAGGGAATCAAAAGGCAGTTCAGCATTCCAAGGACTCCAGAACAAAATGGAGTAGTGGAGAGAAAGAACAGGACCCTCATTGAAGCTGCAAGGTCCATGCTGGCTGACTCAGGTTTGCCATTGACTTTTGGGCCGAAGCTGTCAACACAGCTTGTTATGTGCAAAATAGAGTTTTAGTAAATCAGAGGTTGATGAAGACTCCATATGAAGTTCTCCATCATTTGGCTCCTCTGATTTCATTTTTCAAAGCATTTGGGTGTCCTTGTTATTCTCAACACAAAGGATCAACTCCACAAATTTGATCCTAAGGTGGATGCAGGATACTTTGTTGGTTATTCATCTACTTGCAAGGCATACAGAGTCTTCAACTGCAGAACAAAGATGGTTGAAGAAACTCTACATGTTAAGTTTAATGAATCTCCAAAGGACAAGATTCCACAAAGTCCTGTGGAGTTATTTGATTTGGACATACTGCAATATGTTCCTTATCAAACTCCTGCTGTTGCTCCTGTCAACAGTTCACCACCTGGTGGTACTGCTGATGATGATGATGATTGCAGTACTCACCTCTTCAGGTTTAGTGATCAGCTGCCTGACTCATAGACCTGATGTTCCTGTAGCGCCAGTAGCACCATCCACAACAAATGTGATGAGATTCTTCGAATTCAACTTCCTTTGAATTACCATCCACTGATTGGTTTCAAGGAAATGATACACCATCACCATCTGTTGCTGCTGAACCGGCTACAAACACTTGCACAGATCTCATTGTGTATCAAGATCTGAAGAATCACCCTATGTCTCAAATCATTGGTGATATCAGTGCTGGAGTATCAACAAGAAGTCAATTGTCAAATTTCTGCTTCTATGCTCTCTTCATCAGTCAGCAAGAGCCAAAGAATTATCACATTGCTTTAAAGGACAATGGATGGGTTGATGCCATGCAGCTTGAGCTTCTTCAGTTCAAGAAACAGCAAGTGTGGGAACTGGTTCCTCTACCTCCAGGTAAGTGTGCAATAGGCACTAAATGGGTGTTTAGGAACAAAACTGATAAAAATGGGCTTATTGTTAAGAACAAGGCCAGACTGGTTGTTCAGGGGTTTGCACAAGAAGAAGGTATTGATTATGATGAAACCTTTGCCCCTGTAGCCAGACTAGAAGCAATTCGATTGTTTTTAGCTTATGCTGCTTATCAAAACCTTAAAGTCTTTCAAATGGATGTCAAAAGTGCATTTTTGTATGGAAAAGTTAAAGAAGAGGTTTATGTATGTCAACCTCTAGGCTTTGAGGACAATAAACATCCTATTGGGTGTATAAGCTTGATAAAGATCTTTATGGGTTAAAACAAGCTCCCAGAGCCTGGTATGAGACATTATCAAACTTTCTTCTGAAAACAATTTCACTAGAGGACCATAGACAAGACTTTATTATTAAGAAAGCTGGGCAACTGTTCAGGTAGCATGATGTTCAAATTTATGTAGATGATATCATTTGCATCTCTGATCAAAGTTGTGTGATGCCTTTACAAAGTTGATGCAACAGAAGTTTGAAATGAGTGCCATGGGAGAATTACAGTTCTTTCTGGGGTTGCAAATCAAACAAAGGCTGATGGAATTTTTATTCATCAGTCCAAATATACAAAAGATCTTTTGCAAAAGTTTGATTACAAAACTGTAAGCCCTGTTCTACTCCCATGAGCAGCACCACACAACTGGACTCAGATCAGAAAGGTAAAGTGGTTGATGAAACACTTTACAGATGTATGATTGGGTCCTTGATGTATTTAACAGCTTCTAGACCAGATATTATGTTTGCTACATGTGTTTGTGCTAGATTTCAGGCTGCACCTAAAGAGTTCTCATCTGATTGCAGTCAAGAGGATCTTTAGATATCTGCAAGGCACTCACTCATCTAGGTTTATGGTATTCTACCGGACATTCTGGTAAATTAGTTGCTTTTTCTGACACAGTGACTATGCAAGGTGTAAGTTGACCAGGAAATCAACTTCTGGTGGATGTCAATTCCTAGGCAACTGCTTGATTTCTTGGCAGAGCAAGAAACAGACCTCAGTTGCTACATCCACTGCTGAAGCAGAGTACATTGCTGCTGCAAGCTGTACATCTCAGGTACTCTGGCTTCAAAACCAACTTTTGGATTATGGCATTACAGAGACTAAGACTCCTTGTTAATGGATAGTGCTTCAGCTCTTTGTATTGTCAAAAATCCAGTCCAGCACTCTAGGACCAAACATATAGAGATCAGACATCATTTTATAAGGGATTGTTTTGAAAAAGGTCTGATTGATCCTAAGTTTGTGCCTAGTGCTAATGAGCTTGCAGACATTTTTACTAAGCCTTTGGATAGTTCAACTTTCCAAAACCTGGTGTTAATGGCTTGGTATGCTGGTAACTAGAATAAGTGACAACTATGATGATCTTAGTAACTCATACTGATGATCATAAGTCCCAATGCCACATATAAGTACTGATGAGTTCTTTTATCCTCAGAGTTTTTATAACTACTAAAGGCTAAATGTCTCACACGTACTGAAGTACTTCATCGTTCTAAACTACTGATGTAGTCACAACTGCTGATGCAGCTACAACTACTGCAATCAGTAAAAACAGATAAGTACTGATGTCCTATGAAACAACTGAAATCAGCCAAAAAGACTGATGAATGTGTTGAGGACAGATTGAAACAGCTGAAAAGCTAAGAATTGACGAAAACAGCTGAAAAGAATTTCTCTTCAGTCGTTTGTACAACTGCTGTTTCATTTTAAACAACTGAAGCAAAACCACGTCTTCAGTAGTTTTATAACTACTGATGACTAATCCCTAGTCTTCAGTTGTTTACAACAGCTGATGACAAAACCACTGTCTTCAGTAGTTCATAACTACTGATGACACACACCAAGTCCTCAGTTGTTTCAATCATCTGAAGTCAAAACCACGGTCTTCAGTAGTTTTCTAAACTACTGATGCCTAACACCATGACTTCAGCTGTTTCAACATCTGAAAGGATAATACCATGTCAACGGTCGTTTAAAACTATGATGACTAACACCACATCCTTCAGTCGTTTCCTTATCCGTACCCTATAAATACCCTAACCTGAGCTCTCCATGCTTCATCTTCTTCAAACCTAATGTTCCTCTCCAAAACTTCCCTCTTCTCCATGGCGTCTATGCAAATTAAACCGCGACACAACTGTGTTGCCTACCTCACTAAATCGCCGATCTGGACTAAGTTCGATACTGCTATCGATCTTATGGTTCAGCCCAATACAACAAGGCATTCCTTCTGAACCCCGTTACATGCCGAATCCTTGAACCAATTTTGGATGAACGTTACTGTTACCACTGAGGAGAGCAACACACCATCCCTCCGGTCAGTCGTCAACAACAAAGAAGTAGTCATTACTCCTGCAACAATCCGTAAAATTCTTCAACTGAATGATGCTACTTCTCCTGCTGGATATCCGAAGGGCACCATAGATCTATCCTTTGCTCAGCATGGATATCAAGGCGATCTCAGTGCCACCACCATCATGAAGAAACACTTTAATGACGCTGAGCGCCTGATTTTTCACATGGTAAATGTATGTTTGGCCCCTAAGACGTCGTCTTGGATCAAATGTCCACCAAATGGCAGCAGGTAATGTATTCTATCCTTGAGCAACAACCACTAAACTTTTCAGAATTAATATTTTCAGAGCTCAAAGATATGGCTCAAAAACTAACTGCCAACCGTTGGATACTATATCCACGGTTCATAATGGCCATTATTACAGACCAGCTTAATGCTGAGGGACTTGTTGGCTTGGGAGTCCCTGCTACGGCTGTTCTGCCGGAAGTATACTCCCGGCACAACTCTGACCGGACACTAAAAATGGCTGCCAAGCTACGAAAACCCACGCAGCTGGAACCCACAGCCACCACCTCCAAATCCAAAGTCCCTACCAAACCCACCAAAAAGAAACCCAAAATGGCTACTCAGGGAATTGAGTCCCCTGAGGATGCCCCGCAACACAAACGCAGGATATATCCACTAGTCCAAACCCCCTAGTGGATACAATGACTCCTCCAGCCACAGCCGCTCAGGCTTCCTCTCAATAGGAGCGCCTGGCAACTCCCCAAGGGGCACTACTTATCTGGGATCTTACTCACTTGAGGAGATTGCCATTGAAGAGCACCATCCTCCCCAGGTGCACACTGCTTCTATCCCCTCACCCCAAACAACCGCCCCTCACAGCCCAACTTTAATAGTTGCACAAGTGCTGACTCAATGCAACTCCATCCCCCCTCCCTAGAAACCACTTACTACTGGGAATACCTCTACAATGAGGGGGAGGAACACAGTGCACCTGAGAACCCACAACACAGGGGTTTCCCAATTCTATCTCCTGGTGTAGAAAGGAGCTAAGATAGAATATCTAGTGAGGCTGCCACCTCCTCTGACTCAGCACATGACCAGAGTGAGGCTGGTAACTTGCTAAGACCTCCCTAGAGGCAACAGCTGATGATGGACATTGTCCTGAGGCTGGGGAAGTCCCCAGTACCAAGCACAAGGGGCACATGCACCAACTGGTCTACACCCAGTGCATGTAAATCCTGCTCTAAGCAGGAGGTCAGCTGATTCAGCTTCGGCTGATGATGACCTGGGCTTCTTCTATGATGTTCTTGCCCAGAACACAATCCTTGAAGAGAAAGTCAGTAGGCTGCAAAACCTACTTGACCAACTCTCACAAGGAGAAAGACCATCTGCCTCTATCCACCCACAGATGGCACCTTCTCTTGAAGGTTTCCCAAACAGAGCCACCCCAAAATCAACCACCTGCCTCTGCTTCAGGCCCTACTTCTCAGGAACAGAACTCCTGAGCAAATAGGTGCTGTACTCCAAAATTCCCTTCCTCTCATCACACCCATAATCACTGATATAGTGATCAAAGCCATTGATGAGAGGCTTTCCTTAACATTACAGCCCTTGTTGATGGGCTGTCCAAAAGACTCTTTCTGCGGTACAAATTCCTTCCTCCAATGAAACCAAAAAGGGGGAGAGTACTGCAGTGAAAGAAAAAAGAGAGGAAAAGAACAGAGGAGAAGAAGGAAGAGAAGCAAGCCCAAGAGGAGGAAAAAGAAAAGCAACCTCTGCTCACTTACAAGCGAAAGAGAAGTGCTGATGATCACACTACTGAAGACAAATCCTTGGAGGAGCTGGTCAAAGAAGCTGACACCACACACAGCCGATCCATGGATAATAATTGAACAACTCTTCAGGCAGGGGTTTGACACAGCCACACTGGATAGTGAGATCAGAAGGTTAGAAGTACAAGAGATACAAACCCGATGGGCAGGGTATGATGCTCTTGAGAAAGAGAGATTGGAAATAATGATCCGCTTTATTGCAAAATACTTGGGAAGATCATTAATGGAGATCCGCGCATGGACCAGGGATAGCATTCTGGCTATAGCCACCAGAATCTGTCTGTCTGAGCAATTCAACAAAGGGATTATTGTGGAAGCCCTTGATGAGGCTGGGGCTGGTAAAAGGTTAGAGATGGCTAAACTCACAAAGGCGAAACTAACTACAAGGATGCTAGATCAACCTTCCCTTCCACCCACTCAAACAGATCTTATCCCTCAAATCTCCCAACCAACCTCTAAGCAAAATCCAAACATCCTTATTCTTCAAAACCAATTCCTTCACCAACCCAACCATCATCCAGTGATGTACCCAGAAGGAGGAGAAGGGTGCTGAGGATGGAAGAAGAAGAAGAAGAAGAGGATGAAGATGATAGTCTGCCACTCTGCTGTTCTGAAGCTACCAAAACCCCGAAGTCAACCCATGATCACACCTGACTCTCAAAGGGAAATGGTCAGAGTCAAGATAGAAGAAGAAGAACAGCAGAAACAGCACGATGAGCAACTGTTGAAGATGGTTGACAAGGAATTTCCTCAGTCATCATCTATTCAAGCCATGAAAGGGCATGCTCAAAGGCTGTACACTCTTAGGCACACCTTTCAGTATCAGAAGGAGAGAGTGAGAGTATGGCCAGACCCCAGGGTGAGTTCTAGAATCCATAAAAGAACTATCCCACACAGATACAATGGCCAGGTACGAAAAACAATAGAGTCTACCATCATGTTGGCCGTTGTAGTCTCACCTTGGGAAATCATTGATGAATTCAAGAGAGCTCACCAAGCAAAGAAGACCCCTCAAGCCTTACTAGAAAACAAGATGATTAAGAAGGGGTTGTTATATAAAAAGCTTGAAGACATCAGAAGAAGAATGAGCTCCAGTTACTCCTTGAAGGCAACCATCCTGATGAATTTGTATATAGGGAGGTAACTACGGTGGAGCTGAAAAATGGCAGGACCATGAAGTACTTATCAGAGTACTATGGTCCAGAGTTCTTCTTCGAAGGAGGAGCAGAAGAACTCTCTCAGGAGGAACAAGTTGTTCTCCTTGAGGCCTATGTTCGTGAGTCATACAGACTCATTACGGGGAAGTAAATCTCATGAATGGGATAACAACTCTGTGTCCAGTTCCCCAAAACAGAGTTCCCATTCATACTCTACCAAACAAATATTTGAGATTTCTTCCCAGGCCGGAGCTTACATGGGTCATCTTCTCTACTGATCAAGAAGGAAAAAGACCAACATTTTGCCATCAATAAGTGGGAGAATAAATAAGTTAGAGGTTTTGGCTGCATTGGTTCAGGGGGAGTTTGTTGGACCAAAAGAACCAATGAGCCAAGATCAGAAAACCTCTAAGTCCCACATGGTATCACAACAACTGCTGAAAGCCTCATCAGTAGTTTGACAAGTGCTGAAGACTTCAACAGCTGAAGATCAAGTGCTGAAGACCTTAACAGCTGAAGAACCAAAGTGCTGAAGTACAACAGCTGAAGAACACAAGTGCTGAAGCTGAAAGACCAAAGTACTGAAGTACAACAGCTGAAGAGTTCACAAGTGCTGAAGATCAACAACTGATGTACAAGGTCTGAAGACAAAGACCGAAGACATCAGCTGATGATATCTACTGAAGTCATCAGCTGATGAAACACCTGAAGGTCAAAGTCTGAAGATCAAGTACTGAAGCCTCAGTAGTTTGTCACAACTGCTGAAGAGTACTTCTTCAGTAGTTGTGATATCAGTAGTTTTATTATTTTTTTTCTATGTTTCAGTAGTTTTGTAAACGACTGAAGAGCTTGTTCTTCAGTCGTTGTAGTTTCAGTAGTTTTATATTTTGTACTTAACATGCTGATATGTTCTCAGTAGTTGTGAACATTTCAGTAGTTTGTTAAGAATTAGTTATTTTTGTATTGGATCTGCCAGTTGTCACTTTCCGTGATAACAGCAGTGATTATTGCACTCTATATAAGGAGTGACAACCTATTGTAATCGGTGATGAATGTGTGAATGAATGGAATGAATGATTGATTAGAAATATTCTTCATCTATAAACATTCCTAGAAATCAGAAATATATATATTCTCTCCCTATAACCGTATGCGATCTTAATGCTTACAAGTATCAATTTCTTGCTACAATTTGTCTAATTCTAGTTTGTATTCCGCTGCTTTGTATCCTATACATCAAACGTGTGATCACTGATCCTGTCAGTTTTTGTTTCTTCAACCATTACTGCACCTCTTTCTCAATTTGATTAACGTGGTCCTTATTACATATATCGAAACCAACACCTGTCTTGATTTTGAAGATTGAGGTCTGGCAAAGTTTTACACGTTGAAATGAATGATCTCTTTTGTTTCTTTTACAATGAAACCTTGTCGGATTTGCTTGATTTGTTTGGAGATATAATCTCATTATCAGAACTGCTTTCAGCAGTGGATTTCATTGACTTCACAAACTTCTTTTTACCTTTTAAAGTAGAACGTATGAATATTATAATGGAACAATTGCCTTTATGGGGCTTGTGGTTTTGATGACACTCACTGCCTTGTCTGAACAGTCTTTGTTTTTGATTGGGTGTCCTAGTTTGGCTTTATCCTCATTTGTTTCAATATAAACATTAGGTTTGGATATCAGGATTGGTTACTTGTTTTACTACAGATTTTGGTTCCATAGTTTTAGTATCAATTTCCTCATTAAGTGTGACAGATTCAGGCATGATAGTGTAGTTGTCATTGTATGGTGGAGGACATGAATTATACCCAATCCTCGACATATCCTTTGGATCCTTTTGAGAATAAAGCATCTCTTGCAGCTTGACTGAAACCATTTAGAACATTTCAAGTTTCACTTCAGTAAGTGTATGTTCAGCTTTAGATTGAGCTAACTTTTCAATCAATAGCTCATTCTCAGCTGCAATAGTGTACTTTTCACCATGCATTTTTAAATGTCAGAGATGAGAGATTTTATTTTGATTTCAAAGCTTTTTATCTCTCTTTTTATCATCTCTGACTTCACCTTTTCGTCTTTGATTTTATTTGCCAGTTTATGGTTATGCTCTCTATAACCTTGCAATTCAGTAATGCATTTTTCACTACAAAGGTTAGATTTTACCTCAATAGGCATTGCAGATGGACCTCGTTGATGTTAGCCCTAAGCGCATAATTTTGAAATTGAGGTTTGACTTCCTCTTCATACATGCTCTAGTCACATACCCTATTTTGCTTTTTCACGAGAGCATTAGCAGATGATTGACTACTTCCATGAGCTTGGTTCGTCAGTTGAGGTGGATTTTGATATGATTGATGTTGTTGTGGATGATAATACTGCTATTGGTGATTGTTGGAATGAAAGCTTGAGTTTGACTATAAGGATGACTGACTTTGAGAATTCCTTTGAAAGTTGTTTCTTTTAGGGGCATTGCATTCTTTGGATAAGTGGCCATCCATGCCACAGTTGAAGCATTTCACTTTGGATTTATCATAGCCAAGCTTTGTATTCGCATTAAGGTTGAGATTTCTACCTTTTCTAAAAATTCCTTTGCTCTCATAGCAATCATGGCCATTTCCCGTTGTAGATCCATTTCTTCCACATCATCTCGATCCATTTCCTCCAGATCATCCTAGATCAGATGGGCAGATGTGAGTCTTCCTCCTAAATATGCTTCAAAGTTGCAACAAAATCATTGTAGGTTGCCTTTTGTTCTTCAGATATTGGGTCTTCAGGAGTGGTTGTAGGAGCAATAGTGACTCTGGATGTTTGGGATGATGTTGATGGATGATTGCTTGATGAAGTTGCAATGAACCCTGTGGTATTCAGTTGATCTCTTCATGAGATGAAATCATCCTCCTTGACAATGAAGCCATTTTCAATAGAATGAGATTCTGAGGGAAATTTTTATGCCTCAATCACTATGGGTCCTCCCAAGTTTCTCCTTCTTTCACCTAACTCCAAAGCTTCTATCTTGGTTATCATTATGTCCAGAGATGTACTCTCAAGATCAAGAGTGTTCTTTAACATTGTCATATTTTGTTTCTAGGTCTCTGGAAGACTGTGCAACATTTTCTTCTTTACATCCTTAACCTTGTAATTGACTCCCATGATTTCCATGTTATTTACCAACTATACATATCTGTGCAGTTGTTTGGATATGGACTTCCCCTTGGAGTGATGCAATGTTTGGTACTGATTAACAAGCTTATCGTCGTTAATTTCTGCAACTTCACTGCTTCCCTCCCACATAATTTCAGTGCATCCCACACAACTTTTGTAGTACCATACTTCTCCAATCTTTTCAACACATCCATCTTGAGTGCTTGAGTTAGGATAGAGTAAGCTTTCAGATCAATCTTGATTTTCTTGTAATCTTCATCACCAAGAGTTAGATCTTCAAGGGTTATCCTTGCAGTCGTGTAGATAGCAGCTCGATCTGCAGACATAGTGATAGGGATATGTGGCCCCTTGAATATTGAGATCCAAAAATCAGGATCTACACATGTAATGTAATTCCTAAACCTGATTTTCCATTGTTTAAAGTCATATTTGTGGTTAAGCATAGGAGGTTTAGGTGTATGGCCAAGTTCTGAGAAAGTATGAGAATCCATTTTCAACAAGGTGTTTATCTTGTATAAATATAGATTAGGTGAGTTTAAGATTAATTAGTCCGAATAGTCCAAATCGTTCAACAACTTCTCAGTAAATCAGAACTGTTAATGTTTCTTGGTTCTATCGCAACTTCTGATCTTTGTATTATCTGAAGGTTTTGTGTATTGTTCTTGATGGTGAGAACGTGTTGACACAGATCTTCTTAAGAGTATTATCTATTGTTTACTAAATAGAGATGATGGAATACTCTATTAGCAACTCAATGACTAGTTATATCAAGTTCTATTCGGATCTTGGGTAGATCTGAAAAAGAACCAAGAGCCAAAGCTTTGATACCAATTGACCGGGTTAGTGACATTGAGATTCTCAATTAGGATCAAATATAATGATTGAGTTAATGATTAAATGGTGGGATCATACAATCAATAACATTCAATGCAGAAGAAATAGTCATAAATATTTTGTATATATTAATAAAGGTGATTGATGACAATGACTGCTAGGGTTTTGGAAGAAAAGTAATAATGCATCTAGAGGATAAAATATTATAATTGTCTAAATTATGTCTCCTTATGTACGAGGTTTTCTATTCTATTTATAGGCAAATAACATGTCTTTTACTAAATGACTAACTACCTCTGACCTATTACATCAGAACTAGTATAAGTCTTGATCTAAATTACATCTTGTTCATCCGCATTGGAAAATGCGGATGAGTTGACTTGATCATCATTTCCTTACTTAATCTTCCACATTACTATGTAGGTCATCCACATTGGTTAATGCGGATGAAGAAATACTTCTACGCATTTGTCTAGTCATTCGCATTGGCAAATGTGGATGAACAAAATCTTGTCTGCATTTCTTCTGGTCTTCCGCATTTATTAATGCGGAAGAACAAATGCTTGTGCTCATTTTTTTACGACTTTTGCATTTACAGGATAGCCATATTTAGTTTTTCTTCTTTGGAGAATCTTCATCCGCATTACTTGTTGGACTTGTGGGAATCCAGTAGAGCGACCATCAACTCACCCATTGAATCATGTATAATCCTTTATGGGTCCAACATAATTGCATACTCAATTACAAGAATTAAGTCTTGCCTTGCACAAATGTAGGGATGGAGATCGGACTCCTAAAGGTGATGCCAATCCATTTGGTCGACATTCACGAGGAGAACAACGTAACAGTGACATTAAGGTTGATGTTCCGGAGTTTGATGGTAGACTTGAACCCGATGTGTTCATCGACTAGTTAGGCACTGTGGAACAGGTATTTGACTACAAATACACAACTGAAGAAAAGAAGGTGAAACTCGTAGCATTGATGTTACGAAAGTACGTGTCAACCTGGTGGGCTAACGTTTCTTACGATCGAGAAAGATGCAAGATGTAAGGCAATGTTCCCGGGATGCTTACAGTTGGTAAATCATTGCACATAAAACATATGACTTTACATTTACCCTTCATAAACATAGCAACGGAATATCAAAATAACTTTTCATTCATTAGAAATGCTTTTGCAAGTTAATATAATCGTTCATTTCAAAACATCGCTCCTTCGCATTACAATGCAAAAACATTAAACATAAGAATACCATCCAAATGAGGTGAGTAGCCGCCCTGTGCCATCCTCAGCAACATTACCTGCCAACTAGAAACACATAAAAGTCAGTCTTGCTGAGTGAGTTCTAGTTTTATAAAAAAACATACTTTGCTTTCATTAAAACCGTCCTTTACTTTCGCATGTGATCATACATCATACATACACATCGGTAATTGTAGTTGTTATCTTTCTCATCATTCAGTTCATACTTTTATTATCTTTCGTTTTCATCTAGGTCCTGTCATGTGCTTAACACCCTCTAGAGCACAAAGCAATTCATCTAGGGTTAAGCGACAAGAACCCCATACATCTGGTCAATCACAAAGATTCAACCCCTGTGTGCATCCTCATGGGTAATTTAACGCACATAGTTGAGCTGACAACCCCACATTGGGTGTGAACCTCCATACATATGCTTGATCACACGGATCAAGCCCCGGTGTGCATCCTCATGGGGTAGCTAACCACACACGGTTGAGCTAACACTCCTCATTGAGTGTCAACCTCCATACACTTGCTTGCATGACTTTCTTACGTTCATTAGTTCATTAATGCATGTATTCTTCATTTCCTTCCTTTTTTCATTGTCTTCCACTTTACATTACGTAATACTTTTCATTTCATTCATTAACATTCAATGCAAAGCTAACTGAAAATAATCATACAAAATAAGGAACATAACATACACAGTTAACATCATCATACAAGGCATCAGACAAACATAACATACATCATACAAACCATCACACATAAACAAACAACATCATACATCATCGTCATCTATGCTCGACATAACCTCTATGGCTTCAAAAGTCATATTACCTGAACTCTCGGGAACCTTCCACATCAAAACTTATGTCTGCACTTTTCCCGAAAGTTAGTAATTAAACTATGTTCTGTCGGGCACACAAGCCCTAATAGGGCGTATGGACACCCTTTAGTCTCTTGGCCTCCGAAGCGACTGAACACTTAGGCGAATGAAAATCAGGCACCTAGACCCTATGCAAATGGGCACAATGTGGATGGATACTATGCGTATGTACCTAATGCGGAAGAGTACCTATGCGAAAGAACCCAATGCAGATGGACCCCATACGAATGGACGTAATGTGGATGGACCTAGGCATATGGACCCCAGTCGCATGACATCCATGCAAATGAACTTTAGGTACACGACTCACGAGCGTATGGACTACAGTCGCATGATTCGCATGCGAATGAACCTCAATCGCATGCCATTCGGTCACATAGCCCTAGCTGATGAAGAATGCACTTCATCCCGAACCCAATCTACACTTTTCGGCCTCCAAACCCTCTCAAACATGTTCTAAGCCCAAATCAACCATCCTAAACCTTAGGAATGCATACCACAATACCATTCATGCACACACGACCCTGAAACCAAACCCCACTCGCATCAGACACAAACACATACATACGGGTTCAACACACACACTTCAAAAATGGGTTTACTATGTGTTCCAGCCCCAAATCAGTTGAAAACATGTAAAATAGGGGTCCTAGAACTCCCATACACAACACCGTCAAGTAGAGCTTCAATCCAACCCACTACACCTTAACTTTCATGCTCGAATCCACGAAAACGAAGCTTGAGACCACTTTTCTTCCTCTTTTCTCTCTATGCCCGAAAATTGCGAGTGTGGGGGAGGGTGTGGGCTGCCTTCCCCCTCGGAAGTCACACACAACCGGTACATTAGACAGTTGTGGTGTTAGCATATCCACATACTTTACATAGTACTGGTAGGCATTACATCCACACCTCATGCACTTTCCCGCCACAGCCATTGAGATTAATTTCGGGATCGTCGTGACCCGATCCCCATAAACTGTCACCTTACTCCCGTCAGGCGCTGTCAAACGAATCATCTTCTTACGATACACAATGTTCGCCTTGTAATCAGCTAACCAATCCATCCCAAGAACTACATTGAAACCACCCAAGGTCATCACGAATGGTCTAACTGGAAACTTATGACCTTCTAATTCCACATACAGTCTTTTATCATCTCAGAAATCTTGGTAGACTTACCTTTGGCAGATTCTACATCAAAGGGCGCATCAACACTCCTACTACTAACAAGCAGTTTAGCATAGAAAGTAGTAGAATAAAACTTTTACTCGTACCAAAATGAAATAACACGGTGGCAAAAGTTTGGTTTACTAGAAATTTACTTGACACAACATCTGGGTCCGTCCTAGCCTCCTCCTGGGTCATCGTAAATGCTCTAGTGCTCACCCTTGGTCCTTCTCCTCTAGTCTTCTTCACCCCAAAACCCTTAGCCCTTCGCTTCTTAAAATCCCTGCTCTTGTGACCACTTTCTCCATAGTTGAAACACCTCATAACCCTATAATCTCTAGCCATATGACCAGGCTTCGCACACTTGAAACAATATTTGATCCCCATTTGCATTCCTCCGAATGCTCCGTCTCACATTTGCCACACCCCTTCAACCCTGTACCAAGTGTGACCACACAGCGATCATCCACCCGTGGCTTCTTGTTACTCGTCAAGGCACCACCCCGACCAACCTCTTACCATTCCAACTCCGATCACCACCATGCTTCTTGCTTGCCACGACCGCCATCACCTCTCGGTCATCATACAACCTCCCTATCAAATCAACTGCCGACCTAAATGTGCTCGTCCGAGCAACGATCATGTGCTTGCGAATATCCGTTGGCAAACCCTGAATGTATCTTTTAATCTTTCATTACAAGTGTGTCACTTTTGTTTGGCACCAACCGTACCTTCTCATTAAACTTTGTAGTGTATTGCTGATGAGTCATTATTCCTGCCTCCAGCTGCAGGAACTCTCTTTCCACCTTATCCAATTCCCTATGAGGATAGAACTCCTAAATCACCAACTTCTCAGTTCCAACCATCTCATCCTCCCAATTGCCTGACCACCCTCGGCTTGGACTAGATTGTCCCACTAACATAGAGCCGAGTCCAGAAAAGCGTGGGCAACAAACTTTACTTGGTGATCCTCCTGGCACTCACTGATGTTCAAAATAACTTCCATCTCTCTGACCTACCGGTGAGCAGCAGTAGTGTCGTTACCATCAAAAGTAGGGGGCTTGCATCGTTGAAATGCCTCGTAGTTACATCCTCATGTCGCCTCTTGCGCAAGCTCTTCTTCCTCCTCTTCTTCTTCGTCATCAGACAGAACCGTGTCAGTCTCGGGCTGTCTTCTTTCGCCCGTAGGACTACTTCTTTCCTTCCTTTCCCCTTCCCTCACAGCCTTGATTACTTCGGTCACCACAGTTGGTATATTGTCTGCATGACCTGATGTACCTCTTCGACAACAGCCTCCTTCATTAAGGACCTTATGTTTACACTCTCATCACGGCCCTCCGGATGAGGGGTCTCTGGTTCTTTATAAACCACCTTTTCAACTCTAGGCCTTCCTCTTTTGAGTCACGCTTCAGCACCATGACCTCCACCATGTGAAGCTTTTGAAGATATACCACCGCCCATCTACACACACTGAAAGATTCAAACACCAACACGGTCATTCAAGGGAACAACTCAGTTTATGTCAAGTATAGTAAGTCCCTAATTACAGTGGCCAATTATGATTAGCCACATAATCTACCCTTCATACCCCAAGCATTACCTATCCTGACTACAAGAGTATCTAAATTCACAAACAACACAAAACCACATAACATGTGCACGTAATACCGGTTAACATTACGAAAATACCTTATGGCATGCAGCTACTCAGTCGCTTTCCATCCTATTTTTGGTTTAAGTTTTGGTTTATTTTGAAAATTTATTGGGTTCACATAAACTTTGCTCTTATACTAACTTGTAAGCCCCGTTCCCTTGACGCTTATAGCTGGTAAATCATTACACATAAAACATATAACTTTACATTTAACCTTCATAAACATTGCAGCAGAACATCAAAATAACTTTACAATTCATTATAAATGCTTTTGCAAGTTAATACATTGTTCATTTCGAAACATCATTCGTTCGCATTACAATGCAAAAACATTAAACATAAGAATGTCATCCAAAAGAGCTGAGTAGCTGCCCCTGCCATCCTCAGCAACAATACCTGCCAACTAGAAAGACATAAAACTCAGAGTTGCTGAGTGAGTTCTAGTTTTATAATAAAACATAATTTGCTTTCATTAAAACCGTCCTTTACTTTCGCATGTGATCATACATCATACATACACATAGATAATAGATATTATCTTTATCATGGTTCATTTCGTACTTTTATTATCTTTCGTTTTTATCTAGGTCCTGTCATGTGCTTAACCCCCCTCTAGAGCACCAAGCAATTCATCTAGGTTTAAGCAACAAGGACCCCATACATCTGGTAATCACAAAGATTGAACCCCTGTGTGCATCCTCATAGGGTATTTAACCTGCACATAATTGAGCTGACAACCCATCATTGGGTGTGAACCTCCATACATATGCTTGATCACGTGGATCAAGCCCCATTGCGCATCCTCATGGGGTATCTAACCCGCACACGGTTGAGCTAACAGTCCTTATTGAGTGTGAACCTCCATACACTTGCTTGCAAGACATTCTTACGTTCGTTCGTTCATTAATGCATGCATTCTTCATTTCATTCCTCTTTTCATTATCTTCCACTTTATGTTACATAATACTTTTCATTTCATTCATTAAAATTCAACGCAAAGCTATGGGAAAATAAACATACAAAATAAGGAACGTAACATACACAGTCAGCATCATCATACATGGTATCACACAAACTTAACAAACATCATATATACCATCAAACATAAACATACAACATCATACATCATCATCATCCACGCCCGACATAACCTCTATGGCCTCAAAATTCATCTTACATGAACTCCCGGGAACCTTCCATGTCAAAAATTACATCTACACTTTCCCCTGAAAGATAGTAAATAAACAATGATTTGTCAGGCACACAAGCCCTACATGGGCGTATGGTCACCCTTCAGTCCCATGGCCTCCCAGGCGGCTGAACACTTAAGCGAATGAACATTAGGCGAACGGACCCTATGCAAATGAGCACAATACGGATGGATACTATGCGTATGGACCTAATGCGGATTAGTACCTATGCGAATAGACCCAATGCGGAGGGACCCCATGCGAATGGACCTAATGTGGATGGACCTAGGCATATGGACATTACTCGCATGGCCTCCATGCGAATGAACTCTAGTCGCATGACTCACGAGCGTATGGACTCCAGTCGCACGACTCGCATGCGAATTAACCTCAGCCCATGCCATTCGGTCGCATAACCCTAGTTGATGCAGAATGCAGTTCATCCCGAACACAATCTGCACTTTTCGGCCTCCAAACACTCTCAAACCTGTTCTAAGCCCAAATCAACCATCCTAAACCTTAGGAATGCATACCACAACACCATTGAAGCACACACAAGCCTTAAACAAATCCAACTCGCATCATACACAAACACATATATACGGGTTCAACACACAAACTTCTAAAACAGGTTTACTATGTGTTCCAGCCCCAAATCAGTTGAAAATGTGTAAAAGAGGGGTTCTTGAAGTCACATAAACAATACCGTCGAGTAGAGCTTCAATCCAACCTGCTACACCTCAACTTTAATGCTCAAATCCATGAAAACCTAGGCTTGAGACCACTTTTCTTCCTCTTTTCTCTCAATGCCTGAAATTGTGACTGTGGGGAGGGTGTGGGCTGCCTTCCCCCACTCATTCAATTTTTTCCCATTGGCACATTTGGTCCCTCGACTTTGGACTTTATTCCTTTTCTTTCTTTTGTCGGCTTCATTGAAAATAACTGGGTGCAACAAGTCCACCCCTTTATATAGGTTCATCCCCGAAACCTATTATTCCTCGAACAAACGTGGGTAATGCTGTCTCATCTCTTCTTCAGTCTCCCACGTAGACTCAGATCCTTCCAGTGCTTCTACTATACACACGCAAGTGGACCACTTTATTCCTCAGTATTTTTTCTTTTCGATCAATGATTGCCACTCGTTGCACTACATAATTGAATCGTTCATCTACCTCGATATCCTACGGTGGTACAATCATATCCTCGTCTACTAGGCACTTTCTTAGATGAGATACATGGAATATCGGGTGAATTCCACTTAGCTCATCTGGTAACTCCAATCTATAGGTCACCTCTCGTACTCGAGCGATGATTCGGAAAGGCCCTATGAACCTTGGGCTCAACTTGCCCCGCTTTCTAAACCCAATGATTCCTTTCCAAGGAGAGACTTTCAACATGACCCTTTCTCCCACCTGGGATTCAATCGGTCTGTGTCGCCTATCAACATGCGACTTCTGTCTGTCTTTGGTTGCCTTCATGAAGGCTTTGATCTTTTCAAGCTTCTTAGTCGTAGCCTCGATCACCTCGACGCTGCCTAATTCTTTCTGACCAATATTACCACAATACAGGGTGTCCTGCATCTCCTACCATATAACATCTCATAAGGGGGAATACCAATTCTGCCATCATAACTATTGTTATATGAGAACTCAACTAACGGTAAGTGGTCATCCCAACTTCCTCCAAAATCGATAACACAAGCACGAAGCATATCCTCCATGGTCTGAATGGTCCTTTCTGACTGACCATCTGTCTGAGGATGATAAGCCATGTTAATGTGCAACCTCATCCCCATAGCATCGTGGAATTTCTGCCAAAATTTTGATGTAAACCGGGTGTCACGATGAGACACAATAGACATCGGTACACCATGACGAGTTACGATCTCCTTAATGAAAAGATCTACCATCCTTTGGGATGAATATGTGTCGCAGATCGGTAGAAAGTGAGCGCTCTTCGTCGGACGATCAACAATCACCTATATAGCATCATACCCTTTCCGGGTACACGATGGCTTTGTAAAGAAATCCATGGTTATGTGCTCCTACTTCCATTCCGGTATATCCAAAGGTTGGATCTTCCCATATGGATTATGATGCTTGGCATTCACTTGTAGACAAGTAAGGCATTTACTCACATACTCCACCACATCACGCTTCATACCCGGCCACCAATAATCTTTCTTCATGTCTTGATGCATCTTTGTGGCACCGGTATGAATAGAGTATCGAGTTTTATAAGCTTCGTCCATAATCTTCATGCGTAGATCCCCAAAACAAGGAATCTACATCCGTCTGAATCGGGTTCTAACATCGAGGGTGTTTTCACCCAATTCCGCAATCAGACTTCTCATTCTTTCGGAGTTAAGATGATCTTCTTTCGATGCCTTATCTTGAAACTCCTTGACTTGATTCATCACATCAAAGGTCATGATCAACCGGTAAGCTTTCACCCGAATGAGCTCGGGTCTCCCTTTTCTGCTAAGGGTGTCCGCCACCACGTTGGCTTTGCCCGAATGGTAATGGATCTCACAATCATAATCTTTTATGAGCTCCAACCATCGTCTCTACCTCATCTTCTGGTCCTTCTGCTTGAAGAAGTGCTTCAAGGTCTTGTGGTCAGTGAATATGGTACACTTCATCCCTTAAAGATATTGCCTCCAAATCTTTAATGCAAAGACCACGGCTGCTAGCTCCAAGTCATGAGTAGGATAATTGACCTCATGAACCTTCAACTTTCGGGATGCATAGGCTATAACCTTCCCTCTTCGCAGTAACCCACACCCCAACCCCAAGTAGGAAGCATCAGAATATACCACCAAATCTTCACTTCCATCGGGTAATGATAGAACAGGAGCTTGAGTCAACCCCACTTTCAAATCCTCGAACGCCTTCTCTTGAGCTTGACCCCAAACAAACTTTACATCTTTTTGGTCAACTTCGTTAGTGGAGAAGCAATCTTAGAGAAGTATTGAATGACTCTTCTGTAGTAGCCCACCAAACCCAAGGAGCTACGAATCTCGGATGGCGTCTTTGGAGACTTCCATCCATCACCACCTCCACCTTTGCCAGTTCCACCATAATCTTGTCAGGGTTCACCACATGACCCAAGAACTGCACTTCGTGCAACCAAAATGCGCACTTGGAGAACTTGGCGTACAACTTCTCCTTTCTCAATGTCTCCAAAACCTCCCGAATGTGACGGGCATGCTCTATCTCGCTCTTCGAATAAATCAGGATATCATCAATAAACACAATCACTGATTTATCCAACATCAGCCGACACACTCGATTCATCACATCCATAAAAGCAGCTGGCGCATTGGTCAAACCAAAAGACATGACAAGAAGCTCGTAATGACCATAACGCGTGCGAAAAGCTGTTATATGAATATCCTACTCCTTCACCATTAGCTTATGGTAGCCAGATCGAAGATCTATCTTTGAAAACCAACTGGCACCTTGAAGGTCATCAAACAAATCATCAATCTTCGGTAATGGGTACCGATTCTTTATCATCAACTTATTCAACTCACGGTAGTCAATACACATCCTCATACTACCATCTTTCTTCTACACGAATAAGACCAGAGCACCCCAAGGAGAAACACTCGGTCTAATAAACCCCTTATCAAGCAGCTCTTGCAACTACTTTATCACCTTTTTCATCTCAGTCAAAGCCAAACGATACGGTGCCTTGGCAACAGGTTCGACACCCGTATCAAGTCAATCTGGAACTCGATCTCACGGTTAGGCGGCACTCCGGGTAAGTCTTCGGGAACACATCTAGGAAGTCACACACAACCAGTACATCAGACAGTTGTGGTGTTAGCGCATCCACATCCTTTACATAGGCCAGGTAGGCACTACATCCACGCCTTATGCACTTTCCCACCACCGCCATTGAGATTACTTTTGGATCATTTTGACCCGATCCCGATAAACTGTCACCTTACTCCCTTTAGGCGCTACCAAACGAATCATCTTCTTGGGACACACAATGTTCGCGTCGTAATCAGCTAACTAATCCATCCCAAGAACTACAACGAAACCACCTAAGGTCATCACGAATGGTCTAACAGGAAACTTATGACCTTCTAATTCCACATCACAGTCTTCTATCATCTCAGAAATCCTGGTAGACTTACCTATGGCAGTGTCTATATCAAAGGGCGCATCACACTCCTACTACTAACAAGCTGTTTAACACAAAAAGCAGCAGAAATAAAACTTTTACTAGCACTAGAATCAAATAACACAGAGGCTGATATCTGGTTTACTAGAAACGTACCTGACACAACATCAGGGTCCATCATAGCCTCCTCCTGCTTCATCGTAAATGCTCTAGTGCTCAGCATTGGTCCTTCTCCTCCAGTCTTCTTCACCCCAGAACCCTCAGCCTTGGCTTCTTTCAATCCCTACTCATGTGACCATTTTCTCCACAGTTGAAATGCCCGAATGAGGGGTCTCTCGTTCTTCATGAATGTCCTTTTCAACTCTAGGCCTTCCTCTTTGGGTCGCGGTTCAGCATCACGACCTCCACCACGTGAAGCTTTTGATGATCTACCACCAGGCATCCACACACACACTCAAACATTCTAATAGCAACACGGTCATTCAAGGGAACAACTCAGTTTATGTCAAGTATAGTAAGTCCCTAATTACAGTGGCTAGTTGTGATTAGCCACTTACTTTACTATTCAAACCCCAAGCATTACCTATCCTGACTAAATCAGTATCTATATCCACAAACAACACAAAACCACATAAATAATGACACCAATTTAGAAAATTGGATTTTCTAAATTATTGCTTTTGTAGATGAACATCATTATATAGATAATTTGTTCATAGAAGATTATTTGTACATTATTTAATATGGTTCAGCATGGCAAATAATACTGTGTTTAGTGATATAAAATTAAAATGGTTTTAATTTTATAAAACAAGGGATGTGATTGTATATTTTTATTATAAAATTTGAATTGAGAGGGAAACAAAAGGGGGCCATTTTTTCGGCCGCCCCTTTTGGTCTTGATGCCCCCATTTTATTAGTTCCAAGACATGCAAGTCTTGGACACTTGAACACTCATTCATTCTATCACATCCAAGAACACACACAAACCAAGCTCTCTCTACTCTCTCCTCTCCTCTATCTCACGTTTTGGGCAGAAAAGGAAGTAGATTTTCAGCCCACAAAAGGTGTTTTTGTAGCTGGATATTGGTGTCAAGATCCTAGCATTCAAGGTGTTTTTGTTGATAGGCTGGGGTATGCTATCTTGAGAACTTCTACCTTGAAGTTTAGCCACAAGAACACATCCTTTTCATCTCTTTAATTTCGGTTCTCTGCAGCTCCAAAGGTTGTGGTTCTTTCATTTTATGTTTCTTTCATTGTATGTATTTTGTATAATGATCCATGGCTTTGGGGTTCATATTAAATGGGTTTAATAATCATCTTATTACATGTTTTAAATCTTATATCCGCTGCGTTTTTCATATAAATAAGGTTATTGAACTTTGATAAACTTGTTTTACCCCAACAAATGGCATCAAGAGCCACTTATACATATGCATACATGTTTCTTATTACTAGCTCACGTTTTGGTGTTGCTTGACACACAAAATCCGTGAGTTAGGGTCTGCTTTTGCCCCCTTTTTGGTGTTTTAAAGATGCTACTTTATGCCTATTAGGATCTTTAAAACTCTAGATTATTATATGATTGTTTATGTGTTCTAAACCCATTTGTTCTTGGTTTATGTTGGCCAAAAACATGGCCCAAGGGGCTGGAAATTCGATTTCTTATGATGTTTGCTCATGTTGTTGATTATGCATAACAAAGTCTAGACCATTTGGATTGAATGATTGGTTGTCATGTTATATCTTTTGGGCATGTAATATTTATTTTATTTCAAGTCTTTTTGTAATCTATTAATTCATATGGTTTGTAACAAAATAGATTAGGAGTCTATCTTTACTAGAAAAATGTATTAGGATACATACTTGTAAGGATGTTCAAGATCAAGACTTGAAGAAAAGATGGACAAAGAGGATGCTTGAAGATGTGGATTCAAGTGGGAGTTCCTTTTGTCAACCATGTGTCATGTTCTTAACCCTTAGGACAAGACCTTTTGACACACTTGTTTTGGCTAAACAGTGTGCTCAACTTAGTATACTTTGTTATGCATATTTGGATTATTTGGTTATGCTTGGTTGAATGCTTATGATGTTGTTTTGTTTTGGATATTTGGATGTCATTTACAAACCATCAACTAGAACAACTATTACATGTTTGGTTCTCAAATCATTAAGCTAAATAGAATGGGTCTATAAAAGCAGTTATTGGTTTGCAAAATAAATGGGTTTTATTTAAAGAACCAAATGGATACCATATGGTTGAATGCATACAATCATATACTACATGGACTTTTCTAAAACAAGAATTGTGAAATTACAAATCCCTTTTGAGAAACAAGTTAACACCATCCTTTTACACACACTTAGGTTACTTGCAAACTCTTAGTGGGATAAAGGTCACCTAACCACTTCGAGGAACTTGTAACTTGAGGTGATAATGCCATGTTTGTGGGATAAAGGTCACCTACCACTTATGTGGTGAACTCACACGTGTGTGTAAGTAGGGCGACTTGATTTATAAAATATATTGAATGGATCACCTAAAATGTGTTTTATAAAAGGTGTTGATGGGGTAAACATGCCGTTATAACATAAGATGTTCAAACGATCCCATACCATTAGAAGTTGCAATGGGTTGCAATTGTCATATATGACTACCTTGTTTATTTAAATAATGGGATAAGGTCACCTAACCAATATTAAAATATAACTTGGATTCTAAATTTTTTTTTAATAGTCTATGAGACGTAAAGGGTATTATAATTGAAATATATAATTATATCAACGATTACTAAAATGGAAACTTTGTAAAATCTTGTAGATGGCCGACCACACCAACGCTAATAACGATGTACCAAACCAAAACAACCAATCTCTTAGGGCGATCCTTCAAAGGATCGTCTAACCCTAACACTTCATGGATTGGTACCACGCAACTTGAGAATTGTTCTCAAGCAGAAAAGCGGGCCTACATTCTTGATGATCCCATCCCCGATGACCTAACGAGGAGATGTGGAGGCCTATATGATTGGGTTAAATATGTGGAAGACTCCGTCCAAGTCTCTTGCTTAATGTTAGCAAGTATGACACCCGAACTCCAAAAGGAGTATGAGCTCCATGGAGCCTATGACATGATCACTCAGTTGCGGGAAACGTTCCAACAACAAGCTAGAGTGGAGCGCTTCGAAACGGTTCGAGCACTTCATGCATGTCGGATGGAAGAATCCCAATCAGTTTCTCTTATGTTCTAAGATGAAAAGCCACATCGACCGCCTTCAAAGGCTAAATTGTCCTGTCTCAAAGGAGTTGGCCACGGATTTGATCCTTATGGCCTATCTAAAGGTTTGAGGCATTCGTCATGAATTACAACATGAACGGATGGACAAGAGCATAAATGAACTTCATTCGATACTCAAATCAGCTGAGGCGGGAATGGGAAAAAGGTTTTTACCCGTTCTCACCATTAATGAAGGTGGGAGAAAGAAGAGGTCCTCTACCCCCCTCCTAGGCAAATGTTGCCAAAGGAAAGGGGCACGTTGGAAGAAAGGGGAAGATGGTTGTTAGGGCGGAACCTCCGAAGCCCAAGGAGAAGAAGCAAAAGGTTGCTGAACGACCCATGCTTCAAATGTGGTGAGATAGGGCATTGATGAGAAATTGTCCAGTCTATCTCAAAGAGTTAAGAGAGAAGAGGGATGCAGGGCAACCTCAGGTAATTTACATGATACATGTTGAGCTAAATGTTATTTCTTCTAACACATGGTATTAGATACCGGATGTGGAACTCACATTTGCAATTTATTGCAGGGTTCAAAAGAATGAGCATTATGCAAGGGGAAATAAGTCTATTCATGGGCAATGGTGCAAAGGTTCACGTTGAGCCCGAGGAGACTACATTTTAAGCTTCCAAGTGGTTTGGAAGTCATTTTATATAATGTATTGTATGCTCCTAGTTTGACTAGAACATAATTTCTGTTTCCCGTTTAAGAAATATGATTATGATTTCAAGTTTGTTGACAATGATATTCATGTTTCTTTAAATCATGTATTTTTATTTTAAAGCTATACCTTGTAAGGGTATTTATGAATTGGTTCATGAAAACGTAACATATGATAGCTCCATGTACCAGCAACAACCACCAAAAGACTCAATTAGATTTGAATGATACCTACCTTTGGCATTGTCGCCTTGGTCATATAAACAAGAAACGTATACAAACACTTCAAAAGAACGGTCTTTTAAAAACAATGAATGTGATTCATTTGACGTATGTGAATCTTGTTACAAGGTAAATTGACTAAGGCACCCTTTAGTGGAACTATGAAAGGGCAAAGATTTATTAGGTATCATACATTCGGATGTATGTGTCCTTTTAAGCCAATGGCTAGGAATGGTGAAAGATACTTCATTACGTTTACCGACGATTACAGTCGCTATGGGTAGGTTGTACTTATTAAGGCCAAAGATGAAGCTTTTGAAATGTTCAAAATCTTCAAGAATGAAGTAGAAAATCAACTCAACAGGTCAATTAAAATTCTCCGCACCGATAGAGGTGGCGATACCTAAGTGATGTTTTTCAAGATCATCTTAGGAGTTGTGGGATTGTCTCACAACTCACTCCACCTGGAACACCACAACATAAGGTGGTGTCTGAGAGGAGGAATCGAACCTTATTGGATATGGTTGATCTATGATGGCTAGAAGCACATTACCTCTATCTTTTTGGGGTTTCGCTTTTGCTCTCCGCAGCCCGTATTCTGAATATGGCCCCAACCAAAAAGGTGGAAAAGACACCATTTGAGATATGGCATGGAAGAGTTCCATCCTTATCGTACTTAAGGGTTTGGGGTTGTGAGGTTTATGTTAAGACTCCCACCCCAAACAATTAGATGTCCAATCCACCAAGTGTATCTTTGTTGGATATCCTAGAGATTCTATGGGATATTATTTCTGTGATCCACTGGAACAAAAGGTGTTTGTTGCCAAAAGGGTGAGTTCTTAGAAACTAAGTTCCTTATGGAAGGAACTAGCAGTAGAACAGTGGATCTTGAGGAGGATCAGAAACACAGCCCGGTGCACGTTTGGTTGAAACTAGCACTCAACGTGAGGATGTTGAGGATGATCAAGCGGTTGATCGATACACACAAAACGTTCGCAGAAGTGGTAGAACTAGTAATCCACCTGACAGATACGGATTTTTCATGGATGGATGCTATGTGGTGGTTCAGATGAACCAACCACATATCATGATGCAGTGTCCAATTTGGATTGTGACAAATGGCTTGAGGCCATGAACGTTGAGATGCAATCCATGTATGACAATCAAGTTTTGGAACTTGTTGTGCCACCTCTTAATTCCAAAATAGTTGGAAGTAAGTGGGTTTTCAAGAAGAAAACTGATATGTATGGAAACTTGGATACTTACAAAGCTAGACTTGTAGCAAAGGGTTTCACTCAAACTCAAGGGGTTGATTATGATGAAACCTTCTCACCTGTTGCAATGCTTAAGTCTATAAGTATATTGCCATAGCAGCTCATTATGATTATGAGATTTGCAAATGGATGTCAAAACCGCTTTCCTAAATGATATCATGAGGAAGATGTCTATATGGTTCAGCCTGAAGGTTTGTCGATCCAAATATCCTAATAAAGTATGCAAGTTAATGAACAATCTATGGATTGAAACAAGCATCAAGAAGTTGGAATCACCGTTTTGATGATGAAGTAAGAAATTTGGCTTCATCAAAACGCTGATGAGGCTTGCGTGTATAAGAAGGTAGTGGGAGCACAATAACCTTCCTAGTATTATATGTTGATGACATACTACTGTTTCGAAACGACATTCCAACCATGGAAGGTGTAAAAACCTGGCTTGGAAGTTTTTTTTCCATCAGGATCTTGTGAAGCTGCCTATATTCTGGGAATAAAGATCTATAGGGATAGATCAAACGCTAATTGGTTTGAATCAAAGTGCATACATTGACAAAATCTGAAAAGATTCAAGATGGAAAAGTCTAAGAAAGGTACGTACCTATTCAAGAGGGACAATATTGAGTACAACTCAATGTCCAAGCTCAAGGAGGAGCAAAAAGAATGAAGGCTATCCCATATGCATCTGCTATAGGATCATCATGTATGCAATGATATGCACTAGACCAGACGTGTCATGCGCTTTGAGCATGACAAGTAGATACCAGCAAAATCCTGGTGATAGTCATTGGATCGCTGTCAAGAACATTCTAAAGTACCTAAGGAGGACTAAGGACATGTTCTTGATCTATGGATCTGGTGAAGAGGACTCGTTGTAAAAGGTTACACGGATGCGAGTTTCCAAACCGATCGTGATGATTCACGATCTCAATCGGGGTACATCTTTATTCTAAATGGGGGAGCTATTTCTTGGAAAAGCTCAAAGCAAGAAGTCGTAGCGTTGTCCACTACAGAGTCAGAATAACGTCGCCGCTTCAATGGCAGCACAGGAAGCTGCATGGCTGAAGAATTCATAGCCGATCTAGGGGTAGTCCCTTCCATTCAGGATCCCCTAGAGATCTTTTGTGACAACGAGGGTGCGATTGCTCAAATCAAGGAACCTCGTGCTCATCAAAGACTCGGCACATTGAACGGAGATTCAACTACATAAGGGATGAAGTTGAAAAGGGAAAGATATGTATTCGCAAAGTTCACACTGATAAAAATGTTGCGGATCCACTCACAAAGCTCCTCGAAAAGGCAAAGCATGAGGGTCATGTTTGTGCCATGGGACTTAGATATTCAAGTGACTGGGTTTGATGTTGTATTTTGCATATAGATATTGGAACTAATGTTATTTGACTTAATTATATAGTTATAATTTCATTGTTCTTCTATTTTAGCATGTTTAAATCCATGACTAAATAAGTTATTCTAAACGTCTGCAGTCGATTATACTTGTGGGAACAACTATAATATAAGACTATAATGAACTTGGATTGGTTGATATTCATATGGTATGATATACAGCAAGAGGTTGCTACCAAGGTTCATTGATATCTATGGGTATAGATATTGGACTGACCCGCTCTCAATTATTTCTGCATGGAATCTTGCTGATTTGTCATAGAGATTTTGAGTAAAGGGGAATATCATTGTATCCTTAGACCTGAGATACATATTGGGTCTTGATATTCACCAAGTATTGTACTTTGACTTAGTTGTTTGCTGTTCTGAAAAGGCAGTACATAAGGTTGAGTTCAGGTATAACATGAGGTGATGGTGAGAGACGTATGTAATGGAGATGGATTTGTTCCTCTTATTCGTTGAGAGTTAGATGTCTAAGGCCTGCTAAAGTTAAATCATCAGAGAATGACAATTCTGTGTCTCTTGGATTAACATGACATCTGCAACAAAAGGATAGATGATTAATTCACCTAAAACATATTCAAGTAAGGTACTTGAAAAGGATAATGTTATGAATGGCACTTAGTCATATACTAGGGGTAGCAAACCGTTGCTTGGCGTTATTTGCTGCTTGCATCAATCTTCTATAATCTTGTGCAAGTGGGAGATTGAAAGTATTGATCTACCCAAGATTCATATTAAATTGATGTGGCTAGTGTAATATGATCCAAGTCGGGTCATACCCAATAACAAGCCAAACAACACCAAAAGGTAATTTATTTGTTGATAGAGTCACACAAATAAATAATGACACCAATTTAGAAAATTGGATTTTCTAATTATTGCTTTTGTAGATGAACATCATTATATAGATAATTTGTTCATAGAATTATTTGTACATTATTAATATGGTTAAGCAATGGCAAATAATAGTGTGTGTTAGTGATATAAAATTAAAATGGTTTTAATTTTATAAAACAAGGGATGTGATTGTATATTTTTTTTTTTAAATTTGAATGAGAGGGAAACAAAAGGGGGCCATTTTCGGCCGCCCCTTTTGGTCTTGGATGCCCCAATTTTATTAGTTCCAGACATGCAAGTCTTGGACACTTGAACACTCATTCATTCTATCACATCCAAGAACACACACAACCAAAGCTCTCTCTCTACTCTCTCCTCTATCTCACGTTTTGGGCAGAAAAGGAAGTAGATTTTCAGCCCACAAAAGTGTTTTTGTAGCTGGATATTGGTGTCAAAGATCCTAGCATTCAAGGTGTTTTGTTGATAGGCTTGGGGTATGCTATCTTGAGAACTTCTACCTTGAAGTTTAGCCACAAAACACATCCTTTTCATCTCTTTAATTTCGGTTCTCTGCAGCTCCAAAGGTTGTGGTTCTTTCATTTTATGTTTCTTTCATTGTATGTATTTTGTATAATGATCCATGCCTTTGGGGTTCATATTAAATGGGTTTAATAATCATCTTATTGACATGTTTTAAATCTTATATCCGCTGCGTTTTTCATATAAATAAGGTTATATGAACTTTGATAAACTTGTTTTAACCCCAACAAAAAATACTTTATGGCATGTAGCTACTCAAACTAGCATCCCTTCCCTTTCCATCCCATTTTTAGTTTGAGTTTAGGATTATTTTGAAATTTACACGTTTCACTTAAACTTTGGCTCCGATTCCAACTTGTAAGGCCTCATTCCTGGGACGCTTATAGCTGGTAAATCATTGGACATAAAACTTATAACTTTACATTTAACCTTCATAAACATAGCAGCGGAACATCAAAATAACATTTCAATTAATTATAAATGCTTTTGCAAGTTAGTACAATCGTTCATTTCAAAACATCATTTGTTTGTATTACAAGGCAAAAACATTAAACATAAGAATGCTATCTAAAAGAGCTGAGTAGCCGCCCCGTGCCATCCTCAACAACATTACTTGTGAACTGGAAAAACATAAAACTCAGGGTTGCTTAGTGAGTTCAAGTTTAATAATAAAACATACTTTACTTTCATTAAAACCGTCCTTTACTTTCGCATGTGATCATAGATCATATATACACATAGATAATAGTTATTATCTTTATCACGGTTCATTTTGTACTTTTATTATCGTTCGTTTTCATCTAGGTCCTGTCATGTACTTAACCCCCCTCTAGAGCACCAAGGAATTCATCTAGGGTTAAGCAACAATGACCCCATACATCTGGTCAATCACAAAGATTGAACCCCTGTATGCATCCTCATGGGGTATTTAACATGGACATAGTTGAGCTGACAACCCATCATTGGGTGTGAACCTCCATACATATGCTTGATCACAAGGATCAAGCCCCAATGCACATCCTCATGGGGTAGCTAACCCGAACACGGTTGAGCTAACAGTCCCCATTTAGTGTGAACTTCCATACATTTGCTTGCAAGACATTCCTACGTTCGTTCGTTGATTAATGCATGCATTCTACATTTCGTTCTTCTTTTCATTATCTTCCACTTTACGTTACATAATACTTTTCATTTCATTCATTAACATTCAATGCAAAGCTAAGGGAAAATAATCACACCAAGTAAGGAACATAACATACACAGTCAGCATCATCATACAGGGCATCACACAAACATAACATACAACATACATACCATCACACATAAACATACAACATCATACATCATCATCATCCATTCATGGAATAACCTCTATGGCCCCAAAAGTCATCTTACATGAACTCCCAGGAACGTTCCACGTTAAAACTTAAAACTGCACTTTCCCCCGAAAGTCAGTAATTAAACTATGTTCTGTCGGGCGCACAAGCCCAACTTGGGAATATGGACACCCTTCAGTCGCATGGCCTCCCAGGCGATTGAATACTTAGGCGAATGCATATCAGGCGACTGGACCCTATGTGAGTGGGCACAATTCGGATGGATATTATGCGTATGGACCTAAGGCGGATGAGTATCTATGCGAATGGACATAATGCCGATGGACCCCATGCGAATGGACCAAATGCGGATGGACCTAAGCGTATGGATCCCAGTCACATGATCTCGATGTGAATGATCTCCAGTCACATGACTCACAAGCGTATGGACTCCAGTCGCATGAATGAACCTCAGTGGCATGCCATTCGGTTGCATAGCCCTAGATGATGCAGAATGCAGTTCATCCGTATCCCAATGAGAATTTTCAACCTCTAAACCCTCTCAAACTTGTTCTAAGCCCAAATCAACCTTCCTAAACCTTAGGAATGCAAAACACACAACACCATTCAAGCACACACAAGCCCGAAAACAAACCCCACTCGCATCACACACAAACACATACATACAGGTTCAACACACACTTCAAAAACAGGTTTACTATGTGTTCCAGCCCCAAATCAGTTGAAAACATGTAAAAGAGGGGTCCTAGAACTCACACAAACAACACCATCGAGTAGAGCTTCAATCCAACCCGCTACACCTCAACTTTCATGCTCAAATCCATGACAACCGAAGCTTGAGACCACTTTCTTCCTCTTTTCTCTCTATGCCCGAAAATTGTGAGTGTGGGGGAGGGTGTGGACTGCCTTCCCCCTCTTATACCCCCACTAATTCAAGTTTTTCCCATTTGGCAAGTTTGGTTCCTCGACTTTGGACTTTATTTCTTTTCTCTTTTTTGTCGGCTTCAAAGAAAATAACCCGGTGTTACACGCGAAAGGCAAGGTGAGAACCTGGGTTAAAATTAAGAAGTTGCTAAAACACAAATTCTTGCCCACTTATTATATGCAAGAGAATTTTGCCAAACTTTACAATTTTGGACATAAGAATTCACGCCCACAAACAAGGATCACGCTCGCCAGAAGAGTACTCTTAAGAATTCGAGTATCTTATTATGAAATGTGATTTGGATGAGGATGATCCACACCCATATGCTTCATTAACAGAACTAAGTCTATTAGCTCACAAGGTGTACGAGCAACACAAGATAAAATGCAAGATCGAGGCAGATGGATCGGCTACCGCACATTGTAACTTATCCTCTACCATCCAAACACCCCTACTTGTAAAACCCACACATGCTTTCGAGATGTTCAACCAAGCACCCAATGATCCCCCATATTGTTTCCGGTGTCAAGGTCTTGGACACATTGCATCCTAGTGTCCAAATAGTCGTGTGATTACCCTTTCTGAATTTCAAATGTTTGCACATCCGTGTTACGATGAAGGGCCATTTGAGGAAGACAAGTGCAAACCGATAGAGGAAATCAAACTAGGACCGGATGAAGGCAAGTGTTTGGTTGTCCCAAGGGCTCTGAAGGGAACTGTTGATGAGAATGCAACCTGACAACGAGAAACAATTTTTCGAACCAGGTGCATGGTGCTCAACAAGGTGTGTACCCTCATCATCGATGGCGGAAGTTGTACCAACATGGCCTCCCAGACATTGATTACAAAGCTAAATGTTATGGCTGAACCTCATCCTTTTCCCTATGTCATCCATTGGTTAAATTTGGTCGAGGTATTCGCGTCTCAAACCGCATCCTATTGTCATTCACTGTTGGGAACTTGTATAAAGATGATTCTAGTGTGATATCATACCAATCGATGCATATCACGTGCTATTGGGATGCCATGGTGTTTTTATATAAAAGTTGTTCATGACGCGTACAAGAACACGTACTCTTTTGTTAAGGATGGAAAAAAGTGACATTGCTTCCAATGAGCTCCACAAGTACTCGATCTAATTCACGTACCTTTGTTGGATTCGTAGGGTTGAAAACTTACATTATAGATACCAGTCATATGATGGAAAGGATCAATAAACAATCTACTACCCAATACCTAAGTGAAGTCCAGTTTGATGAAGTTGATCTCAAGAAAGATCATTCAAGTTTGAGGTCAAACTTTTTCAAAGATGGGGAGGATTGTCACACCCTCAAAATCCACGCACGAAGTTTTACCGCGAGGCATGTTAACACACTAGGATCACAGTCACTACTTACGCAGAACGCCACTATATGCCACATTCAAAGAAAACCAACCAAAATTCAAAAGTTTAAAAACCATGGGGAAGCGTTTTTCAAAACAAGATAAACCCAAAGTAAATGAATGCATAATATGGCAAACATGCGCCGTCCTAATGTTTAAAACCCATACATAAAAGGTAAGCAATTTGTCTATGAAATAAAGCCTTAGGATGCATGTTGGACCCGTGTTGTGCTCTTATTGGCAAGCTGAGTTACCGACCTGAGAATAGCATACTAAAATGTCAACACAATGGTTGGTGAGTTCAAGAGTTTGTGTTTAACATAAATATTAACAGTTGTATAACATAAGAGTTGTATTGAATAAGATAGCTAGTCTATATTCATAAGTAATAACAATAATGATTTCGCGATCGAAGCTGACTGTGTTTCGTTTGTTGCCTCCTGTCATGACTTAGTAGGTCGTGACGATGTTTGTGTTTAGGACAATATTGCACCCGTTTGACCTCGAGTCACACAGGTGGAGCTCGTCACACCCAGTAGTAGTACCCAATATTTCCAGCTAGTTACCATTACTAACGATCCGAAAGTGTGAGGGCTTTTCAAGGTATTAAGCATTATGTTAAAACATACACAACTTATAATAATAAAAGTAGCGTTTGAGTACAAGTATGCTACCTCCCCTACAAGAGAGTTTATAAAATAAAGGGGCATGAACTCACCTGGTGTGTAATGATAGTGAATAAAGAGACTCGTGATATATGCAAAGACAACCCTTCAAAGTTTACCTAGAACACACAAGTACATAAGTACGTGTACACATAGAACCTCAATAATCCTTGGTTAACCTAGTTGACCCGTTTGACACGTTGATGACATATTAGTTGAAATATAGTTTAATCATATATGATAACTTACAATACAAGAGTATCATGCAATTTATCCATGCACATCACATTATCAACCAGGTTCTACCTAAGTCATCATGCCACATTAGATCATCATACACTTATGCAAATCCCAACAATCATTATGCTTAATATATATATATATATATATATATATATATACACATCACAACAAATAATTCATACGCAAAAACTAATCATGCACCACATGCCATGTGAAGCCACTCACGAATTCACATGCTAAACCCTGCCAATCCTACTAAGTAGGTGCCTTAGATGCGCATGCATGTATGACAATCATTATTATATTCATTCATTTAGTTCATTCCAACCAACATACACATTGACCATCAGTTTCAATCCCAGACATGATCTCCTAATCACTAACCATAATCGATTCTCATGTATGATCATCAAAGCTTGTACTTCCTACATGATCAACCAAACACCCATAACAACTCAATTACACATTCTAACACA
Organism: Flaveria trinervia; assembly: GCA_025506515.1. Taxonomy (NCBI): domain Eukaryota; kingdom Viridiplantae; phylum Streptophyta; class Magnoliopsida; order Asterales; family Asteraceae; genus Flaveria; species Flaveria trinervia. The sequence goes on from CM046446.1 coordinate 70,166,767, forward strand.
CAAACATCATCCACAATCATTTTAACTTGATCCTAACATCACAAGCATGCCCAATTCATCACATCCAAAGTTCTACAAAAATAAAGTTTCCCGTTTGGAAAGTAACACCCAAAGTGTTCTAGCATCCAATCCAATGATACTTTCATCAATATTATACCTAATCAAGTTCATAACATTCATTCTAACATGTTAATCATCTCCAAAATATCCAAATTCCCAAAAATCATACACAAAAGTTTCTACTTTTAGTAAGTCATGATCAATATCCTAATTTCATGGATTTTCTTGCACAATTCAATTAAACCAACATCTAAGCATTACATCTTAGCATCTTCAAATCATGAATTCCAAGAACAAAAAGTTTCCTCTTATGGCAATGTATCAACTAGATGATCAACTCTAGATTTTTTGCATAATCAACATCATTAAACATTCATAAAACCTAAAAAACATTATATTAACATCTAACAATCATCAATTTCGTATAATCATCATCAATTTCGAATTATGGTTCATGAAAAACAATCAATCATGAAAAACTAATCAAATCTAACCTTTAGATGTGTTTAGATGATGATTATCACTTGAAATCAACTTGTAATACTTGAAACCACTTGGAATTCGACTTGTATGCTTGCTTATGGATCAAAATCACAAAGAATGGGGGTGGGGAGAAGGGTTGCAGCCGAATGAGGGGTTTGGGGGCTAGGGTTGGGTTAATTTTGGTAAGTTTTAGTTAAAAAGGTATTTACAAAATAACCCCTTTAATTATATTTTATAAAAACTAATCTTTCTAATACTTTTTAAATAGTTTTTAACTACTAAACACAAGTATTATTAAGCAATAATAATAATCCTAAATATTTACAATGAGTCACAAAACACATAGAATATATATAACACGTTATCGCGTAAAATTTATAAAACAACCATTTAAAATTCTATAAAAGCATGAACAACATAATCGCAACTAATAATCAACATTATTAATTTGATTATTATTGTTTATCATAGATTATTATTATTAAGTCACTAACATTCGATGACAACTAGTATGTTCCCACAACACGTGTATGCAAGACCTAACGAGACTAACGGAGTTTGGTAATGGAAAATTACCGGATGTCACATTATCCCCATGTTGAAATAATTTTCGTCCCGAAAATTTTGTTACATGGTTGTGCTACATCCTTGGTTTACTGCATTGGCATAACGAAATCGAGTGAGTTGTCACAACGATGATAAAGGTAAGTCTAATCAATACGCCACTGGACCTATTCTTTCCAGAATCTCAAATGGTCTGACGTATCTTGGATTAAGCTTGCCTCTTTTTCCAAACCGAATAACACCTTTCCATGATGAGACTTTTAGCAACACTTTGTCACATGTTTCAAACTCCAAAGGTTTCCATCGTTTGTCCGCATAACTCTTATGTGTATCTCGCGATGCTGCCATGCGGTTTCGTATCTGTACCATCTTCTCAGTGGTCTCATGTACCAACTCAAGACCGATTAACTGACTATCACCAACTTTTGCCCAACAAACTGGCGATCTACACTTTTGCCCATATAATTCCTCAAATGGTGATGCCTTGATGCTGGTATGATAACTATTGTTATATGAAAACTCAACCAATGGTAAGTGAACTTCCTAATTATTCTCGAAATCGATCACACAAGGTCATAACATATCTTCCAAAGTTTGAATAGTACGTTCACATTGTCCATCGGTCTGCGGATGATAGGCAGTGCTCATATCTAGACGTGTACCCAACAATTTCTGCAATGATTGCCAAAAATGAGACGTAAAATGAGCATCATGTTGAGATATAATCGACATTGGCACGCCATGTCTCGAAACAAACTCTTTCAAATATTCGAGTTACCTTGTCCATCTTGTCAATTTCCTTGATTGCCAAGAAGTGAGTTGACTTAGTGAGTCGGTCCACGATTACCCATATCATGTCATAAGCACTTGGAGTTCTGGGCAACTTAGTGATAAAATCCATGGAAATCTGTTCCCACTTCCACAAGGGGATCTCAGGTTGGTGCAATAACCCAGATGGTTTCTCATATTCGACTTTAACTTTAGAAGATGTAAGACATTTCCTCACGTATGTAGTTATGTCAGCGTTGATATTTGGCCACCAATAGTGCGCCTTCAGATCATGATACAATTTGTCAGTGCTAGGGTGAATAGAATATTTAGACTTGTGTGCTTCACTCATAACCAAGTCTCTTACATTTCCATACAAAGGCACCCATATTCTATCCATGAAATACCGAATCCCATCGGATTTGATTTCCAATTGTTTATCCATCCCTCGTAAAGATCCAGATTTAACGTTCTCACCTTTCAACGCTTCCGTCTGGGCTCCCTTAATTTGTTCAGGCAAGTAAGTGCTAATCGTCAATTGTAGGGCGCGCACTCTTCGGGGTTTAGAGGTTTCCTTTCTACTCAAGGCATCAGCGACTACATTCGCCTTTCCCGGGTAATATTTAACGGCACAGTCATAATCGTTCACCACTTCCACCAAGTGTCGTTGCCTCATGTTAAGCTCTTTCTGCTCAAAGATGTGCTGAAGACTCTTGTGATCGATGTAAGTTGTGCACTTGGTACCGTACAAGTAATTCCTCCAAATCATCATGGCAAAGACCACTGCTCCTAACTCCAAGTCATGAGTAGTGTAGTTCTTTTCATGTACCTTCAGTTGTCGCGAGGCATAAGCTATCATCTTGTCACGTTACATCAGGACACAACCCAGTCCTTGAATAGAAGCATCACAATAGACTACAAAATCATCACTTCCTTCGGGTTATGCTTGTATCAGTGCGCTACAGAGTTTCTGCTTCAGCAACTGAAAAGCAGCTTCTTGACCTCACCCCATTTATAAGTTGTTCCTTTATGGGTCAAAGCTATGAGAGGTTAAGGAATCTTTCAGAATCCCTCAACGAAACATCGATAGTACCCTGCCAGACCAAGAAATTGCCTCAATCTTTGCAGGATCAAAGCTTTGAGAGGTTGAGCTTCTTGACCTCACCCCATTTATAAGGCGTCTTGGGTATCGACCAGCTCCTTATCGCCTCAATCTTTACACGATCCACATGTATTCCCTTCGGTTAACAATGTGACCCAAGAATTGCACCTCACGAATCTAGAAATCACACTTGGAAAATTTTGTGTAGAACTATTCCTTTCTATGTAATTCCAGAATTAGATGTAGGTGCTCCTCGTGTTCTTCCTTGGTCCTAGAATAAATCAATATGTCATTGATAAACACAATAAAACTTGATTGAGATTTGCACACGCGATTCATGAGATCAATGAACACTGCTGGTGCATTAGCCAACCCATATGGCATGACCAAGAACTCATAGTGACCATAACGAGTATGGAATGCGGTTTTTGAGATATCCTCTTTTTGAACTCTTAGTTGATGATAACCAGATCTCAATTCAATCTTCGAATAATAGCTTGATCCCTGAAGATGATCAAACGGGTCATCGATACGAGGTAACAGGTATCGGTTCTTGACTGTGTCTTTGTTCAACTCCCTGTAGTCGATGCACATTCGGAATGTGCCATCTTTGTTCTTCACAAAGAGAATAGGTGCTCCCCACGGTGATGAGCTCGGTCGAATAAACCCTTTATCCAACAACTCCAGAAGTTGTGTTGATAGTTCTTGTAGTTCGTCCGGTGCTAAGCGGTAAGATGCTCGCAAAATCGGAGCAGCTCAAGGAGTCAAAATGATCTGAAATTCAACTTAACGGTGAGGTGGTAGTCCAGGCAGATCCTCTGGGAACACCTCTAGAAAATCACGAACCACCAGAATGTCTTTTATCTTCTTTTGCGCTTGTTTTTAGTTAGAGACGAGAGCTAATATGGCTAAGTGGCCCTTGCGTAACCACTTTTGAGCCTTCATGAACGATATGGTGCCTATCATAGCACCACTCTTCTCACCCTTAACCAAAAGGATTTTCCCATCTAGCATAAGAATACGAATGACCTTCTCATGACAAATCACTTATGCTTGCTTCTCGGACAGCCAGTCCATGCCTACAACCAGATCGAAACTTACAAGAGTAACAGTCATAAAGTCATTGTCAAAGGTATGACCAGCAAGTTCTATCTTGTAATTCTTAAGGATATGTGTATCAGAGATTTGCTTACCATCAGCCAACTCTACAACGTACTTAGACTCCAAGATAGAAGGCATATCACTTAAAAGGCTACAAAACTTAGTAGAGATAAAACTCCTATAAGCTGTAGTGTGAAACAGTACAGAAGCAAAATGACCATTAATAGGAAATTTACCGGTAACAGTAGTAGGATCGTTTAGAGCTTCACCTGAACCCATGACAAAGGCTCTCCATTTAGCTCCACCATTGTTGCCACCATTGTTGTGACCATTGCCTCCATTGTTATGGATGCCACCATTCCTGTTGACATTCCCATTTCTTTTAAGTTGAGGATATTTCTTCTTGAAATGTCTTTCCTTTCCACACTCAAAACAACCCTTTGGTGTGTCATGAGGCTGTTGAGGTTGCTGAGGTTGTTAAGGCTTCTTTATAAGTTCTCCACGGTAATCTTTTGCCACATGTCCAACCTTCCCACAACGCTGGCATCGGAAGCAATCACACCTGCTAATGTTGTGGTAGTTGCATTGGTTGCACTTTGGGTTTTTCCCCACATATCCACTTGATCCTTGAGATGATGATGATGATTGGTGGAAGTTGAGATTGTTATCAAACTGTCGCTGCTGATGTTGCTGTTGATGTTGGTGTTGTTAAGGTTGGTTACGAGATGACAATCCTTTGCCGGCGTTGTTCTCCCACTTGTGTTTGTTGTCAGGCACGCTGGCCACAGCGCCGCGCTTGGGTAACTTTCCTTCTTCCACAGCTTGATCAGTGAGCATGTGAGCCAGTTCAATAACCCATTGTATAGTAGGAAGATTTGTAGCAGCCACCATACTCTGAATCTCTGAGACTAAGACACGTAAATAGAGCTCAATACATCAGCTTGGCGGGTTAACCATGCCAGGGAAAAGTGTAGCTAGCTCATGAGACCTAGTAGTATAAGCCATAATGCTAGACCCTTCCATCTTCGATTGGGAGAACTCAGTGTAGAGAATATGGTAGAAGCTGAAGCAACCAAAGTCTTTATGCATGCATGCTGCACAAGTACTAAAGAAGAATACTTCGGAAGTTTCACATATGCAACAGAATATTCTAAGTGTGAAATCTTCCAATGCCATGAAAAATATCTTCGGAAGGCAAAGATGAAGTCTTCCGAAGCTTCAGAGACAATATCTTCCGAAGCCTCAACTCTTGAAGACAAATTTCTTCTCAAGACTTTTAGTAACATGTTTTATCAGATGTACTATTCCATAAAGCTGGACACCTTTCCGCTGCATCTCTGTAAAGTCACCAACATACATGAGTTGGTGAAAAGGTCCACGCACGGAGGTCTTGAGTCTGTAACTTTCTAGATCATGTACTTTATCCTTATTGTAATAGATAAGGATGTGAGCTATGGCATGTCATAGTCACAATGTCAAAAGGCAATCTGCCTTTTTGACTCCACAATTGATTTTGTTTTGAGTCTAGTCAATTGTATCTAGCTGGTTTTCATAGTATGGCCGGCTGTAGGATGTAGTATAACTATCTCATCTTCTTGTAACTTTACGGATATGCTTTCGAACACTTGTAATAGAACATAAAGAAAGCAATATACTGCATTCTTGAAAACCGTATACTTGTGTTTTGTCTCTTACATTACTATTGTTCTTAGTATCTTATTGTGGATAATCCAGTTCACTGCTTGTTTAAGTTTAGTTAATCTCCTCTTTCTGTTGTTGTGTTGTAAGTGAATCCCCTTCACCGATCCTGCATTTGGTATTAGAGCATTCCAGGGTCTTGATATAAGATCTTACCATCCTAAGATCCCTCACACACATAAATACTAAACTTTTCAAATGGCATCCATTTCCAAGACTGATATGGAAACTAGAACCATGAACAAGTCCCCGCTGATCACTCTTGATGACTTTGATACCTGGTGTTTAGGAACAGAAGCTTTCATTAGGTCTCTAGACTCAAGAATGTGGGAGTCTGTTGAAAATGGAGCTTTCATACCTACCACACCTTCTACTACTGGTGTTGGTATGATCCCCAAGGATATGGAGAACTACTCTGATGAAGATAGGAAGAGAGTAGAGATTGATTGAAAAGCCATGACAACCCTTCAAACTGTCATTCCAAATTCTGTATACAGAGGTTTAAAGAAGTGCAAAATAGCTAAGCAGTTGTGGGATGCACTGAAACTGATGTATGATGGTTATTCTGAAGCCAAAGAGAACATGAATGATCTCCTGAAGAAGCAGTTCAAAACTTTAACTTTAAAATAGGTGAAACCATGACTCAGCAATACTTCTGGTGTGTTGAGATTGTGGATACCCTTGTGGATGGGGGAGTTTCTCTTGAGAATAGGGACATTGTAAGGAAGTTCATGTCCTCACTTCCTAGGCAGTGGACACACTACTATGTCGTGATCAAGAGTACTGAGAATCTAAAAACTCTTATTTTGACAAATTATGTGGGGTTCTCAGTGGCTACCAGATGGAGATGAACATGCAAGGTTCATCTAGTAACTCCAACAATCAAATGGGTTTAGCCCTGCATGTGGTGAAAGGGATAGCATAGAACCCCAACATCATCTCATATGCTACCCTGAAAACTCACCTAAGGGTCCTTTCATCACATTCCCAGAGACACCAAGAGAGAACTACACCCAAGGAAGCCCATTCCAAGAGATAAGTTCTTCTCAGGCACTTGTGTCTACTAATGAAAGTTATGGTAGCTTCCTGTTCACCCTTGAAGACCTGGACTGTATCCATCCAGATGATCTGGAGTACATGACGATAGTCCAGCAGATGTCTCTTCTCACTCACAGAGCCAAGAAGTTCTACAAGTGGACTGGAAGGAAATTTCCAAGCAATGCAACACGTGGAAAGTTTGGTCTGAAGAAAGGCAAAGTCAAGTGTTACAACTATAACTTGATGGGCCACTTTCTTCCAGGGAGTGTAAGGTACCTAGAACAAATGGTGGCCAAACATAGTCCAGACCTAACTACACTGACAAAGCCCCCCAGAACGAGAAGCCGAAGCAGCAGGCTGCTGTTGCTGTTGAAGAAGGAGGCTTTGACTGGAGCTTTCAGATCGTACATGCCTCTCCAAACCAAGCACTGATAGTAGATCATGATGAAGCCAAGGTATTGGAACATCTCTATACCCCTGAATGCATTGCTAAAGTTAATAGATACAGGTCCTATAACTTGGAAATGAGATCTAATCTTGAGTCCTTAAACATTTAAAAGCTGATTTTAGAAAGTCTGAAAATGATTATAAACTAAAGGTTGAGGACTTAGAGAAAACCATTTCAGTTTTAAAACATGAGCACACTGATTTAAGGACACAGACCAAGGATCTCATTTCCAAGCTGACTGAGAGCGAGGCTGAGCTTATGATCAGCAAAGCCAGGGCAGACAATGTGTTCTTGAAGAAGAGACCTTCAAGAACATGATATCATCATCCCTGCACAACAAAGTATGCTATCAAAACAAACAAGGACTAGGATCAAATGAGATAGCTCCTCCACACACAATCTTGTCTATAAGATCACCTAGGTGTGGAACTTATGAAGATGAGCTTTCTCTCAAAGATCCTTTGAGTGAAGAGGATGAAGAAGTGATAGTGAAGAATTCCTCTGAGAAGAGTGAAGAGGAGGATTCTAAGAAGGGCCACAATCCTTCTGAGGAGAAGAAGAAACCGTGATGACCAATGTTTAAAACCCATACATAAAAGGTAAACAATTTGTCTATGAATAAAGCCTTAGGATGCATGTTAGACCCGTGTTGTGCTCTTATTGGCAAGCTAAGTTAATTACCTGAGAATAGCATACTAAAAATGTCAACACAAAGGTTGGTGAGCTCAAGAGTTTGCATTTAACATAATATTAACAGTTGTATAACATAAGAAGTGCATTGAATAAGATAGCTAGTCTATATTCACAAGTAATAACAATAGTGATTTCACAATCAAAGCTGACTGTGTTTCATTTGTTGCCTCCCGTCACGACTTACCAGTCGTGACGATGTTTATGTTTACGATAATATTGCAGCTTTTTGACCCCGAGTCGCACAGGTGGGGCTCGTCATACCCAGTAGTACTACCCAAGATTTCCCGCTAGATACCATAATTAACCATCTGAAACGGTGAGGACTTTTCAAAGTATTAAGCACTATGTTAAAACATACACAGCTTATAATAATAAAAATAGTGTTTGAGTACAAGTATGCTACCTCCCCCAGAAAAGAGTTTCTAAAATAAAGGGGCATAAACTCACCTGTTTGTAATGATAGTGTATAAACAGACTCGTGATAGGTGCAAAGACAACCGTTCAAAGGTTACCTAGAACACACAAGTACATAAGTACGTGTACACATAGAACCTCAATAATCCTAGGTTAACCTAGTTGACCTGTTTGACTCGCTAGTGACATGTTAGTTGAAATATAGTTTAACCATATATGATAACTTAACATACAAGAGTATGATGCAATTTATCCATGCACAACACATTATCAACCTAGGTTCTATCTAAGTCATCATGCCACATTAGATCATCATACACTTATGCAAATCTCAACAATCATTATGCTTATATATATATATATATATATATATATTATATATATATATATATACATATATATATATATCACAATAAATAATTCATATGCGAAGACTAATCATGCACGACATGCCATGTGAAGCCACTCTCTGGACTTCACATCCTAACCCTGGAAATCCTACCAAGTAGAGGCCTTAGATTCGCACGAGTGTATGACATCATATTAGATTCATTCATTTAGTTCATTCCAACCACATACACATTGACCATCAGTTTCAATCCCAAACATGATCTCCTAATCACTAACCATAATCCATCTCATGTATGATCAACAAAGCCTGCAGGATCGTTGAAGGGTGTAGAGTTACAACACAATAATACAAAGAGGAGATAAACTAAACTTAGATCAAATAGTAAACTGGATTAACCAGTGGTGATACTCAGAACACAAGTAATATATGAGACAGAACACAAAGAACACAAGTGTTTGGTTTTCAAGAATGCATTATATTGCCTTCTCTATGTTTTATTACAAGTGTTACAAAAGCATATTCGAAAGATACAAGAACATGAGATACTTATACAACATCCTACTGCTGGCTATACATTGAAAGCCAGCTGCATACAATTGACTAGACACACACAAAATCAATTGTAGAGTCAAAAGGCAGATTGCCTTTTGACTAGTGTCTATGACATGCCATAGCTCACATCCTTATCTATTACAAAAGGATAAAGTACATAAAGTAGAAAGTTACAGACTTAAGACCTCAATGTACAGTTATCAAAAGCATGGACCTTTTCACCAAACCATGTTAGTTGTGACTTGCAGAGTTGCAGCAGAAAGGTGTCCAACTTTATGGAACAGTACATCAGATAAAGCATGTTACTAAAATTCTTCAAAAGAATTTGTCTTCAAGACATGAAGCTTCGGAAGACTTTGTTTCTGAGGCTTCGGAAGACTTCATCTTTGGCTTCGGAAGATGTTGGTCTTGGCTTCGAAAGATTTCACACTTAGAGTATTTCTCTTGAACATGTGAAACTTCCGAAGCATTCCACTTTAATGCACTTGGGCACATGCACGAAAGACTAAAGATGTTTAGGTTGCATCAGCCTCTTCATTAATCTCTACAAACTCCCCTTAGGCTCATGCTACCAAAACATTTAGAAAACTTTAGATATTAACAGTCCTTATTAGGATGATCACCATTCCTTTCTTCATAAGATGATCAGGATCCTTTAGGCTGTCAAAGTGTCTTCTCATGTCAAAGAGGTCATGCAGAGGCAACTAAAACATATCTTTCCATGTATAGATGTCTTCAATGCCTTGATCTCTAATAACATGCCACCTTTCTGGATTTGTGGTGTATGTCCAAGACAAGATGGGTCTTGCTGATGCTAAGGAGCTACTGAAGTTGGAGTTGATTCAGCTTCTTCTGGCTGCACATCCTCAGGCTGTTCTGATTCATCCTGAGATTCAGAAGGGGATGCAGGCTTCTTCTTCTTCTTAGACTTTGGTTTAGAAGCCATCCTTTTCCTTCTCTTTCCAAATTTTAACCGAGAAGACTGGCCTGCACAACCAGATTGATCTTCATTGTCTTTCTCAGTTGGGACTTCCTCTCTCTCAGGTTCAGATGGAGAGGGAGGTCGACCCTGCTGTGGATCAGAAGATGAAGCTTGCTGAGCATTAGCAGGAGGTCCAGGTTGTGTTGTGTCTGTTTGTTCAACCTTAATCTCCACTTCAGGTGGGACCTGACTTGGAGTGGAGTGTAAGTCAGTGAGCTCTGCACTCTTAATCTTCTGCTTGATTACCCTGATATGCTCATCCATAATGGATAGAGACATGGGTCCAAGTCTGCTTCTAGGGAATCCATGCAGCTTCAAGAAGCTCATCATCCTCTTCCTATCAACAGACTTCTTCATGCTCCTTTGGATGATGGCTCTTGACTTTGCAGCTTCTTCCCTCAGCTTCTTCTTTGTCATCTTTCTTTCCTTGACTAACTCAAGCTCAAGTTGTTTTAAATACTCAAACTCAATATAGTCATAAGGTAAGGGAAGGAGTGCATCTGCCTGATAAAGGCCTGTGGCACTCAGGAAGTTAATCATCTTGAATGTGTTTTCTTCCTTATCTACCTGAGGTTCTTGTTGAACCACATCCTCTTGTTCAGGACTTTCTTGAACTGGTGAAAGGGTAGGCATACCTTTGTACAATCTTTTTCTTCTTCTCTCTTCTTTGAATTGTACTAGGAGTTCTGCATCTTCTGCCTCCTTCTTCTCTCTTGACCTTTCCACATCAGCTAGCTCATTCAATTCATCCAAGGGGAGAGAAATGACATTATCTATGTGATAGTTCCTAGTCTACAGATAGTTGATCCTGACTACCATTAACTCATCATTCTGAGTATCTGGTCTGGGGGCAGCCCTGATTGCAGACTCCATGAGTCTTGGAGACTCAGTAGAGGAACTTTCTCCATTTAGCCTCCTTTTCCTCTCTCTCTCTCCTCCTCCTCAATCTCCTTAGATGTCATCTTTCTTTTCCCTTTGTCACTCTCAGACCTTTGTGACTCAGGGTGGAAAGAGCTTTGGCCATCATTGCTCGTTGCAGTATCTGAGCTCAGGCCAGAGAAGGTTGAGAAGCACCTTCACCAGCAGGTGTCTGAGAAGGAATATGGATCTCTACAGCAGTTGGAGATGATGAGACAGAGCTCTCAGGTTCTGTCACTGGGCCTTCAGTCAAGGTTTCCCCTATGAAGCTAATCTTAGGGTCTGCGTCAACATCCAGTTGACCGATGACATTGCCTGATTGCTTTAGTCTCCTTCTTAGGCTGAACTCTGCAATGATCCTGTCTTGGATCCTTTTAGCCAGCCTGTCAGCTTGTCTTGATTGGCTTGGGTTGACAATGGCATGTTGACTAGATCCAGACCTTCATAATAGTCCAAGTTCTGAAAATTGAAGACTTCTTCAGTCCTTGAACTCTTATGATGATGAGGGCCTTCTTGTTGTTGTCATACCTCCACCCAATAATGTGATTGAGGGATGGTGAAGGTGACATAGCCCTTGGTATCCCATCCTCAAACAGACTCTGTATGAAGGAGTCTGTGTAGTCCATATCAATGTGAACTAGAGGAGGTTGCTGAGAATGCACAGTTGCAAGTGAGGATGGTGAGTCCTCAATGTCCATTCTCTCGTGGAACTCCCAGGTTCTGTGGCTGTAATGACTTTCTCCCCCTTTTTAGTAGCATCACCCACATGCATAGATGAGCTGCAGGATAATTCACTCACATCCATAGGTTCTTGTGTTCCTAGTTGAGCTCTCCTTAAGGGTCTCCCAGCTAGTTTTTCCTTAGGATATGAAATCTGAAGTTGCTGATCATTGATCCTTTGTTGTAAGGTAGTCACCTGAGATTCAAGGTGACTGACCTTTGAGACTAGGTAAGTGCATGTTTTAGACCGTTTTTGCACTTTTAATCTCAGATCCCACTCATCTTCATGAGAAGAATCACTAGGGGTGGAGAAGATTAGACTAGAGTCCTTTCTCTCTTGACCAGTTCTATGTTCTTGGCTACTGGATTTCCTCTGCTCAATGGCAGTCTGAGTTGAGATGTCAATGGGCTGAGTTTCCATGGTTGAGGTCTTAATAATGTAATCACTTTCAGAAGTGAGAGCCTCTTCCATATGGACATCCTGAACAGGTTCAGGAGTGTCCACCTCAGTTGTAGGTGACTGATGTGGGATAGATGTAGGAGACTCAGTAGTACTCATCTCTCTTTGAGTAGAAGGAAAGAAGAGAGATTCATTATACTCACTGTAACCTATATCTTCATCAGTATAGAATTCAAGGTTGGGAATGGGTTGGTTGAGATCTATAGGTTGGGGATGGTAACTGTCCCCTGAAGGTTGATCACTTGAGTGTTGAGACTCTGTTGGACGAAAAGAACCAATGAGAGTGATTGCTTCAGCAGTAGGGCTAATGAGCTCATCAAGCTGAGCATGAGGAACCTCAGCACTGATTCTTGAAGAGATTGGAGTGGTCTGCTCCTCAGGAGAAATGGGAGCTCTAGTGTCCACTTCTTCCTGTATGGGTGAGTATATGGGGACCTCCACAGACTGAAAAGTCTGAGTAGGGGTTCGTTTGTATTTTTTTCTTGTTAGTGATGGAGATTTGAGGCTGTTTGGGTGGTTGGGAAGTAGCAGGTGTGGGTTCAACACTAGCTTGTGCTGCTAGGTTGTCACCTTGAGCAATGAGCTCTAACATTTTTGGGACTATGGCTGTTTCTACCCCAAAGTATCCAACAGTGGACTTTCTCAATATTTTAAAGATGCCGGGCTTCATCTGTCCCAATTTAAGAATGTTACCAGTTTCCCTTAACTGTGAGCCCAGTTCACAGTTAAGAATGTACTGGTCATATCTAGGAACATGTATATTCAAAGGTGTTAGGATCTCAGCATCTAGTTTGATCAATTAGATTGGATTTGCAGCGGAATGAGCCCACGAATTTACAAATTTAAACAAGAACACACGAAATTTAACAATGAAAAGTGTTCATTATAGAGAGAGAAGTTCTGCCAAAAGGAATATATTCATTCAATACACGCTTCAGCTGGCTTCACGCACACCGTTACAATTAGGTCATCTTTCCTTTTATAAAGGAAACTGACGTCAGCTGACGTCACTTGATAGTGACATCTAACTGTTATTTAACTACTGAAAGTTAACGCAACTACTGAAGATGTCAAACAGCTAACATCTTCTTACAAAAATACCAAGTGTTAACTATCACTACAACTACTGAAAAGAAACTACTGAAACAACAACGACTGACGAACATGCTCTTTAGTCGTTTTACAAGTACTGAAATAGAAAATAAAACTACTCAAAGGAAACCATCACAACAAGTGAAGAATGCTTCTTCAACTGTTGTGACAAACTCTGAAGGCTTCAGTACTTAGACTTCTTGAACTTCTGTTGTTGTCATCAGCTGATGTCTTCAGCTGGTGTCTTCAGTCTTTGTACTTTAGCTGTTGATCTTCAGTACTTTAGTCTTCAGTTGTTGATCTTCAGACTTTGGTCTTCAGTACTTTAGTATTCAGCTGTTGATCTTCAGACTTTGGTCTTCAGCTGTTGAAGTCTTCAGTACTTTAGTCTTCAGCTGTTGATCTTCAACTTTGGTCTTCAGCTGTTGAAGTCTTCAGTACTTTAGTCTTCAGCTGTTGATCTTCAGACTTTGGTCTCAGCTGTTGAAGTCTTCAGTACTTTAGTCTTCAGCTGTTGATCTTCAGACTTTGGTCTTCAGCTGTTGAAGTCTTCAGTACTTTAGTCTTCAGCAGTTGATCTTCAGACTTTGGTCTTCAGCTGTTGAAGTCTTCAGTACTTTAGTCTTCAGCTGTTGATCTTCAGACTTTGTCAAACAGCTGATCAAGTCTTCAGCAGTTGTTGTGATGTCTTGTGGGACTTAAAGGTTTTTCTGATCTGGCTCATTGTTCTTTTGGTCAAACAAACTCCATGAACCAATGCAGCCAAAACCTTTAAGCTTATTGAGATGTGCCACTTATTATAGTAGAAAGATTGGACGTTTTGTCTTCTAGATCAGCTCAGAAGTGACCCTTGTAAGCACAGGTCTGGGAAGAAGTCTCAATGATCTGTTTGGAAAAGGATGGATGGGAACTCTGTCTTGGGGAACTGGACACAGAGCTGTTACCCCATCCATGAGATCTACTTCCCAACTATGAGTCTGTAAGACTCCCTTGTATAAGCCTCAAGGAAGGTTATTTGTTCCTCCATGGTAAGCTCTTCTGCTTCTCCTTCAAAGAGTGACTCTGGCCCATAGTACTCAGAGAGGTATTTGACCTGCTTCCCATTTTTTAGCTCCACAGTTGTTATGACTCTATATGTGAATCATTTGGGTGAACACCCTCTAAGAACAACTGGAGCTCATTCTTTCTAACTTCCTCAAGCCTCCTATACACTAACCCCTTTTTCACCACTTTATTCTCCAGTATCTTTGTGTGGGGTAGTTTAGCTTTATAGGCTTTCTTGAAGTCATCTAGGATCTCCCAAGGTGATACTACAAATTCCAGTGAGATCACTTCATCTACAATCTTCTTTACTTGGCCAATGTATCTCTGTGAAATATTTTTCTTTTGAATCCTATGAGACACCCTGGGATAGGCCAAATCCTCACTCTCTCTTTTTGATATTGAAAGGTATGTCTGAGAGTGTATAATCTCTAAGCATGTTTCTTCATATTGATGATTGAAGATGTGGCAGCGTATGATTGCCGACTCTTCTCAACAGTTCCTCATCATGTTGTTTGTGAAGCTCTTCTTCTTCTAACTTCACTTTCACAATTTGCCTTTGAGATTCAGGAGTTATTGTTGGAGAGTGACTTATGGCCTTAGGCAAATATATAACAGCTGAGATTGGCAGCCTGTCTTCATCTTCATCATTATCTTCTTCTTCCTCTTCTAGCCTCAGTACCCTTCTCTTCCTCTTCTGGGGTACATCATCGGCTATTGGTTTTGTGGGTAAGGAATTTTTTTAGTGGGTTATGATTGTGGTGGTATTGGTGTGGGAATTTTGACAGGCTGTTCTAGCATTTTGGATGTAAGTGAGGCATTAGATTGTTTGACCAGTTCAGTCCTGCTCCACACCAGCTTCATTCAAGGCTTCAATGACCAGCCTTGGTATATACTTCAGACGAACAGATCTTGGTTGTTATTTCCAAGATGTTGTCCTGGACCATGACTTGATTTCAATCAATGAACTCTAAGATACTTAGCTATGAACCTGATTATGATTTCCAGCCTTTCCCTTTCCAACACACTGTAACTTGCCATCTTGCTTGGATTTCTTCAATCTCCAATCTTCTAATTTCCGAGTCAAGTTTTTTAGTGTCATGACCTTGCCTAAACAGCTGATCAATGATGTTATCCATTGATCGGCTGTGTTGGGCATCAACCTCCTTCACCATTTCCTCCAAATCCTTCTCTTTCTTTCCACTCTTCCTTTTCTTGTATGTGACATGAAATCTTTAGTACTTTCAGTCACTTTCTCCATTTCAGCTTCCTTCTCCTTCTCCTTCTCAGTCTTCTACACCCATCTCCTTCTCATTTTCCACCTCTATCTCTTTTTCTTTCTCTTTACATTTTCAATCCTCTTTCGTTTTGCTTTCACTGACTGAATCTCCCACTTTTTGTTTGCATTGGTTGCAAAGTTTGATTGGCAGAAAGCGTTTTGCTCACAACTTCCTCCAGCAAGGGTTGGATAACGAGGGAAGCTTTCATCAAGGGTTTTAATCACTAGATCAGTGATAATTGTGTGATGAGAGGTAAGGAATTTTGAACGATAGCAGCTATTTGCTCAAGGGGTTCTGTCCCTGAGAGATAGTGCTAGAAGTAGTGGCAGGTGGCTGTGTGTTTTGGAGTGGCTCTGTGTATAAGAGACCTTCAGAGGAAGGTGTCATCTGGTGGTGTTTTGGGGCAGATGGACTAGATCCTGAGACATTTTGGCAATCAGCTCGTTGAGTGTGCTTACCTCATTCTCTAGGATGGTATTTTGGGCTATAACATCATAGAAGAAGCCCAGGTCATCATCAGTGTTTGTGAATCACCTGACCTCCTGATAGAATCAGGATGTATATGCTCTGAGTATAGATCAGTAGTAGCATGTGCCCCTTGTTCTTGGTACTGGGGACTTCCTGCCTCAGGACTATGTCCTTCATTGGCAGTTGCCTCTGGTGAGGTCTTATGGATGTTACCAATTGTATCCTGATCATATGCTGAAGCAGGAGAAGTGGCAGCCTCACCAGATGTTCTAATCTCCGTTTCTAAACTTGAGATGGAACAGTGTAACCCCTGTCTTGTGGGTTATCAGAAGCATTTGGATCCTCCCCCTCAATTGTTAGGTATCCCAGTTTTCATTGGTATCTGGGGAGGGGTGAGGAATGCAACTGAGTCTGCACTTTTGCAACTATTATGGTAGGACTTTGGGGGGAGGTTGCATGTGGGGATTGGTCTGAAGCAGATTGCACCCGGGTGAGAGTGGTGCTTTCAATGGTAACCCTCTCAATTGAGATAGGCTCCAGTATGTGGGATCCCCAATTGTGTTTCAACAGGATCCTGTTGAGAGGATACCTATGCGGCTTAAGCAGGTTGAGTCATGGACATAACTGGGGGGTTATAACCAGTATTTATTTCCTTTGTTTGTGGTACAGGGGCATCCTCAGGGGACTTAACTCCGTGAGCAACCTTTTTGGGTTTCTTGTGTTTGGGTTTGGTGGGGACTTTGGATTTGGAGGTGGTGGCTATGGGTTCCAGCTGTGTGGGTTTTCGCAGCTTGGCAGCCTGTTTGAGTGACTGGTCTGAGTTATGCCTGGAGTATACCTCAGGCAATACAGCCATGGGGACTCCAAGGCCAACAAGTCCCTCAGCTTTCAGCTGGTTCTCTATAATGGCCATTATGAACCGGGATATAATATCCATCGGTTAGCAATAGGTTTTGAGGCCATATCCTTAAGTTCAAGAAATATTATTTCTGAAAAATTTAAGTTTTGTTGCTCAAGGATAGAGAAGAATACCTGCTGCGACCTAGTTGACATTTGATCCCAAGAAGAAGTCTTACGGGCTAGACAAATATTCACCATATGAAAAATAAGGCGTTCCGCGTCATAGAAATGCTTTTTTAGGATGGTAGAAGCGCTGAGGTTACCCTGGTATCCATGTTGGGCGAAGATATATCAGTGGTGCCCTTTGAATATCCAGCGGGGAAGGTGGCATCATCTAGTTGTAGGGTTTGACGCAGGATTGCCGGAGTGATGACCACCTTACGGGAGTTGACGAACGACTGGAGAGACTCGGTGTCATTCTCCCCAGTGGTAAGGGTGACGTTCGTCATGAACTGATTTAGGGATTCGGCATAAATGATAGGATTGATAAGGAAGGCCGTTTTGTATGGAGAATGGACCATTAGATCAATGGCAATATCAAACTTCGTCCAGAAGGGTGATTTGGTAAGGTAGGCAACACAGTTGTGTCTTGGTTTAAGCTGCATGGTCGCCATAAATGTGAGAGAAGGTTTGGAGTTTTTGAACGTTAGGTTTGAGATAATGAAGCTCTGTAGGATTAGGTATTTATATGGTATGGGTTATAAAACAACTGAAGGTTTTGGTGTTAATCATTAGTAATTTTAAACGACTAATGACATGGTATTAACCTTCCGAGGTTGAAACAACTGAATCTTGGTTTTAGGCATCAGCAGTTATAAAAGTACTGAAAACCATGGTTTTGACTTCAGATGTGGAAACAACTAAGGACTTGGTGTTAGTCATCAGTAGTTGTGAAACTACTGAAGACATTGGTTTTGTCATCAGTTGTTGTAAACGACTGAAGACTTGGTATTAGTCATCAGTAGTTGTGAAACTACTCAAGACATTTGTTTTGCTTCAGTTGTTTAAGATGAAACAACAGTTGTAAAATGACTGAAGAGAAAATTCCCATCAGTAGTTTTCGTCAATTCTTAGCTTTTCAGCTGTTTCATACTGTCCTCAACACTTACTCATCAGACTTTTTAGCTGTTTTCAGTATTTCATAGGACATGAGTACTTATCTGTTTTTACTAACATCAGTATTTTGTAACAGAATCAGTACTTATTTGTGACATGTTTACTAATGATCATGAGTACTTGTTTACTGAGATCATTAGTAGTTGTCACTTATTCTAGCTGCAGCATACCAAGCCTTAACACTAGATTTTGGAAAGTTGAACTATCCAAAGGCTTAGTAAAAATGTCTGCAAGCTCATCAGCAGTAGGCACAAACTTTGGATCAATCAGACCTTTTTCAAAACAATCCCTAATAAAATGGTGTCTGATCTCGATATGTTTGGTCCTAGAATGCTGGATAGGATTCTTGACAATGCAAAGAGCTGAATCACTATCCATTAATAATGGAGTCTTAGTCTCTGTAATGCCATAATCCAAAAGTTGGTTCTGAAGCCAGAGTACCTGAGATGTACAACTTGCAGCAGCAATGTACTCTGCTTCAGTAGTGGATGTAGCAACAGATGTTTGTTTCTTACTCTGCCAAGAAATCAAACAGTTGCCTAGGAATCGACATCCACCAGAAGTTGATTTTCTGGTTAACTTACACCCTGCATAGTCCTACAAAAAAAGCAACTAATTTGCAAGAGTGTCCAGTGGAATACCATAAATCTAGAGATTGTGTACCTTGCAGATATCTAAAGATCCTCTTGACTGCAATCAAATGAGACTCTTTAGGAGCAGCCTGAAATCTAGCACAAACACAAGTTCCAAACATGATATCTGGTCTAGAAGCTGTTAAGTACATCAAGGACCCATCATACATTGAAAAGTGTTTCATCAACAGCGTTACCTTTTGATCTGCATCCAGTTGAGTGGTGTGGCACATGGGAGTAGAACAGGGCTTACAGTTTTGTAAATCAAACTTATTCAAAAGATCTTTTGTATATTTAGACTGATGAATGAAAGTCCCATCAGCCTTTGGTTTGATTTGCAATCCTAGAAAGAACTGTAATTCTCCCATTGCACTCATTTCAAACTTCTTTTGCATTAAATTGGTAAAATCATCACACAACTAGGGATCAGAGGATGCAAAAATAATATCATGAACATAAATTTGAACAAGTAGCTTATGTTGATCCACCTTCTTAATGAACAAAGTTTTATCTATGGAGCCTCTAGTGAAATTATTTTGAAGAAGAAAATTTGATAATGTCTCATACCAGGCTCTAGGAGCTTGTTTCAACCCATAAAGAGCCTTATCAAGCTTGTATATCCAATTTGGATGTTTATTATCCTCAAAACCTGGTGGTTGACACACATAAACTTCTTCTTTTATTTTACCATATAAAAATGCATTTTTAACATCCATTTGAAAACTTTAAGATTGTGGAGTACAACATAGGCTAAGAACAATCTAATTGCCTCCAATCTGGCTACAAGAGCAAAGGTTTCATCATAATCAATACCTTCTTCCTGTGTAAACCCCTGAACAACCAGTCTGGCCTGTTCTTAACAATAAGTCCATTTTCATCTATTTTATTCCTAATCACCATTTAGTGCCTATTGCACACTTACCTGGGGGTAGAGGAACTAGTTCCCACACTTGTTGCTTGTTGAACTGAAGTAGCTCAAGCTGCGTGGCTTCAACCCATCCATTGTCCCTTAAAGCAATGTGATAGTTCTTTGGCTCTTGCTGAATAATGAAGAGAGCATAGAAGCAGAAATTGGACAATTGACTTCTTGTTGAAACTCTAGCATTGATATCACCAATGATTTGAGACATTGGGTGATTCTTCAGCTCTTGATAAACAATTAGATCTATGCAAGTGTTTGTAGGACCTTCAGCAGCAGCAGATGGTGATGCAGATTCTTGAAACCAAATAGATGGCAAATCAAAAGATGTAGAGGAATCAAGATCTCATCAGCATTTGTTGTGGATGGAACTGCTGAAGCTACATGAACATCAAGTTTAGTAGACTCAGGCAGTTGATCACTAAACTTGAATAGGTGAGTATTGATATTATCATCATCATCAATACCACCAGGTGGAGAACTGTTGACAGGAGCAACAGCTGAAGCCTGATAAGGAACATATTGCAGTATGTCCAGATCAAATAACTCCACAGGGTTTTGTGGAATCTTGTCCTTTGAGATTCATTAAACTTCACATGCAGAGTCTCTTCAACTATCTTTGTTCTGCAGTTGAAGACTTTGTATGCCTTGCAAGTAGATGAATATCCAACAAAATACCCTGCATCCACCTTAGGATCAAATTTGTGGAGTTGATCCTTTGTGTTGAGAATGAAACAAGGACACCCAAAGGCTCTGAAAAATGAAATTAGAGTAGCCAAATGATGTAGAACTTCATATGGAGTCTTCATCACCTCTGATTTACTAAGGCTCTATTCTGCACATAGCAAGCTGTGTTAACAGCTTCAGCCCAAAAGGTCAGTGGCAAACCAGAGTCAGCCACATGGACCTTGCAGCTTCAATTAGGGTCCTGTTCTTTCTCTCTACTACTCCATTTTGTTCCGGAGTCCTTGGGATACTAAACTGCGTCTTGATTCCCTTTGAGAGATAAAACTCATCAAGTGTATGGTTTCTGAATTCCGTTCCATTATCACTTCTGATACACTTGACAGATAGGGAATACTGCTTCTCAGCATACAACACAAAGTTTATAATTGTCTGAGCAGCCTCATCCTTTGAATGCAAGAAGAAAGTCCATACAAATCTGGAGTAATCATCCATAATTACCAGACAGTATTTCTTCTTTGCCATACTCATTACTCTCATAGGACCAAAGATATCCATGTGTAGTAATTGCAAGCATGCAATGGACTTAGGTTCTTCAATAGGAGGGAATGAGACTTTGTGCTGTTTTCCATTCAAACAAGCAGAGCAGTTGTCTTCACATCTAAACTCCTTCATAGGCAATCCCCTTACTAAACCATGATGTATGAGCTGATTAAAGTTTTTATGATTCACATGACCCAGCCTTCTATACCATAGAGTAGATGCTTGAGGAGAAGCCTTGGAAAATAGGCAATGATGGCCTTGAGATCTATTTTCTTGGAAAGATCTAAGGCATACACTCTTCCTGTCCTGTTGACCCTCAGGAGAGTGTGATCATCCAACACCTTATCAATCAAACTCAGAACTTTGGATGACAGAATCCTGCAGTTCTGACTGGTGAAAAAAGCAACATGGCCTTTATCACACATTTGATGACACTCAAGAGATTGTACTTGAGATTCTCCACATGGTTACATCATCAAACCTTATTTCCCCATTGGAGACAAAGCCTTTGCCAATGATGTAACCCTCAGCATCATTGCCAAAAGAAACAAACCCCTTCTTTCTTTGAGAGTAATCATGAAGAAGAGAGTTATTCCTTGTCATATGCATAGATCCTCCACTGTCTACATACCAGATGCTACTGTGGCATGCTGAAGAACCCTACAATCATAATAAATTAGTTAGTTTTTGAGACCCAATCCTTTTTGGTTTTGGGTCTGTTCACATCAGCAGATGGTAAACTAATAGATTTTCTATGAAGAACAACCTGAGGGGATGGAGATGGTGAAGAAGAAGAATCCTTTGGCATGGATTTTCTTCTCTGTGTTCAGCACAGGAGCATCTAATTGGTTGACTCTCCCTAATAGATGTTGAACCATCATAACAAGTTGTGTCTGATTCTGTGATAAGCCTTTAGCTTATTAGACACATTAGTGCTTGAGATTGATGATTCCTGTGTTGTACCATCTCCCTTTGAGCAATCTCAGCTGTTGCCTAATTAACCCCTTCCTTTTTGGATTTTGGGGTTACAGTTTTTGATGTTGCTCGTACAAACTTGGTTTCAAACTCATTTTCATTTTATCCATTTTCTTTTTAATGTTCTCATTGTGTTTGAGTTTGGAGCCCTTTTTATACCATCATCAGTAAGATGATTGAATAAGCCACATATTTCACATGGCTTTTTCTTCATCTTAAGTTGATCATCTACTAAAGAAGATGAAACTACTGAAGACTTATTCTTCAGCAGTTTGCGACCAGTACTAGCAGTTTTCTTCCTTGCAGTACATGCTTTCTTGATATCTTCTTCAGTATTTTTCCCACCCTTCTACTGGCAGTTTTCTTCCCTTTAGTACATGTAGTAGTTGGGTTTGTTCTCCAGGTGTTATGACTTGCTTTTTAGTACTTTTAGTACTTTGTGAAATACCACCTGGAGTGATCAACCTTTTGATCATGTGAGTGTCAGCATTTGAACCATCAACATCAGCTGATTGTTTTTGGGAGGAATTAATGCTGACTCCACCTCTGATGGTGCTGTATCAGATAGTAGATCACATGATGAAAAGGATTGGTTATTGCTTTCTCCATCAGATTCTACCTCTGCTCTGGGAGTAAAATCTGTAGGAGGAGCAGTGTGATTATAACCAATGCCAAACTTCACATTGGAAGCAGACTGCTTACTGAGAAGCATTTCAAAACCCTTGCAGGAATGTACCCATCGATCACACTCTACCTGGGTAGCTGCAAGTGTTTCTTTGAGGTCTCTGTACTTCTCTAGAAGTACCTCTTCCCTAGCCTTATCATCAGTGATTTGGCATTTAAGTTTGTAAATCTCATCATTCTTATCATTAAGCACAGACTCAAATTCAGCTTTTCTTTTGGATATTATTTGTTCTAGCTCAATGTTCTTGTTAATTAAAGCTACATTTGCTTCTCTAATAGATGCAAATGCGGCTATGCATGTTTCAGAACATAGCTTGGCTTTGGCCTCAGAGGATACCTGTGATACCTGTGGTGTGGAGGCATTAGAGGATGAGGTTTCAGCAGACTCCAGGCCATAAGAGCAAGGTTTCCAAAAGGATTGTCACCACCATGTTGACCACCACCAGAAAACAGTTGTTCATGACCAGACATATCATCTGGTAAACTGCTCCAGTCAACAACCTCTGTGGGTGAAAAAGCTGTGTTTTGAGTTGAGATTGTTGATGAGATGGGAAGGTTGAGGCTCAGGAAGAGCAGGTGGTTGTTAAGCAATGGGTACTTGAACTTGACTAGTTTGTGGCATGTAATAGCAGGGATATTGATATGGCATTGGACCCTGAGGTACAAAAGATGCAGGAGATAGAGGTTGTGAATGATGACCAGAACTAGCAGGATGTTGACCTCTGTTTTGTTGAATATTACTTGGAAAAGTCACAAAGGGTGCAGAGGAGTTAGATCCAGATGATCTACACTCTCTTGCAAAGTGCCCAAGCCTGTGGCATTTGTGACACCTCAACTTACTCTTGTCAAAACCAACTTTGATTTTGCCAGAGAGTCCAGGGAATTTCCTACCAGTTCTCTTGTAGAACTTCTAAGATCTGATATTAATCAAGGCCATTTGGCTCAGAATATCCATCTCTTCTAAGTCATCATCAGCTATACCTTTCAAATCATCCATAATGAAGCACAAATTGTCACTATTACAGCCTGACTGACTATCAACACTCACAAATGCATGATCAGAACTGTTTGAAGAGAAATTTATATGCTCATCATAATTACTTTCTGATGCAGCATATTTCGACTCATGACCAAACAAGGCAGTGTTCCCTGGTACAAAGTCTTCAGTGAGCTTTCCTGATGATGCCAGCTTCCTTTTCTGCTCTATCTCTCTTTCAAATGTAAGCAGTTTCCCATGAAGTTGGGTGAGAGATAGGCTATCCAGATTTGCATTAGAGCATAGGACAATTGTATATGTGTCCCATCTCTCAGGCAGTGATCTGAGGAATCTGTGGTTCATCTGGCTATTAGTGTATTCATGTTTGACCATTTTCAGCTCAGAGATCAAACATGAAAAACGCTCAAACTGTTGAATCAGAATCTCACCCTTCCTATGAGCAAATGTCTCATATTGTTGGGCAAGTATTTCCCTATTGTTTGCTAAGACCTCATCAGTACCACCAAATTTTCTTTCAGTGCCTTCCAGAGGTCATGAGCAGTTTCATGATGCATAAGCCTAGAATAGATTTCATTAGGCAGTGCCATGGCCAGAATTCCATGAGCTTTAGCATCAATCTCAAATAGTTTACGATCCTGATCAGAGTATTGTTCCTTCTTCTTCGGAACCATTTGGTTGGTTTTCGGATTGTTCACCATAGGCTTATGTGGACCGTGTACCACAGATGTCCAACAACGTGAACTGTTAACAGACAGGTGATGGAGCATTCTTCGTTGCCATATGTTATACTCAGTCCTAACCAGCATCGGTGGCTTGGTTGAGGAACCAGTATTGTGAGGGTCATTAGAAGGAGTAGTCATATTCAGAATTCAGACAAATTCAAGGTAAAAAAATTAAATCTAGCTCAAAACCACTTAGAACATCAAACAATATGGCCAGAAGCAACAAAAACTCAATATCCATAACCAATTCTTACAAATTTGCTAATTCAATCAAACGTAGATAGCAATGAACAGTTTCAATGATCAATTATTAAATCGATCAACGATTAACCCGCTCTGATATCAATTGTTAGGATGTCAGCATCTAGTTTGATCAATTAGATTGGATTTGCAGCGGAATGAGCCCATGAATTTAACAAATTTAAACAAGAACCCACGAAATTTATCAATGAAATAGTGTTCGTTATAGAGAGAGAAGTTCTGCCAAAAGGAATATATTCATTCAATACACGCTTCGGCTGGCTTCACGACCGTTACAATTAGGTCATCTTTCCTTTTATAAAGGAAACTGACGTCAGATGACGTCACTTCACAGTGACATCTAACTGTTATTTAACTACTGAAAGTTAACACAACTATTAAAGATGTCAAACAGCTGACATCGTCTTTCAAAAATACCAAGTTTTAGCTGTCACTACAACTACTGAAAAGAAACTACTGAAACAACAACGACTGAAGAACATGCTCTTCAGTCATTTTACAAGTACTGAAATAGAGAATAAAACTACTGAAAGGAAACCATCACAACAACTGAAGAATGCTTATTCAGCTGTTGTGCCAAACTCTGAAGGCTTTAGTACTTGGACTTCTTGAACTTCAGTTGTTGTCATCAGCTGATGTCTTCAGTCTTTGTACTTCAGCTGTTGATCTTCAGTACTTTAGTCTTCTGCTGTTGATCTTCAGACTTTGGTCTTCAGTACTTTAGTCTTCAGCTGTTGATCTTCAGACTTTGGTCTTCAGCTGTTGAAGTCTTCAGTACTTTAGTCTTCAGTTGCTGATCTTCAGACTTTGGTCATTAGCTGTTGAAGTCTTTAGTACTTTAGTCTTCAGCTATTGATCTTCAGACTTTGTCAAACAGCTAATCAAGTCTTCAGCAGTTGTTGTGATGTCTTGTGGAACTTAAAGGTTTTTCTAATCTAGCTCATTGGTTCTTTTGGTCTAACATGAGGAGTCTAAATTAGCAAGCAAATTTGTATAAACAAACTGAGAGTACCTAAATTTGACCCCTTGAACCATTCCATGGACTATGAAGGAGAGATCTTCAGGAAGCTGGTTCTATCCACCACACTTGTTTGATAAGCTGTGGATGACCACATGGAGCAGGAATCTCCATTGGGATGAGACCTTCCCTTTCCTGAAGGTCTTTAAAGAGAAATCTCCCTCATGCCCTATCTGCTCAAAGGAATAATTAACAACTTCCTTTGGGAAGAACACCTCACCTTCTTCATCATCCAGTTGAAGATGTCGGTTGATGATGGCCCGAGTGATGAAGATTGTTATCCCCTGCACTGTGGCAGACAGTGCCTTCTCCCTATCCATAATGACCTCTTGGCAGGTCTTCCCGAATTCAAGCAACTGATACTCATAAGAGTGGAGGATCAATGGTGAGGGAGGTGAAGTAGTTTGATAGAGACAAGAAACAACAAACCTCTGAGAAATGAGGATCTTTCTAAGAGCATAAGAGAGCAACTTGATTGTGTTGTCTGTGTAGCTACATGGTAAAGTTGGGATCATTTCTGTGAGCAAGGTTGGCCATTTTGAAGTAGCTTAAGGACAAAGGAAGAAGAAAGAAAGAAATTTCACACAGAAATTTGGGTTTTTAGGTTTGGAGGAAGAGCAGATCATGGAAAGAGGGGGGAAACCATTGGGTTTATATGTGAGAAGGATTTCAGGTAAAGTTTAATGAGAGAGGATAAACTTCGAAATCCGGATGTCGGTACCACCTCTGAAAAAGTAGTTTACTTTTAGCTCAAAAAGTAGTTTTCTTGGAAGTCAAAAAGCTTCCGAAGGTTAATTATCTTCGGAAGTTTTAACTATAAAGCTTCCGAAGCTAAAATGACTTCGGAAGAATTTCCTGAGAGATTTGAATATTTTGCTTCGGAAGAAAAATTAAAGCTTGAGTGCTTTGTGTGTAAACTAACAAAGCTTCCGAGAGTTAATTTTGCTACGGATGTAAATGGTCCTTAAAAATGAGTAAGTGTCTGAGACAAATATTTAAGCTTCACATGATAAATTTGAAAACTTTTCCAAAGGTAAACTTCTTAGACAGTTATTTATTTTGAAGGCATGATTTACTTCCGAAGTATCAGAAATTTTAAAAAATCTAAGAGTCTTCAAAAGAAATTTTCATCCAAAGAAAACATGAGCTTATGAAAGTGATGAACTAGACAACTTAGGACACACATGAATTTTAAAGAAATAATAAGAATTAGATTTAACAAAGATCTACTCAAGTTTGATCATCCCAATAGCTGATATAAGATATTTAAATCTCTGTTCATCAAAAGTCTTTGTAAACAGATCAACATATTGTTCGTGAACCTTGACTAGTATAATTAATCCCTTTTCATAGTTATCTCTTATTATATGATACCTTATATTGATGTGCATTGCCCTTGAGTGCTGCACAGGGTTCTTTGTGATTGAGATAGCATTGTTGTTGTCTATGTGAATAGGAGTCTCCTTGAAGTTTAATCCATAGTCCACCATCTGATTTTGAATCCAAAGTACTTGAGCACTGCAGCTTGCAGTAGCAATGTATTCAGCTTCAGTAGTTGATGCAGAGACATAGGATTGTTTCTTTCATTGCTATGAGACAACCCTTCCACGAAGAAATTAACATCCCCCAGATGTAGACTTTGCACTCATGTTGCAACCACGGTAATCACTATCTGTATAGGCATATAGATTGAAGTCAGAATTCTTGGGATACCATAGGCCAAGTGTTGATGCACCCTTGAGGTATCTTAGAATCCTCTTGACAGTGATAAGGTGAGACATCTTAGAGTTGGCCTGATATCTTGCACAAATACATGTAGCAAACATGATATCAGGGCTGCTAGCAGTAAGATACATAAGAGACCCAATCATAGCCCTGTATAAATGCTCATCTACAAACTCGCCCTAGGCTGAGGCTACCAAAACATTTAGAAAACTATAGATATTAACAGTCCTCATTAGGATGATCACCATTCCTTTCTTCATAAGATGATCAGGATCCTTCAGGCTGTCAAAGTGTCTTCTCATGTCAAAGAGGTCATGCAGAGGCAACTTAAACATATCTTTCCATGTATAGATGTTGTCAATGCCCTGATATCTAATAACATGCCACCTTTCTGGATTTGTGGTGTATATCCAAGACAAGATGGGTCTTCATGATGCTAGAGGAGCTACTGAAGTTGGAGTTGATTGAGCTTCCTCTGGCTGCACATCCTCAGGCTATTCTGATTCATCCTGAGGTTTAGAAGGGGATGCAGGCTTCTTCTTCTTCTTAGACTTTGGTTTAGAAGTCATCCTTTTCCTTCCCTTTCCAAATTTTAATGGAGAAGACTGGCCTGCAACACCAGATTGATCCTCACTGTCTTTCTTAGTTGGGACTTCCTCTCACTCAGGTTCAGATGGAGAGGGAGGTTGACCCTACTGTGGATTCGAAGATGAAGCTTGCTGAGCATTAGCAGGAGGTCCAGGTTGTGTTGTGTCTCTTTGTTCAACCTTAACCTCCACTTTAGGTGGGGCCTGACTTGGAGTGGAGTGTAAGTCAGTGAGCTCTCCACTCTTAATCTTCTGCTTGATTACCCTGATATGCTCATCCATAGTGGATAGAGACATGGGTCCAAGTCTCCTTTCGGAGAATCCGTACAGCTTCAAGAAGCTCTTATCCTCTGCCTATGAGCAGACTTCTTCATGCTCTTTTGGATGATGGCTGTTGACTTTGCAGCTTCCTCCCTCAGCTTCGTCTTTGTCGTCTTTCTTTCCTTGACTAACTCAAGCTTAAGTTGTTTTAAATAATCAAACTCAATATAGTCATAAGGTAAGGGAAGGAGTGCATCTTCCTGATAAAGGCCTGTTGCACTCAAGTAGTTAATCATCTTGATTCTGTCTTCTTCCTTATCTACCTGAGGTTCTTGTTGAACCACATCCTCTTGTTCAGGACTTTCTTGAACTGGTGAGAGGGTAGGCATACCTTTGTACAGTCTTTTTCTTCTTCTCTCTTCTTTGACTTGTACTAGGAGTTCTACATCTTCTGCCTCCTTCTTCTCTCTTGACCTTTCCAGATCAACCAGCTCATTCAATTCATACAAAGGAGAGAAATGACATTATCTATGTCATAGTTCCTAGTCTGCAGATAGTTGATCCTGATTGCCCTTAACTCATCATTCTGAGTATCTGGTCTGGGGGCAGCCCTGATTGTAGACTCCATGAATCTTGGAGACTCAGTAGAGGAACTTTCTCCCCTTAGCCTCCTATTCCTCTCTTTCTCATCCTCCTCAATCTCCTCAGATGTCATCTTTCTTTTCCCTTTGTCACTCTCAGACCTTTGTGACTCAAGGTGGAGAGAGCTTTGGCCTTCATTGCTCGTTGCAAGATCTGAGCTTAAGCCAGAGAGAGGTTGAGAAGCACCTTCACCAGCAGGTGTCTCAGAAGGATATGGATCTCTGCAGTAGTTGGAGATGATGATACAAGGCTCTCAGGTTTTGTCACTAGGCCTTCAGTTAAGATTTACCCTTTGAAGCTAATCTTAGGGTCTGCCTCAACATCCAGTTGACCGATGACATTCCCTGATTGCCTTAGTCTGCTTCTTAGGCTGAACTCTGTAATGATCCTGTCTTGGATTCTTTTAACCAGTCTGTCATCTTGTCTTGATTGGATTGGGTTGACAAGTGGCATGTTGACTAGATCTAGACCTTCATAATAGTCCATGTTCTGAAAATTGAAGACTTCTTGTTGTCCTTGGACTCGTATGATGAAGAGGGCCTTCATGTTGTTGTCATACCTCCACCCAATAATGTGATTTAAGGATGGTGAAGGTGACATAGCCCTTTGAAACCCATCCTCAAACAGACTCTGTATGAAGGAGTCTGTGTAGTCCACATCAATGTGAACTAGAGGAGGTTGCTGAGAATGCATAGTTGCAAGTGAGGATGGTGAGTCCTCAATGTCCATTCTCTCGGAGGAACTCCCAGGTTCTATGGCTGTAATGACTTTCTCCCCCTTTTTGGTAGCATCACCCACTTGCATAGGTGAGCTAGAAGATAGGTCAATCAACATCACCCACTTGAAAAGTTTAGTATTTGTGCTTGTGAGGGATCTAAAGATGGTGAGATCTTATATCAAGAGCCTGGAATGCTCTCATACCAAATGCAGGATCGTTGAAGGGTGTAGAGTTACAACACAACAACACAAAGGAAAGATAACTAAACTTAGATCAAACAGTAAACTGGGTTAAGCAAGTGGTGATACTAAGAACACAAGTAATATATGAGACAGAACACAAAGAACAAACGTGTTTGGTTTTCAAGAATGCAGTATATTGCCTTTTCTATGTTCTATTACAAGTGTTACAAAAGCATATTCGAAAGATACAAGAACATGAGATACTTATACAACATTCTACAGCCGGCTATACTTTGAAAGCCAGCCATTTGGTTCCAATGGTTGTTGAGAAAGATCTAAATTTTAAAATTTTGATCGGGCATAGATGTTTCTCCTACCACATCAGCACACTTTTCAAGTAAACCTAATCCAAGCAGTGTGTGACATCATTGATGTTCTCATCTATGGTGTGGTTAGTGGCATCAAGATATTCATGGTCACTATCACCATCACCATTTTTGTCTTCCACAGTTGAAGTGTTCTTATCTGGTTGTAGAGCCTCTGAGCTGGAATTTGAAGGCATACCAGATGTATCAGTTGAATTTGTCATTGTTGGCTGATTGAAACCTCATTTGCAGAAGTGGTTCCAACTAGAGATGAAGATATACGTCTTGAAGATCTTCTTAGTTCAAATCTTGGATTACGATCATCTGTATTCAAGTTTTCTACAGATCCTGAAACATTCTCACAAGATTTGTTAAAATAGTTGGTAACCAAATCAAGATCAAACAACCAATCCGGACCAGAACCAGTAACACAAGGTGTGTGTTCGTTGAAAGTCACATTGGCTGAATCCTCAACAATTCTAGTTCTGAGATTCTACACTCTATAAGCCTGAGCTTGGGAAGAGTATCCAATAAAGTGTCCATCGTCTGATTTGTCAGCAAACTTGGCAATTTGATCTTTGGTATTCAAGATGGTGCAAGGACATCCAAATTACCCTAGAAAACCAATGAAAGGTCTCCTCTTGTGCCAAAGTTCATAAGGAGTTTTTCCATGAGTCTTAACTACTAAAACTCTATTCTGCACATAGCAGACAGTGTTGACTACCTCTGCCCAGAAGGTGATGGGCAATTTTGAATCAGACAACATGGTTCTTGCAGCTTAAATCAGTATCCTGTTTCTCCTCTCAGCAACGCCGTTTTGCTGAGGAGTCCTGGGAGCACTAAATTGTCTTGTAATACCCTTTTCATCACAGAATATGTCAAGGATATGGTTCTTAAATTCGTTTCCTTGATCATATATCATGATCTTGACCTTGTGATCAGATTGATTCTCAATCTTCAAGATGAAAGTTTTTAGAATCTTAGGAGTCTCATCCTTAGTTCTTAGGAAGAAAACACAGGTGAATCATGTAAAGTCCTCTTTGATCACTAGATAGTATAAGGTCCTTCCTAAACTCTTACACTGGTGGGGCAAAAAAGATCCATATGTAACAAGTGTAGGGGAGTAGTGATTGAGTTCTTTTCCTTAGGCTTGTGAGATACCTTATGTTGCTTCCGTTTCAGGCATGCAACATAGTGATCATCACTTGTAAACTCTTTCTTTGGCATTCCAGTTACCAAGTCATGCTTAATTAACTTATTCATGTTCTTAAAGTTTACATGGCACATTCTTTTATGCCATAGAAAGACACATCACTATGGCTTTAGACAGAAAGCATGAAACTTCTCCAGAGGGAGAGGTTTTTTGCAAATCCATCTTGTACATGTTTCCTTTCCTGGGGGCTCTAAGTAGGATATACTCATGAGGAATGACCAAACCAGGCTTAAGAACAATGCACTCATGCTCAATAAAGAGCATGTTATGACTCTGATCACAAAATTGAGACACACTTAGAAGATTGTATCCGAGCTCCTTTACAAAGTTTACCTTTTCTATGCTGAGCTTACCATTTGTGACCTTGCCCCTTCCAAAAATGTAACCATCTTCATCTCCTCCAAAAGCAACAGGTCTCCATCATTCCTTTCAAAGTTCTGGAGTAGTGACCCATTGCCAGTCATGTGCCTGGAGTAGCCAGTGTCTATGAGCCAGACATTTCTGTCTGTCTTCAGCTATCCGTGCACAAAAGAGAATGATTAGTTACATCTGGAAACCCAAGCCTTGCTTGTCTTGGGCTCATTTGTAGAAGGTAATTTAACAGTAATAGATCCTATGGTTGTACTAAGAGGATCTTGAGCTATTTTTGATGGAGATATCTCAGTCACTTGGTCTTTCTTAGACGTCCACACCACCTTTGGAGTCTTGGACTTGACCTTCAAAACTTTAGAAGCTTTTCGTGCTTCAGAAGTTTTCATGACTGAACCTTCGGAATATTCAGCAAACACTGCAGCAGACTTCAGTGCTTCGGAAGAACTCCTTTCTTCCGAGACCAAATATTCTTCCGAAGAGAATTTTCCACTTCCCTTCTTATTAGATTTGGAACTTCCAAAGGAAATTGGTTTTCCTTCCGAAGCTTGAATCTTCTTAGAACTCTTTAAGCCTTTGTTTTGGCCATATGGATAGTACCTTTAGGATTGAAGGGACAATCCTTTGCAATGTGAGTGGTGTTATCACACATAACACAATTCATCTTCTTCTTCACAAGAGCCTTGTCTTGAGAGTAAGACTGTCTTTGGTCACTTCCCTTCTCCACCTTCATCTTTGTAGATGCTGAGACAGTCCTCTTGGGCTGAGGATTAGGCTTGGAGATTGATGGTAAAGGCCGTGCAACAGTGATACACAGCAGATCAGTCTTCTTCTTGCTACTGAGATAAGTTGAACAAGCCCAGAACTCTTAGCAGAGGAGTTTTGGTTGATGTCTTCAGTCCCTGCCACTTTAAACCCTACAGAAATAAAAACTTGTTTTTGCTTAGAGTCAAAAGTAGCCTTGGTCTCTTGAGCCTTCCTTGCCTTTCTTTTGCTCTTTCTGATCAAGTTCTTTCTCATGGACTTGGTCATCACAGTCTTCACTTTCTCCTCAGAAGGATAGTGGCCCTTCTTGGAATCCTCCTCTTTACTCTTTGTAGAGGATTCTTCACTATCTCTTCTTCATCCTCCTCACTCATAGGATCTATGAGAGGAAGCTCATGTTCACAAGTTCCACACCTAGGAGATCTTACTGACAAGATTATGTGTGGAGGAGCTATCTTATTGGATCCCAGTCCCTGTCTATTTTGATAGTACACTTTGTTGTGCAGGAATAAGGATATCATGTTCTTGAAGGACTCCTCTTCAAGAACACTCTTTTTTGCCATGCCTTTGCTGATCACAAGTTCAGCCTGGCACTCAGTTAACTTGGTTATGAGATCTTTAATTTGAGTCCTAAAATTTGTGTGTTCATGTTTTAGAACTGAAATGGTTTTCTAAGTCCTCTATTTTCAGCTTATAATCATTTTTAGACTTTTTAAAATCAGATTTTAAAATGTTTAAGGACTCAACATCAGATCTTAGTTCCAAGTTATAGGACCTGTATCTGTTAACTTTAGCAATGCATTCAGGAGTACAAAGATTTCCAATACCTTGGCTTCATCATGATCTGCCATCAGTGCTTGGTTTGGAGAAGCATCTTACACCTGAAAGCTCTAGTCAAAGCATCCTTCTTCAAGATCAACAGTACCTTGCTGCTTTGACTTCTCATTATGGAGAGCTTTGTTAGTGTAGTTTGGTCTGGATTATGTTTGGCCATCATTTGTTCTAGGTGCCTTACACTCTCTAGCAAAGTGGCCCATCAAGTTACAGTTGTAACACTTGACTTTGCCTTTGTCCAGTCCAAATTTTCCACTGGTTACATTGCTTGGAAACTTCCTTCCAGTCCTCGTGTAGAACTTCATGGCTCTGTGAGTGAGAAGAGCCATCTGCTGGACTATTTCCATGTATTCCAGATCATCTGGATGGATACAGTCGAGGTCTTCAAGAGTAAAAAGAGAGTTGCCACCGCTTTCATCAAAAGACACAAAAGCTTGAGAAGAGCTTGTCTCTTGGAATGGGCTTCCTTGAGTGTAGTTCTCCTTTGGTGTCTCTAGGAAGATGATGAAAGGACCCTTGGGTGAGTTGTCAGGGTAGCATAAGATATGATGTTTGGGTTCTATGCTGTCCCTTTCAACCAATGTAAGGCTGAACCCATTTGATTGTTGGAGTTTCCAGATGAACCTTGCATGTTCATTTCCATCTGGTATCCACTGAGAATCCCATACAACTCTGTCAGAGTAAAAGTTTTGAGATTTCTAGTTGTCTTGATCACCACACAGCAGTGTGTCCACTGCCTAGAAAGTGAGGACATGAACTTCCTTACAATGTCTCTGTTTTCAAGAGAAACTCCTCCATCCACTAGGGTATCCATATCTCAACATACCTGAAGTACTGCTGAGTCATGGTTTCACCTATTTTGAAGGTGAAGTTTTCAAACAGCTGCTTTAGGAGATCCTTCTTGTTTTCCTTGGCTTTAGAAGAACCCTCACACATCAGTTTTAGTGCATCCAGAGCTGCTTGGCTGTTGCACTTCTTGAAACCTCTGTACATAGAGTTTGGAAGGGCATTTGAAGAACTGTCATGGCTTTTTTCTGTCTTCTACTCTCTTCCTATCTTCATCAGAGTAGTTAACCACATCTTTGGGGATCATACCAGCACCAGTAGCATAAGGTGTGTTGGGTATGAAAGGTCCATTCTCAATAAACTCCCACATTCTTGAATCAAGAGACCTGATGAAACCTACCATTCTTAACACCGGGTGTCAACTCATCAAAGTGATCAGTGGGGACTTGTTCATGGTTCCAGTTTCCATATCAGTTTTGGAAATGGCTGCCATTTGAAAAGTTTAGTATTTGTGTGTGTGAGGGATCTAAAGATGGTGAGATCTTATATCAAGAGCCTGGAATGCTCTGATACCAAATGCAGGATCGTTGAAGGGTGTAGAGTTACAACACAAAGAGGAGATAAACTAAACTTAGATCAAACGATAAATTGGATTAACCAAGTGGTGATACTAAAACACAAGTAATATATGAGGCAGAACACAAAGAACACAAGTTTTGGTTTTCAAGAATGTAGTATATTGCCTTCTCTATGTTCTATTACAAGTGTTACAAAAGCATATTCGAAAGATACAAGAACATGAGATACTTATACAACATCCTACAGCCGGCTATACTTTGGAAGCCAGCTCGATACAATTGACTAGACACGCACAAAATCAATTGTAGAGTCAAAAGGCACATTGCCTTTTGACTAGTGACTATGACATGCCATAGCTCACATCCTTATCTATTACAAAAAGGTTAAAGTACATAAAGTAGAAAGTTACAGACTCAAGACCTCAATGTATGTTACCAAAAGCATGGACCTTTTCACCAAACCATGTTAGTTGGTGACTTGCAGTGTTGCAGCGGAAAGGTGTCCAGCTTTATGGAACAGTACATGAGATAAAGCATGTTACTAAAAGTCTTCGGAAGAAATCTATCTTCATGAACTTGAACCTTTGGAAGACTTTGTCTCCGAGGCTTCGGAAGACTTCATCTTTGGCTTCGGAAGATGTTGGTCTTGGCTTCGAAAGATTTCTCACTTAGAGTATTTCTGTTGCACATGTGAAACTTCCGAAGCCTTCCACTTTAATGCACTTGTGCAGCATGCTGGAAAGACTAAAGATGTTTAGGTTGCATCAGCCTCTTCATTAATCTCTACAAAGCCTATACTTCCTACATGATCAACCAAACATCCATACCACTCAATTACACATTCTAACACACAATCATCATCCACAATCATTCTAACATGATCCTAACATCACAAGCCTGCCCAATTCATCACATCCAAAGTTCTACAAAAATAAAGTTTCCCTCTTGGGAAAGTACCCCCATGTTAGTTAGATGATGATTATCACTTGAAATCAACTTGTAATACTTGAAACCACTTGGAATTCGACTTGTATGCTTGCTTTTGGATCAAATTCGCAAATAATGGGGTTGGGGAGAAGGGTTGTGGCTGAATGAGGGGTTTGGGGGCTAGGGTTTGGTTAATTTTGGTAAGTTTTAGTTAAAAAGGTATTTACAAATTAACTCGTTTAATTATATTTTATAAAAACTAATCTTTCTAATACTTTTTAAATAGCTTTTAACTACTAAACACAAGTATTGTTAAACAATAATAATAATCCTAAACATTTACAATGAGTCACATAACACATAGAATATATATAACACGTTCTCATGTTATCGCGTAAAATTTATAAAACAGCCATTTAAAATTCTATAAAACCATGAACCACATAATCACAACTAATAATAAACATTATTAATTTGATTATTATCGTTTATTATAGATTATTATTATTAAGTCACCAACGTTCAACGATAACTAGTGTGTGTCCACGGCATGTGTATGCAAGACCTAACGTGACTAACGGAGTTTGGTAACGGAAAATTACCGGATGTCACATTATCCCCATATTGAAAGAATTTTCGTCCCAAAATAATACGTTAAATGGTTGTGCTACATCCTTAGTTTACTGTATTGGCATAACGAAATCGAGTAAGTTGTCACAAGGATGATAAAGGTAAGCTTATAACTGGAGAAATAGTCGTTGGACTTTCAACAAGTTAACTATTGTTTCTTGCGGGTTTGTGACAACACACGGATACGAGTCAGTGGCGCCAAATGGTCGGTGTTTTTTGGGTCCTGAATTGAGTCGTATGGAGCCCCATGATGGAGGTTGAAGACCCATGAAGCAGTAAGCACTCCATGAACCACCATGGGCACGTTTTGCACGGGCATGTTTTGCATAGGCATGTTTTGCATCGGCACGTTGTTCACGAGGAGAACAACGTAATAGTGACATTAAGGTTGATGCTCTAGAGTAAAGATGGGAACATGGCCCATGCTAAACGTGCCCATGCAGGTGTGTGGAGTGCTTACTACTTCATGGGTCTTCAACCTCAATCGTGGGGCTCCATACGACTCAATCCAGGACCCGGAAACATCGACCCATTTGGCGCCTCTGACCCGTATCATGTGTCGTCTCAAACCCGCAAGAAACAATGGCTAACTTGTTCGAAAGTCCAATAACTATTTCTCCGATTATAACCTTACCTCTATCAAGGTTGCTCAACCAAGTCCAACCAAATGGTATGTCACTAGAAAACAAGAAGGTAAAGATATCTATTTCTGGCAACACATACTTGACCTTCCTCTTCATGATCTCTATGACATGAGGAGATACTATGAGAGTTTGAGGGATCCTGACCAAATGATGAAGAAGGGAATGGTTTTAATCGTAATGAAGAATTTCAAAATATGAATATCAAAATGAAAAGATCACATGTTTTGGTAGGCCAAAGGGAAGTTTGTAAAGATTACACTTAGAGGTTGATACAATGAAAGATCTCTTATGATCCATGGATGAAGTATAAGGAATGTACTTTGGATGATTTACACCTCAGGGAAATATGCTAAGTGTAATATTTTTCTAAGCGAAATGACCATATCTTCCGAAGCCAAAGATGGAGTCTTCCAATGCTTTAGAGACAAAGTCTTCTGAAACCAAAGACTGATTTCTTTCAAAGACAGACCAGACATGCTATCTTTGATCACCTTTTGACAAATTTATGTGAGCTATGGCATGTCATAGCCACAAGTCAAAAGGAAATCTATGTTTTGGCTATACAATGATCTTGTTATCTAGATTAGTGTTTCTAGCTGTTTTCAAAGTATAGTCGTCTGTCGGATGTAGTATAACATATCTAAAGTACTTGTCTTTCTTTGTATGCTCTGTAACACTTGTAATAGAATATGTGAGCAATATTCATAATTCTTAAAAACTAATATTATCTTGTTCTAGGGTATATTTACTTGTGTTCGTTTCATTCGGTGGTGAGAATGAAGTTTTCTATTGATTTGAATCAACAAGGACCGAATATGATGATTGAGCCAATGATTATGTAGTGAGAATACATAAAACAAAGATCATTGAATGCTAAAACTAATTATAAATGCTTCGTATTTACGAGGTTAAACAAGTTTCAATTAATGCTAGGGTTTTAGCAATAAACAGTAATTTGACACATCTGATACATAAGACAATCGAAGATTCTGATATTATAGTTGTTCTAAAAGTAGGGTTTTCTATTCTATTTATAGGCTGACAAAACGCCTATACAAAATGACTAAACTACCCTAAATCCATACATCATATGTCTAGTCTAAGTACAAAACTAATCAACATTTCTTCTGTTAATCAGCATTAACTAATGCAGATGTGTTGTTCTTCATCTACATTTCATCCTTGACATCAGCATTGGTGTTTGGTCATCAGCATTGTCAAATGCGGATGAACAAACACTAAGCACATTTGTCTTCTAAACATCCATATTATTTAATGCGTATGAACAACAGTTAACAATATTTGTTTAGACCATCCGCATTTGTTTATGCAGATGAACAAATACGTGTAAACATTTGTTCTTGGCTATCCACATAAACAAATAATGATAACCAACACTTGTACTCTTATTCCGTAGTCTTCAACCATATTTTTATTAGACTTTTGAGAGTATACTAGCAAAGCAACCATCAAGCACCTCTTGTTCACAACTTAAATTTTATTAACCCACTGTTCACAACTTAACTTTTCTTAACCTATTAAAATCTATCAAATTATTAATTTTTTGTTCGAATAATATTATTACACATATATAATGTTACATTATTTTATTTATTTGTAACTTTTTAAGTGTGTAAAAGTTAAAAAAGTTGTAAGTTACTTACACTACTCTAAGCATTTTTAGAGTTATCAATTTACACATATAAATAAATGAACATAATGAGTATATGTGTATTAATGTTATTCAAACAATAGTGTGAATGAATTTGATTGATCTTGATCGGTTAACACAAATCAACCGGTGAACAATATATTTACATTTGATTTGACTCGTATATATATGATTGGACTCATTTGTTAAACCTCTATTATTGTGATAACTTGCTTTAAGCCATAAAAATCAATCAAATTTATTATTATGTTGTTGGAATAACATTAATACAAAAATAAAAATTTATTTTTTATATATATGTGTAAATTCGTAAGTATAAACAACTTACACAGATGTATGTTACATATTCTTAACTTACAGTTGTGAGTTTAACTTACATGTTTCTTAACTATTTTTCCTTGTAAATTATATATACACACACACATATATGTGTATATATATATATATATTATATATATATATATATTATATATATATATATATTATATATATATATACATATATATATATATATATATATATTATATATGTGATATATATGTGTGTATATATAGATATATATGCATATATATATATATGTCTATGTATGTATTTATATATATTATATATATATATATATATTATATATATGTATATATATATATACACACATAATATATATATATATATTATATATATATATATATTATATATATCTGTGTATATATATATATATTGTGTGTGTGTGTGTGTATAGATATATATATTTATTCATATATATATATATACATGTAACATCCGAAAATTTTCAATTATAACCCGAACCCTAATTTATTTTGATCTTTCGTATAGTATAAATTTCTTTATTAAACATACTTATTCTAATGAATCCTATGGATTATAAATGTTACCCAGACAAAAAGAATATCAAACCATTTAAACTTGTTATAATAGTTTTAAAATTTATAAACTAAAGTGTTATAAATTTACAATGTGATAATTTTCATTTATGAGTTCTACTATATCAATGTTTTTTTTTAATTTATAAATTTATATAAGTTTATAAGTTGTAATGAGAATTCAAGATTTAATTTTATTAATAAATAAATTATTCTTTTTTATTTATAAACTCTTTATGTTTTAATAGACAATAATTTAGTTATAAATTGATTTAATAACTTGGGGTCAAATATGTAATTATTAAAACTTTGTTGTAAAAGTTTTGGTCATAAAATAATAAGCTATTATATATACAGGGACAAAAAGTGTAACTTTGTTTAAACCCAACCCAACCCATTTTCCGTCGCCCTCCCTGTACTCCGCCCGCCGTCCGGCGAGCTCCGGCGACCCAAAACCAATATTATCGGCCATTTAAAACCCAATTAAACCCATACGAAATGTGTTCTTGACAGTTTCGAATACGAAATGTGTTCTTGACAGTTTCAAACCCAATCATCGTTTTAGATTCGTCCGCCTCGATGAATCTGTCATCGGTCGGGGTGTGACAGATTGGTATCCGAGCCATGGTTATAGGGATTTAGGTTATTAGAAATGGAATGACCTAGACTATAACTATGTACCTTTACACATGAGTCCTCTCATGTATTTTATATGTTTAGATAGGATTTTATGTGCGTTATGTGTTTATACTTGATTATGTGATTATAAGCCTTATGTGTTTATGCTTAAACCTTGAATCTTATCAATGCACACATGAACCTTAAATCATATTCTAAGGCATTATATGCCTGAATCATATGGTTTTCAAAATGTGCTTTTCAATTGTTATTCGTGGTTTTCAAATCTCGTCAAACTGTGTGTGCTATAACTTGAAACATGTAATGCTGGAAGAGTGGGATGCTTGTATCTCGAGGTGTTCTGTCTAGGCAAGGTATTGGTATAAATCCAAATCTACCTGGGAACCCTTGGGGTGATTGTCCGCTTATAGGTACGCATGTCTTCATTAAGGTTGTAGTTGACCTAATACTTTGATAAGTCAATGTAATGTTTTTGGTTTGCAAACCGAACGTTTATTTTGTTCCCTAGAATCTTAAACTCGTTATACCCAAATCTCTTAACGACCCTTAATAATCATTTCGAATGTCTTCCCCTCAAAACTGCACTTATCCTGAAAACCTATTATAATGATGCACTCATTCTAAATTGAATCTTTAATCTTAACAAAAATGATTATCGTATCAACGTTAAACTAATAAAACTTTGTAAACCTCAATGAAATAGTAAACAACAAGTAATTATTTAAGAACCTTGTTAAAGTTATTTGTTTGAGGAGCTCTTATGAACTCCATATTCCATCCAAAAGCATCCTAAACTTTTGTCTCGTATCACAATAATACTAGTGTTTCCCTCATGACAAAACCTTCCTAATCATCTTGAATTGTGTGAAATGTAAAAGTCTATAAATTGAAATTCTAATTTAATCTTGTACCCTTTGACAAGAAACACATGAAATCATAAATTATGAAACTTAACACACTTAAGGATAACAAAGCATCATAGTTAAACTAGTTGAATTTAAAAACTTCCAAGGGTTCACGTGCAAACGTGAAATCTAATCCAAGTATCCTCATATCCTTGAAATTAGTCGCCTCATGATTAAAATTTGGGACGAAATTTCTTAAAGTAGGGGAGACCGTAACATGTGTAAATTTTCAAATTATAACCCGAACCCAAATTCATTTTGAACTTTCATATAGTATAAATTTCTTAATTAAACATATTTATTCTAATGAATCCTATGGATTATAATGTAACCAACACAAAAATATAAACCATTTAAACCCAGTTATAATAATTTTAAAATTTATAAAGTAAGTGTTATAAATTACAACGTAATAATTTTCATTTATGAGTTCTAATATATCAAAGTTTCTTTTTTACAAAATTTATAAATTTATATAAGTTATAAGTTGTAATGAGACTTAGAGATTTAATTTTAATTAATAAATAAATTATTCATTTTTATTTATAAACTCTTTAAGTTTTAATAGATGATAATTTATTTATAAATTGGTTAATAAGTTGGGGTCAAATATGTAATTATTAAAACTTTGTTGTACAAGTTTTGGTCATAAAATAATACGCTATTAAAAATATAGGAACTAAAAGTGTAACTTTGTTTAAACCCAACCCAACCCATTTTTTGTCGCCCTCCCTGTACTCCGGCCGACGTCCAGCGTGCTCCGGAGAGCCAAAACCAATATTATCGGCCGTTTAAAACCCAATTAAACCATACGAGTCGTGTTCTTGACAATTTCGAAGCCAATTATCGTTTCAATTGAATGCCCATGTTGTTATGTAAAGTTAATTGAAACCAAGACTTGCAATCAAACCATGAGCGATTTCAACTCGAACCTTGGTTGAATTGCTCGATTATCATTTGGAATTACAAACTGCACTTAATTGAAATTTAAAGCTACTTAATTATCACAAATCAAAACCGAAGTATACGATTCAAACCATTAAACCGTTTGGCATGAAACACTTGCCATCGGAATTACATAATCATATTGGAACCTTAGAATCGATTCCTTTGAACCAAATCCAACCTCAATTTCAACTATGGAACACAGATTTATCAAGTTCGATTATTATCTTTTTAATCACGTGCAACCTAGTCGAACTATATCTTCTGGGCATCATAGATCATGATTGATTGCGAGCTTTCGATTATCATAACCCTTAGACGCTTCACACAAGATTAATTTGAGTATCTACAACGTTTGAATCTTGAATCATACTCAACCATGGTCGTGACAGTTTCTTCACCTTGTAACATAGATTCGATCATCAACATGGTAATTACACACACCAAAACATTCGATTTCATTCAGGGATCAAAAGCCCTAAGTTTGATTACATTAACATTCATGATTCGGTTTTCAATTGGATCGAATTGATTTTAGGGTTCATATGGATTGGGGGTTATTTGAAGTATGGTTTTTATTAATTGATTTGTAATTTCAAACAAGTTCTGGCCTTTAGCCCAACCGGTTACCATATCACCCTTGAATGCAAGAGGTCACGGGTTCGAACCCGACCTCCCACATTTATTTTATTTATTTGTTTTGGTCATTTTTAAATATTTTAAACTTCAAAAAATATACTAATTAGTATATATGTTATTTAATCAAAGTAAAAATTATTTTGATAATTAAAACTTTTAAGAAATTTCTAAATTAATTTTAAAAGTATTAAAAACTTATGATTTTAAATTAAATTGTTTTTAGAATAACAAAGGTTATAGAAAGTTATTAATTCTTTCATGTAATTTAAATACTAAAAATCTATTATGGTTCAAGTTTAGAATATTTCAAAATATTATAAATTTACATGATAAATAACGAAGTTATTCAACTAGTTTTTCTAATAATTATATACATAATTGATTATTCATCGATTTATTTAACCATGTTATACCTAATAAATCGATCCTTAAACTTTTAATTAAATTACTGAAACTTAAAACAATATAATTTTCTATTGTACTTTATTCTTAATTTTAAAGTTTTGTATTATAAGACCTTATAATAAATCATTTAAAACTTTAAAACTTTATAAAATGATTTTAAATAATTTTAAATTCATTTAATAAGTATTCAATTGATCACCCTTATCAAGTTTTAAATAATTAATTATTAAATTATTATTTTTTTCACATATTATACTTAATTGCTATTAAATCAATAACTTAAATAGTTTAGACATTTTTAATTATTCTTGAACTTAATTGATTTATATCATCTGTGTTAAACCAAAACACAAACGATTCATTATTTTACTTAATTATTAAACCCCCAAATTCTAGTTGAAACTCTAAATCACGTCTAATTGTTAATTTTATTATTAAACTTAATCTTCGAATCAATACATTTTGGTAACTTCTAAAAGAATGTAAGGCCTCGATCCCGGAAACCTCATAGTTGGTCATTCATAGCAATTAAAACATTAAACATTACAAATAAACGAGCTTAAGCAGCGGAAATAATTTATCGAGAGCGATTCATTTCATTAAAACCACTGTTGTTGAGCAATACATCATTGTTTAACTGATTACAAAAGAATTGTTTATATGCATTACAAAACAATAGC
Source organism: Flaveria trinervia (assembly GCA_025506515.1). NCBI lineage: Eukaryota > Viridiplantae > Streptophyta > Magnoliopsida > Asterales > Asteraceae > Flaveria > Flaveria trinervia. The sequence goes on from CM046446.1 coordinate 70,210,441, forward strand.
ATCACAAAGTACGAATGGAGGGCAGACTTTCCCTGCCAAGTAGCTTCACCCTCGTGCCATCCTCAGCAATAATTACCTGCCAATTGAAAATGTATAAAAGTCAACGTTGTTGAGTGAGCTCTAGTTTCATAAGTAATAAATACTTTCTATATGCTCTATAAGAAAATACTCTTTTCTCTAAAATACAACTATGTACTGTATATGCGAGCACGCATCAACTATATGAACAAATATTGTTCCTTCTTTTTACTGTAGGCCTTGTCTGTTCTATAAACTTTTATCTTTATGTTTCATTTTTCTGTATGGACCAGTGAGCAATGCCCCAACTATATGCGTGATGGAAAACGGGTGATGGGCCATCTATATCCCTCGAAAGGGTCAACTATATCCCCCGAAAGGGTTAACTGTATCCCCTCGAAAGGGTCAACTGTATCCCTCGAAAGGGTCAACTATATCCCCCGAAGGGGTCAACTGTATCCCTCAAAAGGGTTCTGTGTACTATGTACAAGGCCAACCCAATCACCCAACGCACGCTACAAAGGTCCTGCCAATCTCAATTGATTGACCCTGTGTGCATAATAGGGTAGCTAACCCGCAGCACAGTTTAGCTAACGACAACATGGTCGTGTACCTCCTGTAAGCTTGCAAGAATTCTTAACATTTTCATTAATGTTCCTTTTCTTTTCTTTGTTGCTCTTTCACTTTATTATTACGATATACATTACGTTACGGTAATAGCATACCACGTAAAGTCACATACTATAAGTAATAATAATAATAGCAATAACAATAATAAGGAACAATCATAATCAATCATATCATGCATGCAACATCATCATCAATAAGCCCTTAGTCGACCTCGGCCTAAACCCTAACGCATAGACTCCAGAAAAATTATGTAAAAATTTCTTAGTCTTTGGCGTATGGGAACTATTTGGACGCATGAGCCCTATTTGGGCGTTTCATTACTATGTAGGCGTATCAACCTAACACTTAAGCATTTTCACTTTAGGCGCATGGACACTATTTGTGCATATGAACACTTAGACGCATGAGTAATTCAGGCTCATGGACACTTAGGCGCATAGGCCACTTGGGTGCATGGGCACTATTTGGGGCGCATGGCTCTACACTTAGTCATTCAGCTAACATTTCTAGAGGCATGGGCCACTGTTCAGACGCATGGGCTGTACTTTATCATTTCTAAAGTAATCTTAGGCGCATGGGCTACTGTTTGGGCGCATGGATCACACCTAGTCTTACTATGGCATTTTCAAGCGCATGAACCTTATCTAGGCACATGGACCTTCTGCTCAACATGTTTCCAGTATGTTTTGAACCCAAATTATCAAATCTATCTGTTCATTCATGCACAAAACATACGGGCATACATACTCAAACATTTGAAAATCTTTTACATACATTTTCAGCCCCAAAGATGTTTGAAAACAAGTAAAAAACCGGGGTCTAGAACTCACCTAATGCAACTTGGTTGTTTGTTCCTTTCTAACCTGCTTGCAAATGAGTTCAAACACCTAAAAACAACACCACACACGCACACTCGAGCGCAAACACAAACACATAAGCACATAAGCATGTAACCGGGATAAAACCCGTCATAATCACATAAAAACCATGAATTCTTACCTTCAATTCATTCACTTCTTCTTCTTTTTCTTTAGCCGAGAGTTCTTCTGCTCTCTCTCTCTCTGAATCCGAAAGAATGTGGTGATGTGAAGTGAGGGTGGGCGGCCATGCCCACCTTTACACCAACTTTTCAAAGATTTTTGTCCTTTTTACATCTTTAGTCCCTCCACTTGGACTGAATTGCCTTTCTTTCTTTTATTCATTTTTCTTGTCTTTTAGAAAAATAACCGGGTGTTACAAGTCCACCCCCTTATATAGGTTTCATCCCTAAAACCTGTTATTCCTCAAACAGACAAGGATAATGCTGCCTCATCTCCTCCTCAGTCTCCCATGTAGACTCGGACCCCTTCCTATGCTTCCACTGTACACGCACAAGAGGAACCACTTTATTTCTCAGCCTCTTCTCTTTACGATCAATGATCGCCACTGGTTGCTCCACATAATTGAGCCTCTTATCAACATTAATGTCCTCCAGTGGGACAATCATGTCTTCTTCAGCTATACACTTTCTCAAATGAGATACATGGAATGTTGGGTGAATTCCACCTAGCTCATCTGGCAACTCCAATCTATAGGCCACCTCCCCTACTCGAGCAATGATTCGAAAAGGGCCTATATATCTTGGGCTCAACTTGCCCTGCTTTCAGAATCTGATAATACCCTTCCAAGGTGAGACCTTCAACATAACTCGGTCACCCACGTGGAATTCAATTGGTCTACGTCGTTTTTTGGCATACGAGTTCTGTCTTTCTTTGGCTACCTTCATGAAGGCTTTAATCTTTCCAAGCTTCTCAGTCGTAGCCTCGATTACCTCGACGCTTCCCAACTCTTTCTGACCAATGTAACCCCAACAAACGAGTGTTCTGCATCTCCTACCGTATAGCATCTCGTATGGTGGCATGGCAATGCTGGCATGATAGCTATGTTGTACGAAAACTCAGCTAAGGGTAAGTGGTCATCCCAACTTCCCCCAAAATCGATCACACATGCCCGAAGCATGTCCTCCAGTGTCTGGATGGTCCTTTCTGACTGACCATCAGTTTGGAGATGATAAGCCATGCTAATATGTAACCTCGTCCCCATGGCGTCGTGGAATTTCTTCTAGAATTAGACGTAAACCGAGTGTCACGATCAGACACAATAGACACCGGTACACCATGACGAGTTACAATCTCCTTGATGAACAGGTCAGCCAACCTCTTGGGTGAATATGTCTCACGAATTGGTAGGAAGCGAGCACTCTTCGTCAAGCGGTTAACAATCACCCATATGGCATCGTATCCTTTCGGAGTACGGGGCAGTTTCGTAATGAAATCCATGGTGATGTGCTCCCACTTCCATTCCGCTATATCCAAAGGTTGGACCTTCCCATATGGCTTCTGGTGTTCCGCCTTCACCTACAGGCAAGTAAAGCACTTACTCACATACTCCGCCACGTCATGTTTCATACCTGACCACCAATAATTTTTCTTCTTGTGTTGATACATCTTTGTGGCACCATGATGAATGGAGTATCGAGTCTTGTGAGCTTCATCCATAATCCTCACACGTAGATCCCCGAAACGAGGAATCCACATCGGTCCAAATCGAGTTTTAACACCAAGTGTGTTTTCACTCAATTCCCCAACCAGACCTCTCATTCTTTTAGAGTTTAGATGATCTTCTTTGAATGCCTCGTCCTGAAACTCCTTGACTTGCTTCATTACATCAGAGGTCATGATTAGTTGGTATGCTTTCACCTAAATCGGCTAGGGCCTCTCCTTCCAGCTAAGAGCACCGGCCACCACGTTGGCTTTGCCCGGATGGTAATGGATCTCGCAAACATAATCCTTTATATGCTCCAACCATCGCCTCTGCCTCATGTTCAGATCTTTTTGCTCGAAGAAGTACTTCAAGCTCTTGTGGACCGTGAAAATGGTGCACTTCATCCCGTACAGATAGCGCACCAAATCTTTAGTGCAAAGACCACGGCTGCTAGCTCTAGGTCATGAGTAGCGTAGTTGACCTCATGAACTTTCAACTGTCGGGATGCATAGGCTATAACCTTCCCTCTTTGCATTAATACGCACCCTAACCCAAAGTAAGAAGCATTTGAGTATACTACCAAATCCTCGCTTCCTTCGGGTAACAACAAGACACGAGCTTGAGTCAACCTTACCTTAGCTCCTTGAACGCCTGTTCTTGAGCTTGACCCCACGTAAACTTTACATCCTTCCGGGTTAACTTGGTCAGTGGAGAAGCGATCTTGGAAAAGTCCTGAATGAACCTTCGATAATAACCCGCTAACCCCAAGAAACTATGAATCTCGGATGGCGTCCTCGGAGACTTCCATTGCATCACCACCTCCACCTTAGCAGGGTCTACCATAATCCCCTCTAGGTTTATCACCGCCAACCCCAAAAAGGACAATATGATTCCGGAGGAACAAGTATTAATGTTAGCCTCAAGATATAATGACCTTTACGTCTTGGATCTATCGATGGCCTCCACAATGGATCATCAAGTACAGTGCTTCCTGTCAAAAGCTACCGAGAAGGATTCAATCTCCTAGCTTAGGAGAATGGGGCACATCAATCCACGGAAGATGAACCACTTGATTCAGAATGATCTAGTCAGGGGAGTTAACGACAAAAACATCCAATTCCCGGATTTTTGTGTCGCCTGCAAGAAAGGTAAACAGACAAAGAAGTCTCACAACGCAAAGAAAGTAAATTCTATAGAACTGCCTCGTGCGCTTCTTCACATGGATATGTTTGGTCCAATCAGTACAAGAAGCATCGCAGGCAATTTGTACTCCTATGTAGTTACTGACGACTACTCAAGATTCTCTTGAGTGATGTTTCTGAAAATCAAAATCAGAGACAATTGAGTCATTCAAAGAATTAGTAACTACATTAGAGTCTCTACAAGCTGAAGGTAACACAAGTACGCTTAGACAATGGAACCGAGTTCAAGACCCAATGGATGGAGGCTTTCTGTAAAGAAAAGGGAATTGTGCACCAGTTCACTTCCGCCTACACTCCTTAGACGAACGGGGTTGCTAAGAGAAAGAACCGTAGCTTAATAGAGATAGCACACACAATGCTAGCAGACTCGAAACTGCGTATCCAATTTTGGAATGAGGTGGTAGCCAATGCGTGGTACACGTTAAATCGTGTTCTGGTAGTAAAACGTCATGGCAAGACTTGTTACGAGTTACTTCAACGACATAAGCCGAATCTAGAGTATCTCGAACCATTTGGAGCACCATGCACATTGCTAAAGAAAAGTCAGGGTGGGAAGTTTTGCGAGAAGGCAGAAGAGGTCATCTTCCTAGGATACAACATACAAAATAGAGAGTTTACAACAACTCAACGGGTCATGTAGAGGTGTGGTGTAACGTCGATATTCAGAGATACACCACTCCACCTGCTGGAAAAGGACCCGCTTTCTTTTTTGACTATGATGGATTCTTCAAGTTCTTCAACATCCCTATGTCTTCGTCTAATGATGAGTCAAAATGATGTATGATGTTCTAAACACACCAACTCAGGAATGTACATCATCTGGCTCACAAGGTGATTCATCTACCAAACTCAGGGGGAGCACTCGAGGTAAGTGACTCTTCCTTGACGATGAAGCTGTGGAAAATGATCAGGACACTCAGGAGCAACAGGTTCCTCCTACCACAAGTACACAAGCATCTGACATTGATGCCTTTGAGTCTTCAGAACCTCATACTCCTACTGCCTCACATACCAAACCAAATGTTCATAATCTAGATTCTGAGGTAGATGTTCCTAACACTCCTGGATCACGCCTAAACATTTCTCATCCTCTGGACAATGTCATTGGGGATGTCAGATCAGGAGTTCAGACAAGTAATCAGTTGTATTGAGGTGATTATGCCTCAGTAATAGAGAAAGGGTACCTTCATAACGGTGCCTACCATTGTTTTGTGTCTCATTTGAAGCCAAAATACGTTAGTGAAACTCAAAATGATTAGGCATGGGTGAGTTCCATCCAAGAAGAACTTCTTCAGTTCAAGAAGTTAGGTTTATGGACACTGGTAGATAGAGCTAAAGGTGCTAAGGTCATTGGCACCAAATGGGTCTTGAAATGTAAGAAAGATGACCAAGGTGTCATCATCAGGCACAAAGCTTGGCTTGTAGTTCAAGTATTTCGACAAGTCGAGGGAATTGATTAAAATGAAGTTTTTGCACCTGTGGCGAGAATGGAAGCAATCCGTATCTTCCTAGCCTATGCCTTTTACATGAAAATTAAATTCTATCAATTGGATGTAAAGAGTGCATTTCTTCATGATGAAATCCGAGAAACAGTGTACGTCAGTCAACCCGATGGATTTGAGGATGTGTATCATCAGGATAGAGTTTACAAACTGGATAAGGTTCTTTACGAGCTTCATCTAGCACCGAGAGCATGGTATGAAAAACTCTCAACTCATCTTGTGAAACACGGATTTCGCAGAGGTGTAATTGACTGTCCACTGTTCATCAAAGAGAAAGATAGTGATCTACTGCTGGTTCAAATTTACGTTGATGACATAATCTTCCGTTCCAAGAACGAAGAATTATGTAAGAATTTGAAGCTGTGATGAAGGCAGAATTTGAAATGAGTGCCATAGGAGAGATGAAGTTCTTTCTCGGGTTATAGGTGGATCGAACACCAAAGGGGATCTTCCTACATTAGACCAAGTATGTTGGGGATATTCTTAGTCGGTTTGATATGGAGAATGCTTCCGCAGCTAGGACTCCACTTGCTACAAACCATGATGTAGCACATGATGAGAATGGTGATCTGGTTGATGCCACCATGTACCGAGGAATGATTGGATCCTTATGTACCTCACTGCCTCAAGACCTGATATCATGTATGCAATGTGTCTTTGATCATGATATTAGGAAAAACCAAAAGTAAACCATCTTATCAGGGTCAAGAGGATATTTCGTTATGTGAAAATACACCAAAACTTGGATTATGGTATCCTCATGACGATGACTTTGAGTTTACCGCGTACAGAGATTCGGATTATGGCGGCTGCAAGATAAATAACAAATCTACCTCAGTAGGTTGTCAGTTCTTTGGTAGAAGATTAATCATGTTGCTGAATACGTTGCTGTGGCAAGCTGCTGTTCTCAAATCATCTGGATTCAACAACAGATGCGGGACTATGGTTTGCAATTTTCTAACACCCCTACTTTTGTTGATAATTTTACTGTAATAGCGGTTACCAAAATCATGTCCAACATCCTAAGACCAACACATCGGTATAAAATATCACATTATACGTGATTGTTTTGAAAAGAATCTAATCGATGTCGTTAAAATAAAAACGGATTTTTAACGCGTTGACCTCTATACAAAAGCTTTTGATAAACCACGTTTTCTATACTTGTTAGAGGTCAACGGCGTAAAAAGAAAAGTGAGGTAATTCAAGAAGATGACCATGCTTAGTCCGATGCGTAAAGTAAAATTTTCTTTTATTTTATTTCATTTTAGTTTATTAAATTTAAATAATTTTATTGTTGTTATTTCTTCGCCTATTAAAATCCTAAAAACACAATTCTTTTACGGTTTTAGATATTTAGGGGGAGAATAGGTTAAGTCAGTAATTAAAATAAGTAAAAAAAAACATAAAAAAAAACGAGGGAGGGGGGCGGGCTAGCTGATAGAAATGAGACTGACTCTATGAAACAGATTCAATGAATGTGAAAATGATAGTACAGAGGAACAAACATTTGGGACTTTAAACATATTAAATTGAATTAGATGCAACGTTCATGGTATAAGCCTGAGATGTCTGGGCAATATAAAAGGAAAAATGATAGTACACTGGCTACTACTAAGGAAATGCAAAGAAATAGATCTAGAGGTTGTTTGACCACTACATGATGTGTGGATAGATTCAACAAAATAGATATTAGACCTCATTGGTGAACTCATTTAAACTAATTGTTCAACTGACTATGGGTTCCCATCTTATCACTGGTTAACATAATCAGTTATTTCCAATAAGGGGTGACGAGCAAATAAAAGCTACAAATGTGTGCGGATGACCACTAAAAGAGCAAAGCAACAAATGAAAAATAAACATAAGCAAGCTGATAACCTATGTTGTTGGTGCGTTATATGCAAAAGAAGAATTTCGCTCTAACAGGAAGATATGTTATGTGCTTCTTTGTTGTGCGATGGCACTCACCTGAGGATAAGCATAACTTAGATATTCTAGAATTCATTGTTGTTTGCCGCCTCTCTGCTATGCGGTGGCACTGACCTAAGTTTGGCTTCTCTTTGAAATCTCCAAGTATAGTCTGTTCTTGTCAAAATACCCGTAGACCGCTCAAAAATCTCCCGAGGAATGTTGATTACCATATAAGCGTGGGATCCACAAATGTTGGTTGAAGTAATTTAACCTATTTTATCACCAATGTGTGTCAAACGTCTGTGTATGGATTTAAGTGGACAACTATAATGACAATGAGTGTGGCTGCAATTCTTGAAAATCCAAATCAACGTATGCACCTCGTAGTACCTGTATGATTTCCTAAAATTGCTAAATGACCCTAGATGAATACAAGAATCTAGCATCAACTGAATTTGGTAACACGTCCTGAATGATTTGATTACTCGTATGATTCCATATTGAATTGTTTCACTTACAGTCAAAATAACTTGAAGCTCCCTGTTAAATGAAATAAATCTAGAAGATTTCTATCTTAGGATTTCCACTCCTCACAAAAACACAAAACATATTAGTTCTCTTAGTGAAATTTTATTTTGTTTAAATTTGTTGGAGTCAGTTTAGTTATATATGTTGGACTATGGCATGGAATTCAATCTGGAATTTAATCACTTAAAACGGTCACGTTTGAGGTGACTACACATGCTTTCAAATGTAAAATTAGTCACATCAGAGGTGACAAATTGTTTTAAAAGGATCACTTCTCAGGTGATAAGAAGTTTTCCAAGTTAAAAGGATCATGTCTGAGATGATCGAATGCTGAAAATGTTTAATCAATAATTAAAGGGTGTAAAATGTTCAATGGTCATAAAGTCAAAATCCAGAGTATGACCCATTCGCACGACTAGACCTTGAGTTTGGACCAATCATACGGTTGGACCATACTTATGTCCTAGACAACCAAATGGAGCATGAGTATGAACCATTCATATGATTGGCTTACATGATTGAGCCAGTCGCTCGAATGGAGTTGACCGAATGACTCAGTCGCCCGATTGAAACCTAGTCGGCCGACTAAATGTGATCGACTGAACCAATCACACGACTTAGGTCCAATCACCCGAATGAATAGAGCGAATGGTTCTAGTCGCCCGATTGAAATCCTATTCAGTATAAATAGGGCCATAGTTGATCGCATAAACTCATCACCCTAAAATCGCATAAAGTACCGTTACTCTGCAAAAATTTCTTCAGACCTTATTTGCCTACTTATTTTGACATTCTGACGTTCGGTGTTGATTATACAGGTATATTGCGGTGATATTCAACAAAATTTCGGTTGATTTGAGCCCTAAATTATGACATTCGGCCCTAATCAAGAACCTAGACTGAAATCGGACTAATAACCTAACTAAACTACGTAAAATGTTGAAATATAGGTTACTAGATGATTAGGAGGTTGATTGCGAGTCAAATGAACCAAAACACGGCATCTAATTTGATGAATTGGTCAAATTTTGAATTTCATTCGAACAGACACAGACGACTGGACACCTGAATGAACTCCAATCGCACGACTGAGCTGGCCGAATGACTCAATCGGCCGAATGGATAATCCGAATGAGCTCAGTCGGTCGACTGAACCAATCGCAGGCTCAGTCACCCGATTGAACTCAGTCGCATGTTAAGTCACCGGACTGTATTCAGTCGCCTCTTAGGTCAACCGACTGAACTCAGTCGTATGGTTCAGTCACATGATTGAACCAGACTGATCTCAAACAGGTTAACTTGAACTGAGCTTTGTTGTGTGGTGATCTAATGTCTATGTATCTTGTGTTACAGATTGATGGCTGATAGGTGGTCCATCAACCCTAAGCACAACATTTGTGCCTATTTGGATACCATAACTCGGAACGGTGCCGAGTTTGAAGGGATCATTGCGTTCCTAAAGAGATCCTGGCTTCACAGAACTATATCCACACCGTGCACTCCCTATCGGTCTATACAGCACGCCTTTTGGGAGGGGGCATTGGTTGATCGTTCATAAGATCCCTACTGCATGTGGAGCATTATGTTTGCACAGTCGATCTAGGTGACGGCAGCTGATATTCATCGAGTACTCGATCTGGGTGATGATGCAGATCACCTGACAACGCTACACCCTTTGACAGTTAGAGGGTGCTTCCTCAGGATGAAGTACACTGGGGACATAAAGGCAGGTGTGCTGAACAAAAGCAACCTGTGTCCCCAGTTTAAGTACTTGGCGCATGTGATACTGAAGTGCTTGGCGTCGAGGAGGGGTGGGTTTGATGACCTCTCAGACCAGATCTAAAATGCCTACATGGCACTGGTACTCAACCACCCCTTCAGTTTCTCCAGTATGATTTTTGCCTATATGATAGAGAACCTAGAGGCAAAGGGCAAGGAGGGATTCTACATGTACCCCAGATTCTTGTAGATGATTATCGATGAGAAGCTGCCTACCTTGCCCAAGGAGAGCCACGATGCTGTATCGTTGGAGATTATGGATTACACGACCTTTGGCCGTATGAACGTCTATAAGGGGAAGCAAGTGAAGCCCCCTGTGAAGAGACTCTCCGGGCATCTGGCCAAGGCTGATTACATGGCGCAAGGTAGGCGAAAGTGGCGCCATGAGGAGAGTGATTCAGATGTTGAGCAGATCGTTCTCCCATCTGATGACTCCGATGATGATGACGGTGATACCGGCGGAGACTCTAGGCCCGCTTCTACTAGGGGCCCCACTACCCATGTTACTTCTCCACGTCCTACAGATGCCACCACTGCCAGCTTTCACCTGGATTTTTGTCCTCCAGATGAGGTGGCAAAGAGTGATGAGGAGCCTCTCACGAGGACTATGGGCACCAGGGTGGTTGCCATAGAGAGAGCTTTGAGGGCGGTTGGTGGATGCCCAGGGGAGTCCGGTGATCCTGGTGCTGACTCAGATCCCACATATGCCCCGGACCCGCCCAACAGCCAAAGAGGAGCCTTTGTGCCTAGAGGCTCAAGGAAGAAGAGGATGGCACACCCCTACGGCAAGAAAAGGAAGAGATTGAAGTTCACCTTGACCTCATCTACCACAACAGCCACTACCTCTGCCACACCTTCCACCACTACCACCATCACTGCTACCACACCACCTGCCACCACCTCTACTACCTCACACACCACTACCACATCCAATCCACCACCACTACAGCTCATCCACCACCACCCACATCTATACGACCCCCAATCTTCACCACTGCCACCACCACCACCTCTAGCCACCAAGCAGGACTGTCATCTTACCCCTCATTTCCATCTGCATTAAATGTCATCCCCATTGACTTTTCCATACTCAACCGCATTGACTTCCCAACACTTATCCGCACTGACTTTCCAACACTTATCTTTATTTACTTTAGAACACTTAGGCAAAATTCTAAAACTTAACATATGAGCCTTAAACATCATATTTCATTTCACAATCACCGTCCATCATATTCTATGCTTAAATCATGAATTCTAAGCCTTAGAAACATCATCATATATCATCAAGCATGAACATAATCATACATCAGATCATACATTCAACATACACAAAATCGAACATACGGGTCCGAAACCCAGTTTATTGAAAACACACATTCATGCATACCCAACCCTAAAATTAGTTAAAATAGGTAAAAGAGGGGTTCTAGAACTCACCTTAGCAGCTCTTGAGTATGGCTTCTTACAAACTCGTTTGCAAATGAGTTCCACCGCCTAGAAACCCACTAAAAACATACACACGAACACACACAAACACACTTAAGCACAAACCCGAGGATATGTCGAGTTATGAACATCATAAACACACAAAATCTTACCTTGAATTCGATTTATGCTTCTTGTTCTTCAAAATCCGAAGGTTTCAGCCCCTTTTCTCTCTCTCTCTCTCTCTCTCCATCAAGATCAGAATGAAAAAGGTATGGTATGACCATTTAGGCGGCTATACCACCTTTATCACCAACTTTAAACTTTTTGTCCTTTTTGTCACATTTTACTCCTAGACTTGGGTTTTATTTCATTTCCTTCATTTTCTTCAGTTTGTTCTTCCTTCTCTATCTTTTATAAATAACCGTGTGTCATATTAACAACTTCCTTGGAAAGAACACCTCACCTTCATCATCATCCAACTAAAGATGCATGTTGATGATGGCTGGAGTGATAAAGATTGTTCTCCCCTACACTGTGCCGGACAGTGCCTTCTTCCCATAATTACGACCTCTTGGCAGGTCTTCCAGAATTCTCGCCGTTGATCCTCATAAAGAGGAGGATCAATGGTTAGGGAGGTGAAATAGTTCGACAAAGCTAAGAAACAACAAACCTCTGAGAAATGAGTATCTTTCTCAGAGCTTAACATAACAACGTGATTATGTTGCCTATGTAACTGCATGGTACAGTTAGGGTCACTTCTACGTTGAGAGTTTTCCATTTTGAGATAGCTTAAGGATGAAGAAAGAGAGAAGAAAGTGATTTCAGAGAGAAATTGGGGTTTTAGGTCTGGAGGAAGAAGGAGATGATAGAAAGAGGGAGACCGTTGGGTTTATATATGAAAAAGGATTTCAGATAAAATTTAATAAAAGTAGATAAACTTTGAAATCCAAATGTCGGTCCCACCTCTTAAAAAGTAGTTTTCTTCAAAGTCAAAAAGCTTCCAAAGGTAATTATCTTCGGAAGTGTTAATTAAAAAGCTTCTGAGGCTAAAATGACTTCGAATATTTTCCTAAGAGTTGTGAAAATTTTGCTTCGGAAGAAAAATTACGACTTGATTGCTTTGTCCAGATGAACAAAGCTTCGGAGAGTTAATTTGCTTCAGAAGAGAATGGTCCTTGAAAACATAAAAGTGTCTGAGACCAGTTTTTAAGCTTCGGAAGATATTTTAGAAATTTCTTCTGAAGGTAAATTTCTAAGGCAGTTATTTGTTTTGAAGGCATTATTTTCTTCCGATGATAAAAGTATATCTTCCGAAGGATCTAAGAATTTTAAAAATCTAAGGAAAGTCTTCACAAAGATTTTCATCCAAGGAAAACATGAGCTTACGAAAGTGATGAACTAGACAACTTATGACACACATATTATAAGAAATAATAACAATTAGTTTTATGAAAAACCTACTCAATGTTGATTATCCCAATCACTGATATTAGATATTTAATTCTTTGTTCATCAAAAGCCTTAGTAAACAAATCTACATATTGTTCATCTGTGTGAACTTTGACTGGTTTAATTAATCCGATTTCATAATTATGAGTTATTAAGTGATACCTGATGTGATGTGTTTAGTCCTTGAGTGCTGCACAGGATTCTCTATGATAGAGATAGCACTATTGTTATCTATGTGAATGAGAGTCTCGTTGAAGTTTAACCCATAATCTAGCATCTGATTCTGAATCCAAAGCACTTGAGCACAACAGCTTGCAGCAGCATTGTATTTAGGTTTAGAAGTTGATCCAGAGACACGAGAGTATTTCTTGCATTGCCATGAGACAATCCTTCCACCAAAAATTGACATCCCCAGATGTAGACTTTCCACTCATGTTGCATGCACTATAATCACTATCTATATGCAGTGTATATGCATACAGATTGAAGTTAGAATTCTTAGGATACCACAAACAAAGTGTTGAAGCACCTTTGAGGTATCTTAGAATCCTTTTAATAGTGATAAGGTGAAACATCTTAGGGTTGGCTTGATATCTTGCACAGATGCAAGTGGCAAACATGTTATCAGGCTTGCTAGCTGTAAGATACATAACAGACCCAATCATAGCCCTGTATTAGTGTTCATCTACACACGCCCCCTCAAGATTAGGTCCAAGAGAATGGTTTCTAGCTATGGGTGTCTTAGAAATCTTACAATTAGTCATATTGAACCTTTTGAGTATGTTTTGAACATACTTTGACTGACTTATGAAGAGGCCATCTTCAAGTTGCTTCACTTGAATTCCAAGAAAGAAATTGAGTTCCCCCAAGGCACTTATTTCAAATCTTTCCTTCATCAACTTCTCAAAGTCTTTATAGAGCCTTGGATTAGTTGAACCAAAGATGATGTCATCTACATATACTTGAACTAGCATCAAGTCATTTCCCTGTCCTTTGATGACGAGAGTTCAGACTATATTACCCCTCCTGTATCCATGTTTGCAAAGATACTGAGACAGAGTCTCATACCACTTCCTGGGTGCCTCATGCAGCCCATAAAAAGGTTTGTCAAGCTTGCAGACATAATCAGGAGGATCAGGATCTACAAAACCACGTGGTTGTTTGACACACACCTTTTCATCAATCACTCCATACAGAAAATCACACTTGATATCAAGTTGATAGACCTTGAAGTTTTTGGATGCAGCAAATGCAAGAAATATCCTAACAGCTTCCAGTCTTGCTACAAGAACAAAGACATTAGTGTATTCAATCCCTTCTTCTTATGTGTATACTAGAATAACTAGTCTAGCTTTGTTCTTGATGATAATGCCTCTATCATCCTTCTTGTTTCTAAACACCCATTTGGTTTCAATGGTAGTCTTCCCATGAGGAAGAGGACAAAGGTTCCAAACTTTCTGTCTTTTGAATTGAAGCAGCTCCTCTTGCATAGCTGCAACCCAACTTCCATCCTTTAGAGCCTCATCAACTTTCTTTGGCTCGATCTGGGATAAGAAACAAGGGTGAAGACAAACATTTCCTTCATGGGTTTTTCCTCTTGTTCTTACCCTTGTGGCAACATCTCCATGATGTTTGTTGTAGGATGAGACTTGTGGATCCTTAGCTGAGGGATCACAGCAAGTTGCTGAGAAAGATCTAATTTGAGAAATTCAGATCTGGCATAGATGTTTCTCCTACCATATCAGCACACTTTTCAAGAGAAACTTGATCCAAGGAGCGTGTATTTGGTTGTGGAGTGGTTATCAACATCAAGAAAGTCTCGATCATTATCACCACTACCATCATTGTCTTTTGCATTTGAAGTATCATTATCTGGTTGTGGAGCCTCTAAGCTGGTATTTGAAGGCATACCAGATGTATCAACTGAGTTTGCCATTGTGGTGCAGATAGAGACTTCATTTGAAGAAGTAGTTCCAACTCGAGCTGAAGATGTGTTACTTGAAGGTCTTCTCAGCTCAAATCTTGGATCAGGATCACCTGTATTTAAGTTTTTCTGCAGATCCTGAACAATCTCACAAGATTTGTTAAAACAATTGGTAACTAAATCAAGATCAAAATGCCAATCAGGACCAGAACCAGCCACACATGGTGTGTGTTCATTGAAAGTCACATTGGCTGACTCCTCAACAATTCTAGTTCTGAGATCGTATAATCTATAAGCCTTATCTTGAGAAGAGTATCGAATAAAGTGTCCATCATCTGATTTCTGAACAAATTTGGCAATTTGATCTTTGGTATTCAAGACCGTTGAAGGACATCCAAATGACTTGAGAAAACAAATGAAAGTTTTCCTTTTGTGCCAAAGTTCATAAGGAGTCTTGCCACGAGTCTTAACCCCTAAAGCTCTGTTCTGCACATTGCAGGCCGTGTTGACTGCCTCTGCCCAAATGGTGATGGATAACTTAGAGTCGGACAACATGGTTCTTGCACCTTCAATCAATGTCCTGTCTCTCCTCTCAGCAACTCCATTTTACTAAGGAATCCTAGGAGCACTGTATTGTTTTGTAATACCTTTTTCATCATAGAATATATCAAGGATTTGGTTCATGATTTTAGTTCTTTGATCACATCTTATGATTTTGATCATGTGATTATATTGATTCTCAATCTTCAAGATGAAATTCTTTGGAATATCAGGAGTCTCGTCCTTAGTTCTAAAAAGAAGACCCAAATGAATCTTGTAAAGTCATCTGTGATCACTAAACAGTAAAAGGTCCTTCCTAGACTCATCACACTGGTGGAGCCAAAGAGAACCATATGTAACAAATGTAAGGGTGTAGTGATGGAGTTTCTTTCCTTAGGCTTGTGAGATACCTTATGTTGCTTCCCTTTCAGGCATGCAACACAATGGTCATCACTTGTAAACTCTTTCTTCATCATTCCAGTTACCAAATCATTCTTATTCAGTTTATTCATGTTCTTATATTTTACATGGCACATTCTTTTATGCCATATGAAAGACTCATCACTATTGGTTTTAGACAGAAAGCATGAATGTTATCGAGAGGGAGATGTTTCTTGCAAGTCCATCTTATACATGTTCCCTTTCCTGGGGATCTAAGCAGAATATGCTTATGAAGAATGATTACCCCGGGCTTGAGAACATTGTACTCATGCTCAGTAAAGAGCATGTTATGACTCTGATCACAAAATTGGGATACACTCAGAAGATGGTACCCACGCTCCTTGACAAAATTTCCTATTCAATATTGAGCTTTTCGTTTGTGACCTTGCCCCTTCCACAAATGTAACCTCCTTCATCTCCTCCAAAAGCAACCGGCCCTCCATCAGTCCTTTCAATGTTCTACAGTAGTGACCTATTGCCTATCATATGCCTAGACCAACCACTATCAATGATCCAGACATTCTTGTTTGTCTTGAGCTGTCCCTGCACAAGAAAATGATTAGTTACATTTGGAAACCCATGCCTTACTTGTATTGGGATCACTAAGAGAAATAGAAGGTATTGCAAAAACAATTGATCCTATGGTTGTGCTTGGAGGATCTAGCGCTGTTGTTGATGGAGAATTTTTAGTCACTTGGTCTTTCTTAGACTTCCACACCACGGTTGGAAGCTTGGACTTGACCTTCAATACTTCGAAAGCTTTTGAGACATCTGAAGCTTTGATGACTAGACCTTCAGAAGATTCTGCAAACACTTCAACAGACTTCAGTGCTTTGAAAGTATTCCTTCCTTTCGAGACCAACTTTTTTCCGAAAGTAATTTTCCACTTGCCTTCTTCTTATTTTTGGAGCTTTCGAAGGAAACAAATTTTCCTTCCAAAGCTTGAATCTTCTTGAAACTCTTGGAAGTCCTTGTCATGGTCATGTGAGGAGTACCTTTAGGATTGTATGGACAATCCTTAGCAAGATGAGCAGTACTTTCACATGTGATGAACTCCATTTTCTTCTTCCCAAGAGCCTTCTGCTGGGAACAAGACTAACTTGGTCACATCCTTTCTCCACCCTCATCTTTGTACATGCTGAGACAGTCCTTTTGGGTTGAGGGCTGTTCTTAGAGTTGGATGGTCTAGGTTGTGTAGCAGTGGTACACAATAGATTAGTCTTCTTCTTGGTACTGAGATGATTTGAACATGAACCAGAAGTCTTAGCAGAAGAGTTGAGGTTGATGTCTTCAGTCTTTACCCCTTCAAACCCTGCAGAGATAAAAACTTGTTTCTACTTGGAGTCAAAAGTAGGCTGGATCTCTTATGCCTTCCAAGCTTTTCTTCTGCTATTTCTAATCAAGTTCTTTCTCATTGTATTGGTCATCACAGTCTTTCTCTTCTCCTCAAAAGGATAGTGGCCCTTCTTAGAATAATCCTCTTCACACTTCTAGAGGAATTCTTTACTATCACTTCATCATCCTCTTCACTCAAAAGATCTATGAGAGGAAGCTCATCTTCATAAGTTCCACACCTAGGTGATCTTACAGACAAGATTGTGTGTGGAGGAGCTATCTCATTTGATCCCAGTCCCTGCTTGTTTTTGTTACACACTTTTGTTGTGCAGGGATGAGGATATCATGTTCTTGAAGGTCTCTTCTTCAAGAACATACTTTTCTGCCCTAGCTTTGCTCATCACAAGATCAGCTTGGCACTTAGTCAGCTTAGTTATGAGATCCTTGATCTGAGTCTTAAAGTTTATATGCTCATGTTTTGAATTGAAATAGTTTTCTCTAAGTCCTCTATCATCAGTTTATAAAATCAACTTTTAAGATGTTCAAGGACTCAAGATCAGATCTGATTTCTATGATATAGGACATGTATCTGTAAACTTTAGCAATGCATTCAGGGGTACAGAGATGTTCCAATTCCTTGGCTTCATCATGATCTACCATTAGTGCTTGGTTTGGAGAAGCATCTTCCACCTAAAAGCTCCAATCAAAGCCTCATTCTTCAACAGCAAATGCAGCTTGCTGCTTTGGCTTGTCATTTTGGGAAGCTTTATTAGTGTAGTTTGGTTTGGACTGTGCTTGGCCACCATTTGTTCTTAGTGCCTTACACTCCCTAGCAAAGTGGCCCATCAAGTTACAGTTGTAACACTTGAATTTGCTTTTGTCTAGCCCTAACTTTCCACTAGTTGCCCTACTTGGAAACTTCCTTGCTGTCCGCTTTTAGAACTTCTTGGCTCTATGAATGAGAGAGCCATCTTCTAGACTATCTCAATGTACTCCAGATCATCTAGATGGATACACTCCAGGTCTTCAAGGGTGAAAAGCAAGTTGCCATAACTTTCATCCAGGGACACAAAAGCTTGAGAAGAAATTGTCTCTTGAATGGGCTTCCTTGAGTGTAGTTCTCCTTTGGTGTCTGAGGGAAGGTGATGAAAGGACCCTTTGGTGAATTTTCAGGGTAGCATATAAGATGATGTTGGGGTTTGTCACACCCCCAACCACGGCGGTTTCCCGCGGGGCGTGAGCGTCATGGAGACCATACTCATTAATCGACCACTACATGGTTTAGTAAACATATGATGCGAATAAGTTTAAAAATAAATAATTGTTTGAGAATTGAATTGCGGAAACAGCAGAGCTAATGTAATTATTTTCAAAACATGACAAATACAACAATAAATGTCCCAACAACATGAATGGCCCTAAATGCGACATGGGCCAAGCTAGCTTAAGTTGACGCAAATGTCAAATACCTGAGAAAACATGCATGAAAATATGTCAACACAAAAGTTGGTGAGTTCGCAGATTTTAAGGTAATAGTAAACAGTGTAATGGACCACAAGTCTTTCCATGATTTGATTGTTGATCATACAATACTACAATATTATATAAGCACCACAACCAAAGCTAGACTGTAACTGTAACAAATTGCCCCTACCCATGCCTACCGGAAGCATAAGTGTGAACAGGCTAATAATGCACCCGTTTAGACCTCCAGTCAAGATTAGGGTAATTAATCCGGGTGGGGGTAGTCAAACCCAATAGTACTATCCATGATTACCTCGCTTTGGGAAATAAATTAACGGTTCGATAACATGGGACTTCACACGGTAAGTAAACAACTTAGATAACATGTGAAATCATTAACAAGTAAATGTGTTTAAGAAAGTAGTAATTTGCATGTAATCTCCCCCAAATAGAAAAATAAGTAAAATGGGGCCATGAAACTCACCTGTAACGCACGCGTGAATTCTAGCAATAGTCTGTACGTATGATTGGTCTAGGAATTTCCTAAACAAATCACAATATATTCATGAGGTCATATTACTTACCCTAGATGGTCATGCATAACTCATCCACAAAGTTAGTTTTGAAAATGTCACTTGACTAGTTAGACACGTTGAGCCATTAATGTTTTATTTAGATTCTTGTCTTTATAGTTATCTTCATCAAACACATAATGTATTGGATGGGTTTTATATTAAGTATAATAGCATTATATTTTTCATGTGTATGAGTTTCTTTTCATCAAATACCTCCAAAAGTGTACTTTATATAAATATGGACATTGGACAGAAACAAAAGGATTTTTAGGTCTAGTTGACATCCTCTTTTGATGGTACAAAGAGTTTTTATAAAATCTGATATTTTTACCACACCTAGATCTATGTCTTAGGTTTCCAAAAATATATATCTTGTAGTGTGTAACTAAGTTTAAGTGCCTCGAAATGGGTCATGAAGCAACAGATGTCAGTGCCGCATTTTTCTGTACATGTCCATGTATTTCACCTTTTTGAGGGGTCAAACCCTACATCCACAAATAGAGCCTATAGTACTTTTAAACATAACACCTTAAGATAAGTTACCAAAGAAGGAAAATCTTCATTTGATTACTTTAAGCATAACCTATGCCTCATCTTTCTGCCCTGTCTATTCTGCCAAAAATTCAGGTTCAACACTTTAATCATGTTTGTACGTTTTGGATAGGTTATACCCATCTAAATATTTTAAGGTTGGATGAGTTAAAAAAACTATACATACTAAAGTTAATGTTAGGCTTAATAAATTGTTCATTTGACCATGTTTAGGTCGAGTTATGGTGTCGAAAACACAGAACATGAATCTGCAAGAAATTCTCATACATGTTTTGTTACTTTTTAAACTTTGCTAGAGCACTTTTGGATGAGTTAGTGAACATGAACACATCATGGTGATGTATAGAAGATTAGAAACAAGGTGCTAAGCTTAAACAAGCAAGGAGAAATAGATGGTAGTATTGAAATGCAAGGAAAAGAAGACTTGATCCTTTGAACTAAGAACCAACCAAGGAAAAGTAGAGAAGATGTTATAGGATGCTTGGAAGCTTCAAGAGTCACTTGTCTTCAACAATGACACTTGAATCATCTAATATTTGGAGAATACAATTGAAATGATATGAGGTGGTGGAGGTGGTGTCTTGGCCGAATTTTTAGAGAGGGAGAGGAGAGAAGAGATGTTGGTGGGGTGGGGGTGTATTTTGAGTGAGAGAAGATGAGATGAAGTGTGTAGGTTGTAAAATGAAGGGGTAACTCTTCTAATACTTGAGTTTCTACCTTGAAAATTTCTTTTTGTTGTTTAAGGGGCTTAATCCACGTTCACAGGAATGGAATGGAGGCTCCAAGTGTAGTAAGGGGACTGCATCTTTATACAACTAAAAAGAGCTTTAACTAATATGGCAATTCTCAAAAATCACAAAGTCAACAAGATCCTTCTTAGGATTTTGTGAAAAAAGTGAGATGAATGGGAGGGGGTTTTAAATGCACGTTTATAAAGTGGGAGAGAGATGTTTTATTTTAAGTTAGGTGGTATTTATTGCACTATAGGTATTTTTACGTAAGTATTCAGCTTTAGCATTGATATAGAGACATAGGATTGTTTCTTGCATTGCCATGAGATGATCCTTCTACCAAGAAATTGACATCCTCCTCATGTTGATTTCTTGTCAATATTGCAACCTCCATAGTAACTGTCAGAGTATCCATAAAGATTGAAATCCTTGTTACTGGGATACCAGAGACCTAGTTTAGGTGCTCCTTTGAGGTATCTGAGGATTCTCTTAACAGCAGCCAGGTGAGACACCTTAGGAGCAGCCTGATATCTTGCACAAATGCAATTAGCAAACATGATATCAGGTCTATTGACTGTAAGATACATCAGAGAACCAATAATTGCCCTATACTGATGTTCATCAGTATCCTCCCCCTCGAGATCAGGACATAGATTATGGTTTCTGGGAATGGGTGTCTCGGCAGGCTTACAATCCTTCATGTCAAATCTTTCTAAGATGTCAGAGACATATTAAGATTGATTAATGAAGAACCCTTCCTTTAGTTGCCTTACTTGACTTCCAAGGAAAAAGTCCATTTTTCCCACGGAGCTCATCTCAAACTTCTTCTTCATAATGCTCTCAAAGTCCTTGCACATTTGGTCATTTTAGGAACCAAATATAATGTCATCAACATAGACTGGTACGAGCAAAATGTCCTTTCCAGACTTTCTGATGAAGAGAGTCTTATCAATGGTACCTCTAGTATAGCCATTCTTCAGAAGAAACTAAGACAGAGTCTCATACCACAGCCTAGGTGCCTGGTGCAGCCCATATAGAGCTTTATCCAATTTGCACACATAGTTGGTGTGCTGTGGATCTTCAAATCCTAAGGTTGGCATACATAGACTTCCCTATCTATATCCCCATATAGAAAAGCACACTTGAGATCAAGTTGGTATACTATGAAGTCCTTGGATGCAGCATAAGCAAGGAAGAACCTAACTGCCTCAAGTCTTGCAACTGGTGGAAAGACATCAGTATAATCGATTCCTTCCTCTTGAGTGTATCCTTGAACCACAAGTCTTGCTTTATTCTTGATGATCAAGCCTCTATGATCTCTCTTGTTTTTGAAAACCCATTTGGTGCCTATAGGTACTTGACCAGATAGTAGTGGACATAGGTTCCATTCCTTCTGTCTCTTGAATTGAAGCAGCTCCTCTTGCATCGATTCAATCCAACTACTATCTTTCAAGGAATCTTCTACCTTCTTGGGTTCCATCTGAGATAGAAAGCATGAGTACAAACAGACATTCCCTTGATGAGTCTATCCTCTTGTTCTCACGCCCTCAGAGACATTCCATATGATGTTCTTAGTTGGATGAGTGTTATGAGTCCTTAGATGAGGAATCACTTCTAGTTGCAGAGATAGATCTAGGTTAGACATATTCTAGTCAGGAACTAGAACACTCTGTCCAGCTGCTGTTTCAAAGTCATTCAATGAGGAATGATTGAATGAATGAGAAACTCATCAATAGTTGGCTGTGAAGTAGTATTAACAATTGCCTGTTCCTTCAAGATACTAACTGCTTCAGCTTGGTGTTGTAATGGATCACCCGATGAGTTTTAAGGCTTAGTAGGTGACTCACTTGTTGAAGCTTCACTACTCCTTGATATAGTTAAACTATCACATATGTGAATAGTGGAGGCTTGATGTATTGCAGCACTTAGAGAATTTGGTCTAGGCTTGGGAAGCTCAAACAATTTATCTTTAGCAGCAACATCAGCATCATTTTGAGCACCTATTCCAGCTGAAACATTCTTACAAGAGGGTTTAGAATAGTTTGGAAACAGTTCTAAATCAAAGATGTGATCAGGTCCATTCCCCCTAACACAAGGAGTGTGCTCATTAA
Source organism: Flaveria trinervia (assembly GCA_025506515.1). Classification (NCBI taxonomy): domain Eukaryota; kingdom Viridiplantae; phylum Streptophyta; class Magnoliopsida; order Asterales; family Asteraceae; genus Flaveria; species Flaveria trinervia. Next base: position 70,233,090 of record CM046446.1, read on the forward strand.
CAACTATATTGGATGACTCCTCAAATTGTTGATTCTTAATGTTGTACACTCTGTAAGCTTTGGAGCTAGAAGAGTATCCAATAAAGATAGCATCATCCGACTTTTCAGCAAATTTTGCTAAATTGTCCTTTGTGTTAAGTATGGTACACCTGCGGCCAAATGACCTTAGAAAGCCAATGAACGGTGTCCTCTTGTTCCATAGCTCATAAGGGGTTTTTCTATGGGGCTTAACTACAAGAACTCTGTTCTGCGCATAGCATGCAGTGCTGACTACCTCTGCCTAGAATGTTAGAGGTAGCTTTGAATCAGCTACATAGTTCGAGCAGCCTCAATAAGTGTCCTATTCCTCCTCTCAGCAACACCGCTTTGTTGAGGTGTTCTGGGAGCACTATATTGTCTGGCAATACCTTTTGAGTTACAGAATGAGTCAAGAACAAAGTTCTTCAACTCAGTCCCTTGATCACATCTAATTATTTTAACCTTGTGATCAATTTGATTTTCTAATTTAAGAATAAAAGATTTTAATGTTTCAGCAGTTTCATCTTTAGTTCTTAAAAAGAATACCTATGTGAATCTTGTAAAATCATCAACTATCACAAGGCAATATGATTTCCTTCCAACGCTCATTATACTTGTGGGACCAAAATGATCCATGTGCAATAAGTGTAATGGAGTAGTGATAGAGTTAACACATTTGGATTTATGAGACGTCCTGTGTTGTTTCCTTTCAGGCATGCAACACAGTTGTCTTTGTAGAAAAACTCCTTTTTAGGCATACCATGTACCAAGTTATTTTTAGCCAATTTATTCATTGTCTTAAAATTTTCATGACACATACGTTTATGCCACAGTGTTGACTCATCACTATTAGCTTTGGAAAGAAAGCATGATACTTCACCCATTGGGGAAGCATTGTTCATATCAAGCCTGTACATATCCCCTTTCCTGGGAGATCTAAGAAGCATCAATTCGGAGGAATTGTCATCCCTAGTTTGAGGATAATGCATTCATGTTCTGTGAAAAGCATTTGGTGCTTTTGATCACAGAATTGAGAAACACTTAACAGGTTATGTTCAAGCTACTTGACAAAGTTAACTTTGTCAACGGTTAACATACCATTAGATATACTCCCTCTGCCAGAAATATATCCTCCGTCCTCACCTCCAAACTAGACAGGACCTCAATCATAATGTTGAAATTGTTAAAGGAGAGATTTGTTCCCTGTCATGTGCCTGCAGCATCCACTATCTACAATCCATACATTGTTGTTCTTCTCAAATGGATGTTCCTGCATATAAGATGAGATTTCAGTTTTGTTTGGAAACCCAAGCTTTATTGGTCTTGGGTTCTTCCAAAGATAATGACATGATTGAACCAAATGATATGCATGGGGGTTCAACAGAGGTCTTTGATGAAGAGGTTTTGGCTGCAACGTCTTCCTTGATCTTCCGGTCCATCCTTTGGTTGATCTTGGAGGATGAGCTTGTTGAAGCTTTTGCAGCATGGTCTTCTTCCGAAGTTTCTTTCTTTTCGTAAGAAGTCCTCACCACCTTTTCTTCCGAAGCAGTCTTCTTCTGGGATGGTTTCAAGGGAGCTTTCTTGTTCTTCCGAACCATAGTAGCTTTTGCTTCCGAAGCCATTTTCCTTTCGGAAGAAGGAGTTTCTTCCAAAAGCAACTTGGCTTTGGAAACCAGCTTCCCTTCTTCAGCTCTTAAACCGTATGGAAGGGTCCAAATGTGAAACCTTCCCTGACTCCTTCTTTTCTAACTGACAGGATCAGCGATCACAAGTTTGATGTATTAGGGTTCAAAACAGCGGAATACGAACGGGAATTAGACAAATTGTAGCAAGAGATCGATACTTGTATGCATTAAGATCACATACGGTTATAGTGAGAGAATATATATTTCTGTTTCAAGGAATTTTTATAGATATAGAATATTTCTAATCAAATCATTCATATCATTCCCGTCATTCACATTATTACAATAGGTTGTCACTCCTTATATAGAGTGCAACAATCACTGCTGTTATCACGGAAAGTGACAACTGGCAGATCTAATACAAAAATAACTAACTCTTAACAAACTACTGAAATGTTCACAACTACTGAGAACATATCAGAGTGTTAAGTACAGAATATAAGACTACTGAAACTACAACGACTGAAGAACAAGCTCTTCAATCGTTTTACAAAACTACTGAAACATAAAACTACTGAAACTAGAAATATAAAACTACTGATATCACAACTACTGAAGAAGTACTCTTCAGCAGTTGTGACAAACTACTGAGGCTTCAGTACTTGATCTTCAGACTTTGACTTTCAGGTGTTTCATCAGCTCATGACTTCAGTAGATATCATCAGCTGATGTCTTCAGTCTTTGTCTTCAGACTTTGTACGTCAGTTGTGATCTTTAGCACTTGTAAACTCTTCAGCTGTTGTACTTCAGTACTTTGGTCTTTCAGCTTCAGCACTTGTGTTCTTCAGCTGTTGTACTTCAGAACTTAGTTCGTCAGCTGTTGAAGTCTTCAGCACTTGATCTTCAGCTGTTGAAGTCTTCAGCACTTGTCAAACTGCTGATGAGGCTTTCAGCAGTTGTTGTGATACCATGTGGGACTTAGAGGTTTTCTGATCTTGGCTCATTGTTCTTTTGGTCCAACACTAACATTATTTGCATAATGTGTGCTTGTAGGATTGTAATAACAATCTGTTGCCATGTGATTTTGCAGGCCAGACATGATGCATGCAATGTTAGTCTTTTGGGAAAGTGAGGGTTGCTGTTTCTTGGTTTTCTTTTCTTCGTCAGCAACTTTTCCCTTTAACTTCTGATCCTTTGGTAGGACAAGAATGCTGGTATTGCATTCCTTTCTTGAATCAGAAGTACCTAACACTTGGAATCGAGCTGAGACAAAGACACCCTTCTGTTTTGGGTCAATTTTCAGTTTAGATTCAGCCACTTTCTTAGCAGTTCTCCTAGTAGCTTTACTTGCTTCTTCTGGCTTTAGTGGTTAGGATTTGATCATCACAGGAGGCGATGGGTATATCTACCTGTTCCTTCCTGTCGTGGCCACTATTGGTGCCTCATCCTTTAACTCTAGAAAGAAAGGGTCAGCAGTTGGAACCTCTTGCTCTTGAGTACCACATCTTGGCTGTCTGATAGACTCATAGGAATGTGGTGGAGCAATTTCATTGGTTCCCAACCCTTCTTTGTTCTGATAATAGAGTTTGGAATGTGAGGATGATGCAAGAATAGCTTGGAAGTTTTGCTCAGTGATGGCATGCTTCCTAGCCTGAGCCTCAACAGTGACAAGTTAGGCTTGAGCCTTAGACAATTTGTATATCAAATCCTGATTTGAGTCTTGTAGTTGGTGTGTTCGTGTTTCAAAAGAGATATAGTTTTCCCTAACTCATCAATTTCTTTTGATAGTCAGATTCAGCTATTTTAAAATCAGATTTTAGAATATTTAAAGACTCAATGTCAGATCTGATTTCCATATTGTAATCCTGATAGAGTTTAACTTTAGCTATATAAGCTGGAGTGCAGAGATGTTCATATACCTCGGCATCATCCGTTCTGGCCATGAGAGCTTGAGCAGGAGTCACATCCTGTACCATGAAGCTCCAGTCAACTTCTTGAGCCACTGTGGCTGTTTCAGTTGACTTCTCAAAGGGCATTGAGGTTGAGGGATGTGTGGAGGCTTGTCGGGTTCCCGGATTGTTCTTGGGAGCCTTGCATTCCCTTGCAAAATGACCCAGTTGGTTATAGTTGTAACACTTTGCCTAGGTCTTGTCGAACCCGAACTTGCTGGTAGTTGGGTTTTGAGGGAAATGCCTTCCAATTCTCTTAAAGAACTTCTTTGCTCTGTGAGTTAAAAGAGCCATCTGTTGGACAATATCCACGTACTTTACGTCATCTGGGCTAAAACACTCAAGATCATCAAAGCAGTATTGAAAAGCTCCTGAGTGTCCACCTCCTGAAACAAAGGCCCATTTTTCCTGGAAGGGATTGTGTTGAGCCTGTTGAGTCCTTGGAGTCTCAGGATAAGTGATGTAGGAACCAGATGAGCAGGATGGCTGTTGATAAGTCTAGAAATGCTGAGGTTGAGGGTTAATGAGCCTTTAGCAACCATTAAAACCTTGCCAGTAGGAAGACTCATGGGTCTGCTTATTTGTTGGCCCTTCTTACTCTCCATCTCTAGATGATATCCATCAAGGATGCCATAGAGCTCAGTCATGGAAAGAGTGTTCAAGTTTTTTGTTCTCTTGATAGAGACACAGTAGAATGTCCACTTATTTGGAAGAGCACTCATGAACTTTCTCGTGAGATCTCTAAGTTCAGGAGTGATCTTCACAGACTGAAGGGAAAAGATAAGATCCATGTACCTGAAGTACTGCTGGATAAGGGTCTCTCCAGCAATATGAGTGAAGTTATCGAACTGCTGCTTCAGTGAGTCCTTCTTTGAGTCATTGGAGCAAGAATACATCTGAGCAAGTGCATCAAACAATTCTTTGGCAGTCTTGCAATGCTCGAACCCCACCATAATAGAGTTCGGTATTGCAGTCATCAGAATAATCGTAGCATTGCTATCAATTTCCATCTTCTTTCTGTCTTCATCAGAATAGTCCTCGACAGCTTTCTCTATCATGGCACCGTTTCCACCAGGTGAAGCCACCTTTGGCTTGTACGGTCCATTGACAATGGAGTTCCATATTTTGTTTTCGTTGTATCTAATGAAGCCTTCCATTCTTCCACTCCAAGACTAGAAGTTTTCAGGGGTGATGATGGGTGCTTTGGTCATCGTCCCGTCTCCGCTTCACATTTTTTCAGGGCCATTGAGTGAGTGGGTGGTAGGGAGGAGTGAAAACAGGTTTATTTGGATGGTTAGATCACGCAATCAAGAGCCTGAGATGCTCTGATACCAATTGCAGGATCAGTGTTTGTCACATAAACACAAAGGTTTTCTCTCAAACTCACCTAGAATCACATTCGGGTAAGAATCAATAAGAGTTGATCACAATATGAAAAGTAACTAAGAACACAGAAAGATAATTTTCAAGATACTTTTATATATGATTCTCAACTCAAGATACAAAGACTCTTACAAGCAGATGATAATCTTACTTCAATGAGTTACAAGGAGAACCTATATATAATACTATCTACAGCCGAATATATTTTGATACCAGCTGGGATCCTTTGGCTAAAGCCTATACTACAAGACTATAGTTAAGGTATCTCAGATAAAGTCTTATCTGAGATTGGTAGTCAGGACATGTCCCTGACTTACCTTTTGTCACCAACTAAAGTTGGCAACTGTACTATCATGAAAAGGTAAACAGTGGAATAAAGTATGGTCAACAACATGGTTCTTTAGGAAGAAGCCATGTTGTATCAGAAGTCTATAGCGGAGTGTCAGAGACCATACTTATGTCTACTGGTTATAGCAGTTTCTTTCGAAGGCATAAATGGCTTCGGAAGAGTAAGTACTTCTGAAGCCACTTTATACTTCGGAAGAGGCTGCTTCTTCCACGGCTTGGAGACTTCTTCTTTTCATCATACTTCAGAAGTGGTCTTTACTTTATTCTTCTAAGTCTTGAACTTCGGAAGTATGCATTTGTCTTCGAAAATAGAATTCTGTCTTCAGAAGTTGACTTTCCCTTTGTCTTCAGAAGAACTCTACAACCTTCGTAAGTTCCATGATAAACTTCGGAAGCCTTTGCATGCAACACCAAAATAACTTAAGTGATCTAATTTTGGTTGCATTAACCTTCTTCTTGATCCAACAGAGTTAATTTTGATTTGATATTATTATGTTCTCTTTCAAGTGATTCATTCAAAATCATTATTTCTTTAACTTATCAGCCAGTTGTTGAGCATGGACTCTATATCTTTCAACTTCCTCACATTGTTTGATGAACATAACCTATCTCTTACCTCTCTAGCCATGGTTTAACTTTGTTTTCCATGTGAGCCATTAATGCTTGATTTTCTTCCAGACTTCCTTCTCATGCATACTCCAGTCACAAGTTCCATCTTGAAGAATGATCAGCCTACTTTCTTTAGAGTTACTTGTTCCTACTGATGTATTTGTGGCATTTGGTGGGGATAAGTTGGTTAGTTGTGGTTGTCTGAAAGATCTTTTACATGATGATGTTGTTTGAGATTGATGTTGTTGTTGTTGTGCCATGTCAGGAATTGATTGTTGATTACATTCCCTAGAGAATATCCATATAGATTACACTTGAAACATCATACCTTTGACTTATCCATATTAATCTTTGATGATTTGCTTGCTTCGACCAAGTTTTTATTTCTCCTATTGTTTGGCTCTGTAAGAAATCATTGCCATTTGCCACTGTAGATCCATCTCTTCTACTACATCTGGATGTCGTTCTTCCAAGTCTTGCTCGCAAATGTTGGCAGATGATAATGAACTTCTCAGGTAAGCTTGAAAACATGAACTGAAATCTGCAAAGGCTGCTTTTTGTTCTTTCGAGTCCAGAACAAATGAGATGGGCTCAGTTTGGTTGATATTTGATAAAGACTTTGTTATAGATGTTTCTCTTCTATCATCAGATATCCTTTCTTCTTTTCTGACTTACATAAAGAAGATTTCTTGAAGGTTTGGATGCATAGAACTTACTTCCACTTCATCTTCACTCAAAGTACAAGAGTTGTCACTATTCTTGTTGGAAATATAGGCACTTCCAGCAAATTTTGTTTCTTTAAAATGATAGGGTGAAAGATATGTTTTCACACTCTTGTTTCTGATTTTTCATCCATTTCAAGAGCCTCAACTATAGCCACCAATATATCTAAACCAGTTGATTTAAGTCAACGGTGTTTTTGAACGCGGACACTGTTTGCTTCGAACTTCCTGGCAAAGTATGGAGCATCTTTTCATTTAATTCCTCATTTGTATATTTCAACTACAAGATATTCATCTCTGTTACAAGTTACATAATCTATAGAGTTCTTATGGAATCGATTCACCCTCAATATGATGATATGTTTCATATTGTGAAAGAAGAGTGTCTCTCCTAATGCTTTTGACTTCATCACTCCCTTCACAGAGTCTATGAAGAATTTTCCACAAGGAGATTGTTGTTTTATAATTTTCACATATGATTAATATTTCTTCAGGTAAAGCTACACTAAGCAAGTTGTATGCTTTAATATCAACTTTCACCTTCTTAATATCATCAGCTCACAGATCCTTTGTACTTATGGCTTGATTGTTTTCATTGTAATCAGCCCAAGAGTGGGTGGAATATAAGGACATCAAGTTATTAAACCCATACGTTAGAGTCTGTATAATTCATATGATTCCTAAACTTGTTTTTGAAAAGTTAAAATCTGCTTTAGTTTCCAACTTTGGAGGTTGGTAGGATGATCCACCAAAGTTACTCATGTTTAGTTAATGTCTAAGATTTTAACTATTACAGAGAATCGTTTGAGTAATGAATTAATAGTGTCAAAACTTAACAAAAATTAAGCAGTTGAGGTCACGAATCACTAAATCATTTTAATGATAATTAAATTATCAAATCTTCAAAATGTGTTCCATAGTTAATGAATGTCAATCAATAATCCAGATCTATTATTCAATTTATTTGAATATTGATCTAAGTTAATCAAGAAATGAAACAATACTCGCTGAAAGGCAATTCACTATTTTAGTGTTCACACAAAACTATTTGCTTTTAAAACAAAACAGTCGATCTAATCAGCAAAATCAACAAATATAATAAAAAACAAGCAACTAATTAACACTTATAACACTATTAGATCAATCAATCTAAATCAATGAGCACTTGGCTCTGATACCACCTGTAAATCAAGGATCGCAATCAGGAATTATAAGTGTTAAAGAAAATCAAGTTAGTGTTTGTGGAATCAACATTAACATTGTTTATTTGTTTGATGAATGATATTAGAAAAATGAATGACGATTATGACGAACACAATGATATGAACACAACTAATAAGCAAAAAGGATTTGATTCAAACGTATTTCATTAAAACTGATTAATGATTACAGATGAATAAATAATAAATGCTGTAAACAATAAATGCTTTGAACGTGTTGATGTTGATGTGACGACAGCTAGGGTTTATGTTTGTGTGCATTGATGTGATGTATGGGTTTACTGTTTGGTTGTTCGTGTGTTTGTGTTCGTCTCTTGTATCTATTATTCGTTCTTTGATGTAAAACCTAGGATTCATATTTATAGGCACGTGTGTTTCAATTAAGGAAACACCGGATCTCTTGGGATTTGCAAAACTGTCTTGTTGACGTGTTGACTTGTTGACTTGTAACACTTGTATTATTTTAAATAAAAGTTTTTAGACTCTACAACTGCATAGTCTATCGTAGGTGATTGTTAATCCACAGGAGTCTTGTTCTTCGAAGGTAATTTGTTCATCTGAAGCTATCTTGCTCTTCCAAAGTTACTTTGTTCTTCCGAAGGTATCTTGCTCTTCCGAAGGATCTTCACTTCCAACTTCAGAGTGGTTGTTCATCCGCATTTGATCTTCGAATGTATTTGACTGTAAGAAACATGTCTAAAGAAAAACAAAATGTTCATCCATAGATGTTTCTTACACTTGATCAATTTCAGTAATTCTCCAATTCTAATAGTTGTACTTGTACTCACACAAATCAACGCACATATGGGTTAACCTATATACATAATGCATACACCAAAATGATGAATATAATCATTCCTTACAAGTACTGATTAAATTTCTAAGCCTATACAAAATGATCAAGATCTATTGTTCTTAGATCTAACATTACCATCTCCATCATTACCAACAGTTTTATTTCTTTTATGAGATACAGTTTCTTTACTGTCCATTTCTGATCAACTAATTCTCTCATGTTCTCTAATATCACCTCCTTGATTATCTCCTTAATCACTATAATCATCATCTCAAGAACTATCTCATCATTATCTGTCTTCTCTTCTCATCTTCTTCTTCATCTACTACTTCAAATGCATCTTCAATCGGCTCATTTGGATCCATTGGTTCTCCTTCAATCAAATGAAAATGTTTTGATGAATATCAACCTCATCATTGGCAACATTCCTTTTATACTTAAAAAGAGGCACAATTGGAGCTCTAGTAAGCACACTTAATCTTATAAACAATCTCAGACATATGTTCAAGCTCAATTTTGTCCCTTACTTCACCATCTACATACATATCTGGATGTTCTTCATTGATTAATTGAAGAAATATTGGATACATTAGATACTTGTTCCATTTCCCTTTTTCAAAATGAAAATGAATCCATTCATAATCCATTGAGCCATGTTGAATCTCCTGTTAGTAGCTAAAGCAATGATAGGAGAAGAAATGTCCACTAGGAATGAATTCAATTTTGCACTTCTCTTGGACATGCAATATGTAGCACAGTAACTTCCAATGATTTGATTCCCTTTCCCTGAAGAATTGTTTTTTAGGAAAGTTATATGGATGTCCCATCAGCATGAAAACCTCTCTACATTCATCAAATGTAAATTTAGCTAGATCTTGTGGTTCATTCTCTCCCAGCCTAAGAGGAACTCTGATTGACTGCTCCGAGATCTCTATGAATCAATCACCTATCACAAAACCTCTGAGTACTTTGTGCCCTTCAACTCTCTATCCACCTCAACTGTTCTCCAGAACTTCTTTATCAGTCTAACATTGATATTGGGTGTGCACACATGCCATATAGATACTTAGTCCTTACAATGAATCTAATCATCTCTTCATAACCAGTTGCTTCTCTAACATCTTCATCTAGAAAAGCTGCAACATAATCCTTGCTCAAACTTTAATTAAGCCATCTGGGATAAAAAAACAATAAGTATGAAGAAATTTTATTAATATAACTCAAAACATTTTGTTAATTTTATATTAAAAAATTTTGAAAATATTGTAAGTGTTGAAGACATTTGAGTTCGCAATTGCATTTGAATCCAAAATTAATCATTCTTATGAGTTTTTAATAGTAATATATAAGATATAAGTTCTTATTATTTCAAGTTTTACTTAAAAAATTTGTACATTAATATTTGATTATCTGTATTCTTGAAAAATTTTATATGATACACTTACTGTTTTAGAGACTCAATCAAATTTTAAGACATACTATCAATTAAGTAATCTTGTGTCTAGTTGATTTGAGAGCACAGATTGAATTTTAATGATTAACAAGCCAATTTGGTTCAATTTGTCGATTCATTTCAGTTTAATATTTTAATATTATTTTCACTGATGATCATTGAATCCTCAAAAACTTTTGGATTAAATTTGTATTTGATGATGTTACACACAAGTGTCAATTTGTATTATTAATAATTTCAGGTTCCATTTTGAACATATAATCAAATTCAAACATCAATTTCAGATTTATTCAAGTTCTTAGGGTTCGAACGCCTAAATAGATGCCCGATTGAATGTGATGATTATGCACAATGATTTGATGAAATATACTCAATAAGTTGTTTACAATCACTGATTTTACCTTACAATTACAACAATCTCAAAAAATCAGAGTAAACAATGAGTATAATGTGCGTCGAGTGAGAAAGTAAGTAGAACAGAGAGTATGAGAGTAGAACAATCGAATGAAATGAATTCTGTCCAAGTGTTGAATTTATATAAGTGTGACAAACCCTTGACGCATTGCAACTGTGTAGGCGCATGACCACTGTTGGGACGCATGAGGTTTAGGCGCATTAGCACTGTATTGACGCATTACCGCTGGTCAGGCATGTGTGACCTAGACACATGAGTTATACTTAGTTAAATTTTGTTCAAGGACTTAGGTGCATTTGCACTATACAAACGCAACACATGAGCATTGTTTAGGTGCACAAGCACTATTAAGGCACATGACCTAGTCTGAAACGCCTAACACTTCAACAAAATCATCAACCTTACTTTGTATAAGAAATGTTTAGGCGCATGAGCTTTCAAGATTTCACACTTGTTCTATTTTCAATATGAAACGCAGGTACTATTTAGACGCATGAGCTTTTGCAAAACACCCAACGTTTAACCAAAATTTTCAGACTCATGACCACTGTTTAGGCATATGAGTTTGACTCAAAACGTCCACACTTGTCATAAAACTAAAATTTATCATGTGTCTAAACTTAGACTTATGGACACTATTTAGGCGCATGAGACATCCATACATCTAACACTTGACATTTTTCACAAAAATTCATTCAAAACATAATTTTGACCAATTACATTGTTCTTCATAAAAACATTCAAACTTTAGTCAAACTTTGAATAATGAATAAAACTTTTACAATTTGACCAAAACATTTAATTTTTGACCAAATTTTTTTTTTACTTTTAACCTTTTGATATTTAAATTAATTTCCCGTCATTTTAGTCTTAAAATTTTATAAAAATATAAACACTCTCAATTCTTTACTAGAAGCTTTTCCACATAAATTGATTTGAAATCTTTTTAGGTTCAAATTTCATCATATCAAACACACACTTGGTTGAACATATTGACTTCATCCTTTTTCGTCCAAACATTCATTTTGATTTTCTCTTTCCTCTTTACTCTCCTTAAACATTTAAGTAACAAACTTAGAAGTTTATAGAAGACGGAAATTTAAGAAAGCCATTCATTATCAACATGCCTTCACACAGAAAATCATGCAAAAATTGGTTAATAATCAGCACATTGAAATAAAGAAATTTTGAATAGTCATAGATAATGATTAAATCCTCATCAAGTGTGTTGTAGGTTAGTGTTACCATAGCAAAGGAGACACGATATCTAAGGACAGATAATGAGTGCTTTGGGAAAAGAATTAGTACACTTACTTTTTTAGTTCTTGGATTTATTAAGGTTTAATTAGATATTGACTGGGTTTGAGTAAGAGTGATATTCTTACTAACAATCAAATATGATAATCAAGTCAATGATTGAGTGGCAGAAAAAAACAATCAAAGAACATTCAAGCAAGAAAATTACTCATAAATGTTGTTTGTATTGATATATGAAAGTTGATAAGTTATAGAGAATAATTATAGCAAAAGTTCTCTATCGATCAGTCGTCACCTCAGTATGAGGTTAACTATTCTATTTATACACAAGACAAGATGCCTTTACAAAATGACTAAACTACCCCTGACCTATTACATTAGAAACTAGTCTAAGTCTTGATCCACATCTCTGCTTGTTCATCCGCATTGACAAATGCGGATAATCTTGATTAGCATTTCCACATGATCATCAGCATTAGTAAGTTGGTCATCCGCATTGGTTAATGCGGATGAACAAATACTTGTGCGCATTTGGTTGGTCATCCGCCTTTGTCAATGCGGATGATCAAAGTCTTGTCCGCATCTCTTTTTGTTCTTCCGCATTAGTCAGTGCGGAAGAGTAACTTGTTCTTTAGCATAAGTATTATGTCTTCCGCATTAGTTACTGCTAAAGAGTAAACACTTGTCCGTATCAGATTTTTGTCTTCCGCATTGACTAATGCGGTAGATAACACTTGTTATTTTTCTTGCAGATCTTCATCCGCATTGCATCCTGGACTTGAGGGATTCCAGCTGAACAATCATCAATTCACCCATTGAGTTGGCATGTATGATCCTTTCAGGGTGCAACAATACTCCCCCTAAGGATTATACAGCCTAGAATCCTTAATGTTTAGGAGGTGATGATGTTGTGAAGATGCAGCTGGGTCTTTAGGAGGTAGTATAAATGTAGCTTTGGTGGGATCCAAATGGCCTTGATCATGTTTACAAAATCAGTTGCTTCTGACATCCTGTCTCTACTCAGCACATGTTATTTCATTCTGCTCATGTTATAGATGGCTTCCATTGGTAACTTTTTCAGAAAGATAGGTTCCCATATGGAGATTGTGGAAAGACCATCTCTATGAATCAATAAACTCCTCCCACATCCACCTCAAGCTTAACAAGTTTCCAAGTTGCAGTGGTGTTTTCTTCTTCTTTCTTTTGTCTCTTTTAATCTTTATTCTATCATAGGCCAGTTTCAACAACTTGATGCATTTAACAAAGAATGCATGTCTTGTTCACCCATTGTTGTTTAATTCCCTGAAGTGCCTGTTATAAAGGTAGTGGATGTATGATTCATCAAGTAATCTTACTTCATATCCACTGAAAAGTTTGATGTCAGCTCTTTCTTTTCCTCCCTACTTCCTTTCTATCACCAGCTCATAGGTTTTCTCATCATAGAACACATTTGAGATGGGAGTGGAAGAATGAGTACCAGACACTAATTTCCTCTTCAATGACTCAGTTGGCTTTATCTTCAACTCAAGGAATACATTTTCTTCTGCTGCCACCCTTTTCTTCTTATCCAGGGGATTGACAAAAGTTTTATCTTTTTTTAAGCATATTGTCTTTAATGAATTGAAGTTGTTTGTCCTTCTGAACATCTTAAGTATATTCTCAAATTCATATCCCCTGAACATACTGAATGATTGATCAGTTCAAGTTGAGCTAGCTCCTTCAAATCATGAATCTCAAGGGCATTTACTAGAGCTGAGTACTCTGTAAAGAATTGTACTAGCCCTGAGATTCTCTTCACCATGAACATGTTCCATGTGCTATCATACATCCATGATATTATCTTCTGATCTATCTTCCCCTTGGGAGTGGACACCCCTCTGATCAGTTCAGCAGTAGTCAGTCCTTCTTGTAGCTTGAACTGAGATGGTTCTGCAAACCATTTAGGGTATTGGTGGAGCACTGGGGCAAGTAGTTCTTGGTCTTTTATGTTCAACAGCATGTCTTTAGCTGACATTCTACTTCTGGGTTTGGTCCTTGTCAATTCTTCTTCTAGTTTCTTGAGTTTATCTTTCTTTTCATTGATCAATTAAAGTGTTGCAGCCCTCAAAGAATTTGTCTTCATGTTGGCAATCTTTCTTTTTGTGAATCCCTAACTTGAGAGATATTCCTTCATTTCCTTATAGACATGTTGTAAGGATTAGAAATAATGATTCATGGGATGAGGTTGATTTCTTCATTTGTGACAGCTTTTGTAGGGTACCCCTTCTTGGGTAGGGAATTTCATACCTTGTGGATTTCTTCAAAGATGAGTCTTTATGTTTTGGAGTGTCCTTTGTCACTGTCTTCTCATATTCAGTGTCTATTGTTGGATCAAGCAACAATTTCACTTTCTCTTCCTCCTCTTTCATTCCTCATAAGTCATTGCAAAAACATTCATGAGGATCATAGCCTTGATGATCAAAAACATGCCTTTAATCATCAAGTCATCAGTTTGAGCTTGGTTACCATGTCTTCTACTGATGTTCTTCTTTAATAGGACTGTCCATGAGAACATCCTTTTTAACTTCATATTCATGAGCAATTTCTCCTTCTTCTAAATCAATTGCTCTAGCCAACTTTTTCAACTGAGCTTCTGCCTGCTCATGTTGTTCCAAAAATTCAGCAATTGCTGCTAAACTTCTTTGGTCATCTTTTTGTTTCTTTAATGGTTCTTTTTCAGTTATTAGTCTCTTTCCTTTAGCTTTTTCAGCCAAATACATCCTCTTTCGTGAGTAAGTTTGAAGTTGAGGGCTAGAGGTTTCAGTTTGATCTTCTGGTTCAGGGACCTTTTCAGGTGTACTTGGCTCTTGATCCTTCATTTCACTTTGTTCAGTTACAACTTCTTCTTTCCTTTCTTGTTCATATCTTTCTTTTAGTTCTTCTTTTTGTTCTTCAGTTAATGATATGGCAGAGACAATTTGCAGAGTTATTCCTTTTCCAATGGCACTGGTGATTTAGGAATAAAGACAATAAGCTCTGCCTCAGTTCTTTGATTGTTTATGAATTCCCAGAAATCATCATCAATGTGAATTTTTCAGAAGCAAAACTATCCAAAGCACTGAAGAGTTCTTCAAATTCACACTTTTCTGAGTCTGAATAACCAGTGTTTCCAGAATACACTACCATCTATAGGCTCTGGTCTTTGATCTCAGTTTGACCTTCATCATCTACTTGTTCTTCATTCTCATCTATTAAATTGTTATCCTCATCATCAACCTTTTCTTGTTTTTCTTTCTCGTCATCATTCTTCACACCAGTTCTTTTGATAATCATTTCAAGCTCGGATATTCTTTTGTTCTTGCTCTCAATTTCCTTTTCCAGTTTTGAGATAATATTAGCTGCTCTTCTATGATGTTTTCTGTTCCTCCATGGCAATAGTTTATATTTCAAGAGTATCTATATGTCCACTCACTTCTTCTTGAGTGTTTCAGTGTAGCTTTTAAATTTTCTATCTTTTGCTTGTTCTTTTCTTCAACTGCATATTTTTCTTTGATATCTTTCAATTCACTTTCGTTTCATCCAGTTCCAGGATTCCATCATTGATGATTCTGCTCTCCTATTAAAGTTCTTTCCATCCTTTCTACTTTGAGTAACAACTCAGTTATTAATTCATCCTTTTTCATTAGGCCTATTGATGTTTGATTCAGCATAGCTCTCTCAAGGAGCAGCCTCAGAAGGTTCATTCACAGCTTTGGTTTGATCATGATGATCCTCCTCATCAGAAGATGATTTGGATGATTTGGATGCACTTGTTGATCCTTCTGTTCAGCAGGGTGATCAGTGATGATGGTAAAAGTTGGTAAGGAGGAATAGGTATTGGTGTGGTGATATTGGAGATGATGATGTGGTGATATAGTGTAGGTTGAGTGGTCATTCGTGGTGTTTGTTGGGGTGATGGAAGTGATGATGGTTGAGGTAAT
Source organism: Flaveria trinervia (assembly GCA_025506515.1). Taxonomy (NCBI): domain Eukaryota; kingdom Viridiplantae; phylum Streptophyta; class Magnoliopsida; order Asterales; family Asteraceae; genus Flaveria; species Flaveria trinervia. Next base: position 70,248,844 of record CM046446.1, read on the forward strand.
GTTTGAATAGATGGTTGTGTTGAAGGTTGTGGTATTTGTTATGGTGATGGCATTGGTGATGGTATTGGGGATGGTATTGGTGATGGTATTGGAGTGGTTGAGATATTGGTTGAGGGAAGGGGTTGTGCTATTGGTTGTGGAGGTGGTTGTGCTATTGGTTGTGGAGGTGGTTGTGCTTGACGTGCTTGGTGTATTTGTTGAAGCATCCAATGAATAAGGGGTGAAGGGGCACCACTGTAGAAGTTCATTGGGTCCTTCTTCTTGATGTACTAATAGGATCTTACATCGTAATGAGGAATGTTAAGTACTAGTCCTTCATTAACAATGTCATGAAATTATTCATTGATTAGACATTGAATGAATCTAGGGTACATTAGAAACTTGTATCTCAACCCTTCTTGAATGTTGGAGATTAGGCCATTGAATACATATGCAGACATGTTAAACCGTCTGTTGGTGCAGAGAGCACAGAGTAGAAGAAGATGTGAGGAATGGAATGTCATTCCATCCTATTTTCCTTTTAGACGGATAATGTTGGAACATATGAATTAGGAATCTCCAAGGCAGATCCACTAATCCTTTGACTATCTGTTTGGTTTCATAACTCCCTTCATAACCAATTTTAGAGAAAAATGTGGTTTCTCCTCATCATCCAATTCAAGAGGATCATCTGCATTATCATTGAATTGCAGACATCTTCTAACTGATTCTTCTATGATCCTCAGAGTGAGTTCAATGTTGATCTTGCTAGTTAGAGTTTTCACTTCATCCTCTTCAACCACTTCAGTTGATTCCCAGAATGACCTGATGGGATTCTTGTAGATTATTGGTCTTACTGTCATGGCATATGCTACCCTTGTGGTAGATAAGAATGTTATCATATCTCTGAGACCTTCGGCTTCAGGTACATCAGGGTTTAGATAACCGCTGACGTAACGAGCTTGCTCCATGTAAGGTTTGCCATGTAATCTGCCCAAGAGTCATGTGTGTTAGTTAACATTTTGACTTTAACTTTGCTTTTGATTTGTTTCATGTGACTTTGATTTGTTTCACAATTTTCTTTTTCACATTTCACATTGCTCTGTTTTTCTCAGTAAACATGGTTATTATGATTTTCAATATCAGTTGAATTCCTATCAATTTTTATGTTTATTAACATCAAAATGTGTATTACATCACATTAATGAGTTTGATTTTGGTGTTCTTCAATAATTTTTGGGTTCATCGTTCGATTTAGGGTAACAGTTCGAGACTTAGGTTTTGGTTTCAAAATCTGTTGAAGTTATACCTTATCTTCAAAAGACTGTGTTGTGAATTGATGACAAGAATGTTTAAGATGAAACACAACAAAATCTTTGAATGTTTGTGATGATGATGATGATTAATGGTGGTGTATTGTAGTTTTGCGCTCGTCTCACTATATGTCCTCTCAAATTTGAAAAGTATTAAATGACCTGTTCGAATTCTTTTAAATAGTCAAATAATACAATTTGAAAAATTTTATAAGTTTACAAGCAGATACAGTCAACACTGTAGCAAATGCTGAAGGTTAATTTGTTTAATTTTGATCATCCGCATTTGTTGGCTGTAGCAAATGCGGAAGACAAACTTTTACATGGACAGTCCGCATTTGACTTCTTTTGGTCATCCGCATTTGTGACTGTAGCTAATGCAGAAGGTTAATTTGTTTAATTGACTGTCCGCATTACTCTATTATTACAAATGCGAAAGTGTTGTTTCTTAATTTTTATTCTATCCGCATTTGTGTACTGTTGTAAATGCGGTAGTTTAAACTTGAAATTTTGGTTGTCCGCATTTGTGTACTGTTGCAAATGCGGAAGTTAAACTTGAAATTTTGGCTGTTCGCATTTGTGTACTGTTACAAATGCGGATGTTAAACTTGAAATTTTGGCTGTCCGCATTTGAGTTGTAGTAAATGCGGAAGAACATTGTAACAAATGCGGTTGAATGGCTTGTTATACCATATCTGAATATGTACGGTAACAAATGCATAGAACAAATTCCATTTGTACAACTACAAATGCAGTTGACAAGTCAACACATCACTGTATCAAATGCGATAGAGACCTGTTAATATGCATTTGTTAATTGTCTCAAATGGGGTAGAGTAAACTTCACATTCACTTCACACACTAATGCGGTAGAGTAAAATTATTATCCGCATTAGTTGCCCTTCAAAAATTATTGTTACCTGCATTAGTTACATGTATGGGTTACTTTCACCCGCATTAACTAATGCACTTACCTACATTACCTATTAAACTTAATCAAAAGTTAATGTGATTGAATTGATTATTCATCTTATGAAAAGGTGTCCTTGATTGATTTTTCTTGTGAAGTTGCTGTTGACGTTGTCAATTTTTGCTTGGATTGACTTGCATGTTACAACTAATCAAGTTTCCAAATTTTGACAGATCTGGGCTTATCATGCTTCTAAGAATCTGCATAAGCTGAGATATAATGGTATGACTTATTGCAACAACACCACTAAATTCTTTTTCTTTTTGTTTTGTCTTTCAAAATTGAGTTAATAAACAAAAATTTGAACTTACTAAAAATTTTATATTACTCCCCCTAAAGTTTATGTCCACATTTGGAGAGAAACTTAAAGATTTTAAAGTTTTGAATATTATTTTGATTAATATTAATAATGAAGAGAAAATATCTTTGTAGGGATCATATCAATCTTTCATTACACATGTGCATCCCTTTATGATAATGACATGATTATGAACTTGAAGATTGAAGGTATGTTTGTCCTTTTAAGCTCATACGTAGTTGATATTTTGATGCAAATGACTTTTATCATGTTTTGGTTGATTTAATATCAATGTGTACCACACACACATAAGCATGGAATGATCACCCTCCTTATACAATGCATGGCAGAACTTTCTCAACACTTTTCTTACCAGGTTACTTAAGTCATGAGATCTCATGTTCACTGATCCACATTGGGGTTCTTTTAATTTGATCCTTTTTCATGTTGATCCTCATGGGATTCTTTTCACTTCACTTTGGAAGGTGATCCGTGATAGGATTATTTTGTTCATTCACTTGGAATGTATTGCTTTGTTGATTCATCCAATTTGAATGTGTTCCATATTGGGAATCTTTCAGTAGTTATGATGTTTACTTTTTAGTAGTTGGTAATCAGTAGTTTTATATTATGTAAAACATCTGAAATTCTTACACTTCAGATGTTATAACTTCAGTAGTTTAGTTTACTTTCCGTTGTTTATAAATCAGTTAGCCGTCACTGTCAAGTGACGTCAGCTGATGTCACATTCCTTTATAAAAGGAATGTTGACCTAATTTCCTTGTATAGGAGCGTGTGCGTGAATGAAAACATTCTATTTGCAGAAAACTTTCTCTCTCTATAACTGTTACTGATTGATTGAATATTCATATTATTTTTGCTAAAATTTCGTCTAATTCATGTGCTATTCCGCTGCAAACCTTAATCTAATTGATCAAACTAGATCTCGATCCCTTTCAAATGGTATCAGAGCTCGTTAATCATTGATCGATTTAACAATTGATCATTGAAACGCGCTCTTTTGATATCTAAGTTTGCTCGAATTAGCAAATTGCAAGAATTGGTTATAGAGTTTGATTTTCTATTGCTTCCGGTGAATTAATTTGAGATTCGTCTTGTTTCAAACTATGTTGTTGTTTTTGAGCTAGATCTGTTAAAATCTCATTGAACCTGTTTGAATTGGAAAATGGCTACATCAATCAATGATCCTCACAATACGGCTCCTCGACAAGCCTCTGATGCTTGTTAGGAGTGAGTATAACATATGGCAATGCCGAATGCTCCATCACCTATCTATCAACAGTTCAGGTTGTTAGAAATATGTGGTTCATGGACCATATAAGCCTATGTTGAGTAATCAGGAAACCCATGAGATGGTTCCGAAGAAGAACGAGCAATACTCAGATGAAGATCTGAAACTGTTTGAAATTGATGCTAAAGCCCATGGAATTCTGGCCATGGCATTGCCTAATGAAATCTATTCTGGACTTATGCATCATGAAACTGCTCATGACCTCTGAGTTGCTCTGAAAGAACAATTTGAGGAACTGATGAGGTCTTGGCAAACAATAGAGAGATCCTTGCCTAGCAATATGAGACATTCTCTCATAGAAAGGGTGAGTCACTGACTCAACAGTTTGAGTGATTCTCCTGTTTGATATCTGAGCTAAAAATGGTTAAACATGAATATACAAACAGTTAGATGAACAATAGATTCCTCAAATCCCTGTTGAGAGATGGGACACATATACTATTGTCCTACGCTCCAGTGCAAATCTGGACAATCTATCTCTCACCTAACTTCATGGGAAACTGTTAACATTTGAAAAAGAGATATAACCGAAAAGGAAACTGGCTTCATCTAGGAAGCTCACTAATGATTTTGTACCAGGGAATACTGCTCTGGTTGGTCATGAGTTAGAATATGCTGCATGAGAAAGTTCTTATGATGAGCATATAGATTTCTCTTCAAACAGTGGAGACCCTGCTTTTGTTGGTGTTGATAGTATTCAGGATGTAGTATTGATAATTGTGCTTTTTGATGGATGATTTGAAAGGATTGTTGATGATGATTTAGAGAGGGATATTTTGAGCCAAATGGTATTAATCAATATCAGATCTCAAAAATTTTACAAAATGACAGGTAGAAAATTTCCTGGTCTCTCTAGAAAAACCAAAGTTGGTTTTGACAAGAGCAAGTTGAGGTGTCACAAGTGCCATAGACTTGGACATTTTGAAAGAGAGTGTAGATCATCTGGATCAAACTCTTCTGCACCCTTTGTGACCTTTCCATGCAATAGCTCACAAAACAAAGGGCAACATTCTACCAGTTCTGGTCATCATTCACAAATTCAGTCATCTCCTGCATATTTTGTCCCTCAAGGTCAAATGCCATATCCTTATCCCTGTTCTTACATGCCTCAGTCCAATCAGGTTCCAATACCCATAGCTCAACAACCACATGCCCTACCTGAGCCTCAACCATCTCAATCAAATCAACAATCTCAATCTCAATCACATCAAAGCTTTTTCACTCCTGGAGTTGTTGACTGGAGTAGCTTACAAGATGATCTTTCTAGTTATTCTGAACAAGTGTTTTCTGGTGCTGGTCAACATGGTGGTAAAAATCCTTTTGGAAATCTTGCTCTTATGGCCATGGAGTCTACTGATGGTTGATTCTTAAATGCTTCATCATCACAGGCACCACAGTATCTTCTAAGGCTAAGGCCAAGTTGTGTTCTGAGTCATGCATAGCTGCTTTTGCTTCAATTAGAGAAGCAAATGAAGCTTTAATTAATCAAAATCTTGACCTAGAGAAAGTGATTTCTAAAAGAAAAGCTGAATTTGAGTCTGTTTTAAAGGAAAAAGATGATGAGATTCACAAATTAAAATGCCAAATCACTGATGAAAAGGCAAAGGTAGAGGTCATTTTAGAAAATCATAAGAATTTCAAAGAAACACTTGCAGCTACTCAGGTAGAGTGTGAACACTGGGTAACATCTTGCAAGGGGTTTGAAATGCTTCTCAATAAGGAAACAACTTCAAATGTGAAGTTTGTGATTGGGTATAATCACACTGTACCTCCTACCGATTTTACTCCCAAGACAGAAGTAAAATCTGAAGGCGAAATCAATTCCCAAACCACATCATCATGTGTCTCGTCCTCAAGTGGTAATGTAAAATCAGAGGATGAAGCCAGTAATAGTATCTCAGCTAATCAATCTGCTGATGGTCTTACTGCTAATACACACATGATCAAAGAAAAGCTAAGCACTTCAGGTGTTGTCTCACAAAGTATTCAAAGTACTAAAGAGCAAGTAACAACACCTGAAGAACATTTCAAACAAAATGAAAACAAACATTGTTTGACAACTGCTGAAGAGTTTATCAGGAAATCCAAATGTACTGATAGAAAACTTCTGAAGAACAAGTCTTCAGTTGTTATAATTCCTTCAGTACTTCACATAAGTACTAAGAGGAAGAAAGTACTGAAGAACACACCTTGAGTAGTTTCATCTTCTTCCGCAGTTGAACAATAGAAGATGAAGAAAAAGGCATGTGAAATATGTGGTCTATTCAATCATCTCACTGATGAATGTTGGTACAGAAAGGGTTCCAAATTTAACAAAGATAAAATCATAAAAAGAAAATTAATAAAATGAAAGATGATTTGAAACCAAGTTTGTGCCACAAACATCTCAATCTGATAACCCAAAGTTTTCACAAAAATCTAAAAAGAAGGAAGGGGTTTATCATAAAACAGCTAAAAATATTCCTCAAGGAGTATCAAAACACGAGACTAAGTCTATGTCTTTCAAAAAGGAGGACATGGTGAGTCACAAGAACAAGTCAAAAACAAGTACTGATGTGTCTGCTGAACTGAAAGCTTTAACAACCAATTAGACACAACTTGTTATCATGGTTCAACATCTGTTGGGGAGAGTTAATCAAATAGATGTACCTGTGATTAAACCACTCAAAAGGAAAACTAAGCCAAAATCAAAGGAATCCTTTTCAACACCATCTCCACCTTCAAAGGCTGTTAATCATGACAAATCAGTTAGTATAAGATCTGTTGATGAGAACAGACCCAAAACCAAAATGGTTTGGGTCTGAGAAGCTAACTAGTTTGTTGTGACAAATGCAGGGTTCTTCAGCATGCCATAGAAGCATCTGGTATATGGATAGTGGAGCAGTTCTCTTCTTCATGACTACTCTCAAGGAAAGAAGGGATCTGTATCTTTTGGTAATGATGCTAAGGGTTACATCATCGGTAAAGGCTTTGTGTCAAATCGTGAGATAAGATTTGATGATGTTAACCATGTGGAGAATCTCAAGTACAACTTGTTGAGTGTCAGTCAAATGTGTGATAGAGGGCATGTTGCACTTTTCACCCGCCAAAACTGTCAGATTTTGTCTTCCAATGTTTTGAGAATGATTGACAAGATATTGGATGAATATACTCTCCTGAAGGCCAACAGGATTGGAAGAGTATATGCCTTAGACTTATCAAAGAAAACTGATCTAAAAGGCCATCCATGTTTGTTCTCTAAGGCCTCTCCTCAGGAATCTGAACTATGGTACAGAAGGCTTGGTCATGTGAATCTTAAAAACATGAACCAGATGATCCATCATGGTTTAGTGAGAGGTCTGCCATTAAAGGAGTTCAAATGTGATGATAACTACTCTGCTTGTTTAAAAGGAAAGCAACATAAAGTATCATTCCCTCCAATAAAAGAACCAAAGTCAATTGCTTGCTTACAATTACTGCATATGGATCTTTTTGGTCCAGTAAGAGTGATGAGCATGGCAAAGAAAAAATATTGTCTGGTAATTGTGGATGATTATTCCAGATTTGTATGGACTTTCTTCTTACATTCAAAAGATGAGGCTGGTCAAATCATCATCTACTTTGTGTTGCATGTGGAAAAGCAGTACTCTCTTTCTATCAAGTGTGTGAGGAGTGATAATGGCACAGAATTTAGAAATCACACACTTGATGAATTCTATTTCTCTAAGGGAATCAAGAGGCAGTATAGCATTCCAAGAACTCCTGAACAAAATGGAGTGGTGGAAAGAAAGAACAGGACCCTTATTGAAGCCGCAAGGTCAATGTTGGCTGATTCTGGTTTGCCACTAACCTTTTAGGCTGAAGCTGTCAACACAGCTTGCTATGTGCAAAATAGAGTTAGTAAATCAGAGGTTGATGAAGACTCCTTATGAAGTGTTACATCATTTGGCTCCTCTGGTTTCCTTCTTTAGAGCATTTGGGTGTCCTTGTTATATTCTTAACACAAAGGATCCACTTTAGAAGTTTGAAACAAAGGTGGATGCATGGTACTTTGTTGGGTATTCATCTACTTGCAAGGCATACAGAGTTTTTAATTACAGAACAAAAGTAGTTGAAGAAACCTTGGATGTAAAGTTTAATGAATCTCCAAAGGAGAAAATCCCACAAAACTCTGTGGAGTTATTTGATTTGGACATACTGGAATATGTTCCTTATCAGTCTCCAGCTATTGCAGATTCTGTGAATCCATCATCTCCTGCCACTTGTTATCCATCTGTTGGTATAAATGCAAGTTTTAGTGATCAACTGCCTGAGTCTACTAAATTTGATGTTCCTGTAGCTTTACAGCTCCATCCACAACAAATGCTGATGAGATCTCTAAATCCTCTACTTCGTTTGAATTGCCATCTCATTCTATGTTTCAAGAGTCTGGATCACCATCTGTTGCTGCTGAATCACCTACAAACGCTTGACAGATTTTATTGAGTATCAAGAACTAAATAATCACCCCATGTCTTAGATCATTGGTGACATCAATGCTGGTGTTTCAACTAGAAGTCAATTGTTCAATTTTTGCTTTTATGCTCTCTTCATTAGTCAGCAAGAGCCAAAGAACTATCATATTGCATTAAGAGACAATGGATGGGTTGAAGCTATACAACTTGAGCGTCTTCAGATTCAAAAGCAGCAAGTGTGGGAACTAGTTCCTCTACCCCAAGGTAAGTGTGCTATAGGCACTAAATGGGTGTTTAGGAATAAAACTGATGAAAAAGGCCAAATTGTCAAGAACAAGGCTAGACTGGTTGTATAGGGATTTTCACAACAAGAAGGTATTGATTATGATGAAACCTTTGCCCCTGTAGCCAGATTGGAGGCAATGAGATTGTTCTTAGCTTATGCTGCTTTCCATAATCTTAAATTTTTTCAAATGGATGTCAAAAGTGCATTCTTATATGGTAAAATAAAAGAAGAAGTTTATGTGTGTCAACCACCAGGTTTTGAAAATCAAAAACATCCAGATTGGGTGTATAAGCTTGATAAGGCACTTTATGGGCTAAAACAAGCTCCCAAAGCCTGGTATGAAACACTGTCTAACTTTCTTCTTCAAAACAATTTCACTAGACGCTCCATAGATAAAACTTTCTTCATTAAGAAAGTAGGCATGCATAAGCTCCTTGTTCAAATTTATGTAGATGATATTATTTTTGCATCCTCTGATCCACAGTTGTGTGATGCCTTTACTAAGTTGATGCAACAAAAGTTTGAAATGAGTGCCATGGGAGAATTACAGTTCTTTCTAGGTTTGCAAATCAAACAAATGGTTGATGGAACTTTGATTCATCAGTCAAAATATACAAAGGGTCTGTTGAAAAAGATTGATTTACTAAATTGTAAGCCCTGTTCTACTCCCATGTGCAGCACCACACAACTGGATGCTGATCAGAAAGGTAAAGCAGATGATGAAACTCTTTACAGATGTATGATTGGTTCCTTGATGTATCTTACAGCTTCTAGACCAGACATTATGTTTGCAACTTGTGTCTGTGCTAGATTTCAAGCTATACCTAAAGTATCCTATATGATTGCAGTCAAACGAATCATTAGATATTTGCAAGGAACTCAATCTCTAGGACTTTGGTATTCCACTGGGCACTCTTGCAAATTAGTTGCTTTCTCTGATAGTGACTATGCAGGGTGTAAATTAACCAGAAAATCAACCTCTGGTGGATGCCAATTTTTTGGCAATTGTTTAGTTTCTTGGCAGAGTAAGAAACAAACTTCAGTTTCTACATCCACTACTTAGGCAGAGTACATTGCTGCTTCAAGTTGTACATCTCACGTACTCTGGCTTCAGAATCAATTACTGGATTATGACATTACAGAGACTAAGACTCCTTTACTGATGGACAGTGCTTCAGCTCTTTGTATTGTTAAGAATCCTGTCGAGCATTCTAGGACCAAACATATTGAGATCATACATGATTTTATCAGGGATTGTTATGAAAAAGGTCTGATTGATCCAAAGTTTGTTCCTAGTGCTGATGAGCTTGCAGATATATTTACTAAGCCTTTGGACAGTGCAACTTTCCAAAATCTAGTGCTAAGGTTTTGTATGCTGCAGCTTGAATGATTTGACAACTACTGATGATCTCAGCTCACAAGTACTCATGAGCATTAGTATACAGCTGTCAAAAATAAGTACTAATAAGTTATTTTATCTTCAGCCGTTTTCATAACTACTAAAGACTAAATTACATAAAAGTATTGAAGTACTCTATTTGTTGCAAAGTACTGATGTGGTCACAACCACTGATGTCTGTTCTAACAGATAAGTACTGATGACCAATGAAACATCTGAAAATCAGATAATCTGCTGAGTAAGTGTCAAGGTCAAATGAAACAACTAAGATGTGTGAACTAACGACAACAACTGATGAGTAATTTTATTCTTCAATTGTTTCAAACAACTGCTGGTTCATTTCAAAACAACTGAAGCCAAAACTAAGTCAAACACCAAGTCTTTAGTAGTTTACAACATCTGAAAGTTAAAACCATGTCTTTAGTCGTTTTCTAACAACTGATGACTAACACCAAAACTTTCGGTTGTTTTCTTTCAGCCGTTTCATAACCTATAAATACCTAACCCTAACTTCAAACTTTTCATAAATCGTTTTCCGAACGTCCATCTTCCATTAATGGCGACCATGCAAATCAAACCACGACACAAATGTGTTGCCTACTTCACAAAATCGGCCTTTGGACTAAGTTTGATGGTATGATTGATCTGATGGTTGATTCCTCGTATCAAACTGCTTTTCTTCTGAATCCAACCATCTATCCCGATACCCTGCGCCAATTTTGGACAAATGTCACTATCCATACCGGTGAGAATGATGTCGTGATCACTCTCCAATCATTTGTAAACCAGAACAAGGTGGTAGTCACTCCTCCTATCATTCGCCAAATGTTAGATCTGAATGATGCTACCTTTGTCACCAAATACCCAAAGGGCACCATTGATCTATCATTCATCAACCATGGATATGCGGGCGACGTAAGTGCTACAACCATTTTGAAGAAGCACTTCCATGATGCTGAACACCTAATCTTCAACATGATCAATGTTTGCCATGCCCCTAAATCCTCTTCATAGGATCAAATCTCATCCAGGTGGCAGCAGGTATTGTATTCTATCCTTGAACGCCAAAGCTTAAATTTTTTGAAATTTTATTTTTAGAATTAAAAGATCTGGCAATGAAACCTGTGGCTAACAGATGGCTTTTATATCCAAGGTTTCTTATGGCCATAATAATGAATCAGTTAAAATCTGATGGCCCTATTGGCCTTGGAGTCCCTGTTGTGGTAGTTTTGCCAGAGGTATACTCGAGGCACAACTCTGACCCACACCTCAAAGAGGCTGCCAAACTACTAAAACCCAAGCAGAAGGAACCCACAGCCTCATCCTCCGGATCCAAAGTCCCCTCCAAACCACATTCCAAACAAACCAAAAAGGCTACTCAGGGAGTTGAGTCCCCTCATGATGCCCCTACAACACAAAGCCAGGATGAAACTATGGGTAGTAATCCCCTTGTAGTTTCCAAGACTCTACCAGCTGCAACCGCTCAGGTATCCTCTCAACAGGATCCTGATGCAACCAAAAATGGGGAAATCACATTACTGGAATCTCTCTCACTTGAGAAGATTACCATTGAAGAGCACCATTCACCCCAGGTGCAATCCTCTTCACACTTATCTCCCACTGAAGCCACCCCTACAAGCCCAACTGTGGTTATTGCACAAGTGCTGACTCAACTACATTTCTCTCCCCTCCCCAGAAACCTATTACCACTGGGAAAACCTCAACAGTTGAGGGAGAGGATTATAATGTGGCTGATAACCCACAGCACAGGGATTACAGATTCAATCTCCCTGTGTAGAGGAGGAGATTCGAACATCTGGTGAGGCTGCCTCTTCTCCTTTTTCAGCACATGACCAGGATGAAGATGGTATCATTTCTAAGTCCTTACCAGAGGCAACTACCAATGAAGGACATAATCCTGAGGCAGGAAGTCCCCAGTTCCAAGAAATAGGGGCACATGTTAATACTGATCTACACTCAGCACATGTTCATCCTGATTTCATCAGGAGGTCAGATGATTCAGCAAACAATGACGATGACCTGGGTTTTTCTTTGATGTTCTAGCCCACAACACCATTCTTGAGGCTGAGGTATGCAGACTACAAGAACTGCTTGCCAAAATGTCACAAGAATCAAGTCCATCTACCCACATTCACCCACAGATAGCAGTTTCTCCTGAAACTCTCATCACTTTCATAATCACAAACATTGTGCATCAAGCCATTGATGAGAAGCTTTCCTCAACTCTTCAATCCTTAGTTGATGTTGCTATTTCTAAGAAACTTTCTGACATTCACACCCCTGAACCCAATGGAATCAAAAAGGGGGAGTCTAAGTCAGTGAAAGTAGACAAAAGAAAGAGAGTTGAAGAGGAAGAAGAAAAGAGAAGAAAGAAAAGGAAATGATCACCTACAAGAGAAAGAAAAGCTCTCAACAGACTAATGGTAAGAAAAAGTTAGAAGAACTGATCAAAGAAGCTGATGAGCAACATAGCAGATCTATGGATAAGATTATTGATCAACTCTTTAGACAAGGATTTGACACAGCCAAACTTGACTCTGAAATCAGAAGGCTAGAGATTCAAGAGATTGAACATAGATGGGCAAGTTGGAGTGAGAATGAAAGGGAAAGGCTGGAAGCTATGACAAGATTCATATGAAAACATCTGGGAAGATCAATCATTGAAGTGAAGTCATGGTCCAGAGACAATATTTTGGAGATAACCACCAGAATCTGTTCTTCTAAAGTATTCAACAAAGGATTGATCATAAAAGCTCTTGATGAAGCTGGTGCTGGGAAATGGTTTGGTATGGCAAAGTTATCCAAAGCTTCACTCACAACCAAGATGCTAGAGCAGCCTGCACAATCTCCTACACCAAAACAACCAACTTCATAACCCTCAAAACCAACTCCTTTACCCAAGAAACCTACTCAACCCACTACCAATGATGCACCCAAGAGGAAGAGAAGGGTGTTGAGGATGAAAGAAGAAGAAGAAGAGGATAAGGATGATAGTCTGCTAATCTCTGTTGTTCATAAAATAAAGATGCCTGAGCCCAGGAGTCAACCAACAACAATCACACCTGACCTCCAAAGGCAAATGCTAAAGTCAAACTTGAAGAAGAAGAACAACACAAACAACATGATAAGCAGCTGTTAAGGATGATTGATAAAGAGTTTCCTAAGTCTTCATCCATACAAGCTATGAAGTTACATGCTCAGAGGTTGTATGCTCTTAGATTTACATTTCAATATCAGAAAGAGAGAGTGAGAATTTGTCCTGACCCCAGAGTAAGTGACAGAATTCATAAAAGAAGATTCCAAGTAGATACAATGGCCAAGTAAATCAGATTGTAGATGATGTGATAATGCTGGCCATTGTAGTGTCACCCTGGGAAATCCTTGATGACTTCTAGAGAGCTTACAAGTATAAGATGACTCCACAAACTTTACTAGAAAACAAAATGGTAAAGAAGGGGTTGATCTACAAGAAGCTTGAAGAAATAAGATGAAATGAGCTCCAGTTGTTGCTTGAAGGCACTCATCCTGATGAGTTTGCATACAGAGAAATAACTACTGTGGTGCTGAGTTTGCATCCTTATGAGAGTACTATGGGCCTGAGTTCTTCTTTGAAAGTGAAGCTGAAGAACTCACAATGGAAGAACAAGTTGTTTTCCTTGAGGCTCGTGTCAGAGAGTCTTACAGACTCATCATTAGGAAGTAGGTCTCATGGATGGGATAAAAGCTCTGTATCCAATTCCCCAAGACAGAGTTCCCATTCATCCTTTGCCAATCAAACTTTCTATAACCTCTTCCCTGGCCTGAGCTTAATTTGAAGATTTTTGAGCTGATCCAGAAATTTTTCTACCAATAAGTGGGACTTCAATGATCTTAAAGGTTTTGGCTGCATTGCTTCAAGGGTAGTTTGTTGGACCAAAAGAACTAATGAGCCAGATCAGAAAAACCTTTAAGTCCCATAGACATCAAAACAACTAAAGTGGTCTACAAGACAAAGTCCAAAGACAAAGTCCGAAGACAATGTCCGAAGACAAAGTCCGAAGACAATGTCCGAAGACAAAGTCCAAAGACAAAGTCCGAAGACAAAGTCCAAAGACAAAGTCCGAAGACAAAGTCCGAAGACAAAGTCCGAAGACAAAGTCCGAAGACAAAGTTCGAAGAAACGTCCGAAGACAAAGTCCGAAGACAAAGTCCGAAGACAAAGTCCGAAGATAACAGCTGAAGACAAAGTCTGAAGACAACTGCTGAAGACAATGTCTGAAGACCAAAATCTCAGAAGTTGTCACAACAGCTGAAGTAGTTGTCTTCAGTAGTTGTGATGGTTTACTTTTCATTAGTTTGTAATCAGTAGTTTTATATTATGTACAACATCTGAAGTTCTTACACTTCAGATGTTATAACTTCAGTAGTTTAGTTTACTTTCAGTTGTTTGTATAAATCGGTTAGCTGTCACTATCAAGTGACGTCAGCTGATGTTACATTCCTTTATAAAAGGAATGTTGACCTAGTCTCCTTGTACGGGAAGAATGTGCATGAATGAAAACATTCTATTTTGCAGAAAACTTTCTCTCTCTATAACCGTTACTGTTTGATTGAATATTCATACTATTCTTGCTAATATTTTGTCTAATTCGTGTGCTATTCCGCTGCAAACCTTAATCTAATTGATCAAACTAGATCTCGATCCCTTTGAATGATGTGGTGAAAGAAATTCATAAAGTATCATTACCTGGTGTGTTAGGTTACTACACACACATTTTGTTCATAAAGAGATTCATCACTGCATGTATCTTTTCTTCCAAGTTGAGCCTACCAACATATCTGGTAAGCCATTTCAGTCTTTTACATTTTGAAATTAAGCACAGTGAATGATATATAATGACTGTAATTATATCATTTCCCTAGATTCTTTTCTTCATAAGACTTGATTTCTTTTTGTGGTTTTTCTGATATATATATATATATATATATATATATATATATATATATATATATATATACATATATATATTACTCAAGTTTAATGATGCCAATTGACTGAACCAGAAATTCAAACCTACTAGGTTCAAATGCCTTGGTAAACAAATCAGCTAATTGATTTTCTGTTGGTACTTGAATCAATTTGATTAAACCCTTTTCAGCACAGTTTCTCAAAAATGATATCTAATTTCAATATATTTTGTTTTTGAGTGCTGAACTGGATTATTAGTTATAAAGACAGCAGCTGTGTTGTCAATAGAAATTGGTGTATTCATAAAGTTAAAACCATAATCAAGCATCCGCTTTTGAATCCAGAGAACTTGAGAGCAACATGCTGAAGCAACAATATACTCAGCTTCGGCCGTGGACACAGACACATTTGTCTGCTTCTTGCATTGCCAGGTTACTAGTCTGGGACCAAGAAATTGACAACCGCCATAAGTGGATTTTTTGTTGAAGTTGCATCCTCCATAATCACTGTCTGTGTAGGCATAGATATTAAATTCTCCTTCTTTTGGATACCATAATCCGAGAGCTGGTTTGCCCTTCAGGTATCTGAATATCCTCTTGACTGCATTCACATGTGATTCTTTTGGATCAGCTTGATATCTAGCACAAACACAAACACCAAACATAATGTGAGGTCTACTGGCTGTTAGATACATAAGTGAACCTATCATTGATCGATAGTGATTTTGGTCCACTGATTTGCCTTCAAGGTCAGGTCCAATCTTCACTTTAGTATCTACAAGAGTTCTGATAGACTGACAGTTAGCAAAGTGGAATTTCTTCAACATGGTTTCTACATATTTTGATTCATTAATGAAGATTCCATCTGTGTTTGCTGGACTTGCACCCCCAAAAAGAATGTGAGTTCCCCCATAGCACTCCGTTGAAAATTTGAATGCATAAGATCTTCAAATTCTTTGCAGAGTTGTTTGTTTGTCGAGCCAAATATAATGTCATCCACATAGATCTGGACTAACAGCATGTCTTTTCCTCTTATTCTTCTGATGAGAGTATGATCAATCTTTCCTCTTTCATACCCATGTTCAAGAAGAAAGGATGATAAAGTCTCATACCACTTTCTTGGAGCTCAATGAAGAGCATACAGAGCTTTGTCAAGCTTGTACACTCTGTGAGGGAAATCTGGATCTTTAAAGCCAGGTGGTTGACTTACATAGACTTCTTTGGCAAGATTTCCGTACAAGAAGGCACACTTTACATCCATTTGATAAAGAGTAAATTTCATGGACGCAGAATATGCGAGGAAGATTCCGAGTGCTTCTAGTCTAGCAACAGGAGCAAACTCCTCGTCGTAGTCAATTCTTTCTTCCTGAGTGTATCTCTGTGCCACAAGTCTTGCTTTATTTCTGATGACTATCCCTCTATCATCAGTCTTGTTCCTGTACAGCCATCTGGTACCGATAGGATACTGTTCTTCGGGAAGATCTACCAGCCGCCATACTTCTTGTTTCTTGAATTGGAGCAATTCTTCCTACATTGCTTCAATCCAACTATTGTCTTCAAGCGCCTCTTTGATGTTTTTGGGTACTATTTGACATAGAAAGCACGAGAACAAAGAGATGTTTGCAATACTTGACTTGCTTCTTGTCACCCTCTCATTAAGATCACCAATAATGGTTTCAACTGGATGATTCTTGTGTATTCTTATGGTGGGAATGGTGTCACCAGCAATAGTTACATCAAGATTGGAGACATTAAGTTCATTATGGTTAGAGGCACAATCATCTTGTATTGTTGATGAATTATGAAGATTGTCAATTTCTGTTTTAGTAACTTCTACAACTTCAGCAGCATTGTGGTTGCTTGCATCATTTGAAGTACCTTGAGTTTCTTCTGGAGGAGAAGCCTGTTTTTGATTTCTAATCTCATGTGACAAGTCATCTGAGTCAGATGGTACCAGGCTGGGACCTTCTTCAGAAGAAACACTAAGGTTTTGTGACAAGTGTCTCAAGGGATTAGCTTGAAGAGGAAAATCTTCATTCATATGTTCATTAGATGTAGGTGGAATCAATGGATAATTTTCTCTTCTTTCTACAATTGATGAAGTGTCACCTCAATGTATATTTCCAACATCAGACAAGTGAAATTGGCCAAATGATTTAGTAAAAGTGTCAATATCAAAATACCAATCAGGACCATTTGTAGATTTAGGAAACAAATGTTCCTTGAATTGAACATTTATGGATTCATCAATAATGTTCGGTCTAGGATTGAACACTCTATAATCCTTTGAGACGGAAGAATAAACTACAAAAAATCCATCATCAGACTTAGATGAAAATTTTCCCAAATGATCACGGGTGTTTAATATTGAGACTGGACAACCAAATGATTTGAGGAATCTAATAAATGGTTTTCTATGAAATATCAGTTCATAACGTGTCATGTTACTTTCTTTAACAATCAGAGTTTGATTTTGGACAAATCACGATGTGTTAACTGCTTCTGCCCAGAAGGTGACTGGCAGTTTAGCATCGGCTAGCATAGTTCTTGCTACTTAATCAGTGTTCTATTTCACCTTTCAGGTACCCCATTTTGTTGAGGAGTTCTAGCTGCACTGAATTGATGAGCAATGCCATTGGTTGCACAAAAGGAACTCATATTTTCATTTTTGAACTCTGTACCATTATCACTTCTTATTATTTTGACTTTGAGATCAAGTTGATTTTCAATTTTAGTGATAAATTCTTGAATGATTTGGGATGCTTCATTTTCTAAAGTAGGAAGAACACCCATGTGAATCGAGAAAAGTCATCAATGATCACTAAACAATATTGTTTCTTTCCCAATCTCATTACATGAGTTGGTCTAAACAGATCCATGTGAAGTAACTTCAATGGAGTATTGTTAGTGTTCACCAGCTTGGTTTTGTAAGACGATTTATGTTGTTTTCCTTTGAGGCACGCTGAGCATTGATCAATAAAATTGAATTAATTTTGAGGAAGACCAATTACTTGGTTTCCTTTGACTAACTTGTTCATATTTTTAATGTTAGTGTGCCCCAAACGTCTATGCCAAAGTTGTGACTCATCAAATGATGCTTTAGACAAAAGACATGTTTCTTCCATAGGTGATGCAAAACACATAAGACATATGTATTATTCTTCCTCGGAGTCTTTAAGAAAACCCATTCTTCAGGAATCTGAAATCCAGGTTTCAGAATGTAGTAGTGAGTGTCTGTAAAGTGAGTGGATTATTTTTTGTCGTAGATCTAAGACACGCTTAGCAGATTGAAATTCAGTTGTTCATAGTAATTCACTCTGTCAAAGCTCAGCATCCCATTTGTCACAGATCCTTCTCGAGTAATCCTGCCACCATCTGAATCTCCACCGAATGCCACAGTAGTTCCTTGTATGTACTTGACATCATGAAGGAGGGAATGATATTCAGTCATGTGTCGGGAGCATCCACTGTCTACATACCATAGGCTATTAGACCTGTATGGATGAACCTACAAACAAAAAGAACTAATTAGAATAAGGAACCCAGCCATAATGGTCTTGGTTTCCTGTTCCTATTCATGATAGTCACATCCTGGTATTTCCCTCTTAATGGTGATTTAGATGAAGGTGATTTGGGAGATTTTTGGTAATGAATTGGTTGAGTCATCTCATCTACATCTTCTGAGGATTCAGATGAATAATGAAATCGTTGGTCTCTATTTCTGTGTAAAAATTTAGCCCGAGTTTCATTATCAAAAGTTGGGTTTTGCTTAGGAAGGTCATGTTTGTGTTTCATTATGAGATGATTTCTTTGACCCTTCCTTAAATCCTTCAAGGTATTTCTATCATTTGTTGATTTAGGAGTCCTAGATTGAGTATTATGAAGATGAAGTTTGACAGAATGCATCGCAGTCGATGTTTTTGAGATGGGCTTGTGTTGTGGAATTCTCAACCCCTTCTGATTGAAGTAACAATCAGATGTATTGTGATTGTTCATGTTACAGATTGAACAATACTTGTTAAAATAGCAATTTTTGGTGGAGTGATTGGTCATATCACAGATAGAACAATATTGGTTGAAGAAGCATTTATTTGTCTTGTGATTGAACATGTCACAAATATCACAATACATTTGTTTGTTTCTCAAATCAGATTTTTCTTTGAGTGACTCAACAGATACTTTCTTTTGATGAGTCACTTTCTTTTCTTTAGGTGTGAATCAGAATCAGCCTTTTTTATAGATTGTTTCACAATACTACTCTTGTTTAGTTATCTGGGCTGTTTCCGTTTCTTCAACCTACTTCTCACATCTTTCTCAAACTGGTCAACATGTTCTTTGTTACAGATATCAAACCCAACTCCTTGCCTTAATTTGGATGATTGTGGGTCTCATGAAGTTTTATGTGATGAACTCAGTTTTACAGTTAGTTTCTTTTTCAGTGAAACCTTTTCTAATTTGGTTGAATTTTGTGGAGATACAATCTCACTATCAGAACTACTCTCAATAGTGGGCTTCACTGTTTTGACATATTTCTTTTTCCCTTGTAAAACAGGGTATGAATTTTATAACAGGTACAATTGCTTTTACAGGGCTTGATGGTTTTTTGACATTCACTGTCTTGTTAGAGCAGTGTTTGATTTTGATTGGGTGTCCTAACTTGATTTTGTCCTCACTGGTTTCAAAATAAACATTAGGTTTGTTTTGAGGATTTGTCACTTGTTCCACTACTGATTTAGGTTCCATAATTTTAGGTTCGATTGATTCAGAGAGTGATACAGAGTCAGGCATGATAGTGTAATTGTCATTGTATGGTAGAGGACATGAATAGTACCCAATCCCTAACATGTCCTTTGGATCCTTTTATGAATCCAACATTTCTTGCAGCTTGACTTAAGACATTTGAAACTTTTCAAGTTTCACTTCAGTCATAGATTGTTGAGATTTAGCTTGAGCTAACTTTTCAGTAAGTAGCTCATTTTCAGCTACAAGATTGTATTTCTCACCATGCAATTTTTCTATGTCAGAAATGACAGATTTGATTTTTATTTCAAAACTTTTTTGTTCTCTCTTCATCATTTCTAACTTCACCTTTTCTTCTTTAACTTTATCTGCCAGTTTATGATTGTGTTCTCTATACTCTTGTAATTCATTTATGCATTTCTCACTACAAAGGTTAGTTTTTACCTAAGTAGGCATTGCAGATGGTCCATCATTGATATGATCCATGAGAGCATGATTCTAGAATTGAGGCTTGACTTCCTCAGCATAGACACTCCAGTCACATATCCCATCTTGTTTGATCACAAGTGCACTGGCAGAAGGTTGGCTGCTTGCATGGGCTTGATTTGTCAGCTGTGGTTGATTCTGGTATGTTTGTTAATGATGAGAATGATGGTACTGCTATTGTTGACTGTTTGAGTGATAGCTTGAATTGGGCTGTGAGGATGATTGACCAGGAGAGTTCCTTGAATGGTTGTTTCTTTTAGGAGCATTACACTCTCTTGAGAAATGGCCAGTCATGCCACAGTTGAAGCATTTTACCTTGGATTTGTCATATCCAAGCTTTGTGTTCTCATTCAGGCTCAGCTTTCTTCCTTTTCTAAAGAACTTCTTTGCTCTCATGCCAATCATTGCCATTTGCCACTGTAGATCCATCTCCTTAACATCATCAGGATCTAACCTAAATCTTCCTGTATTAGATGGGCAGAAAGGAGTCTTCCCCCAAGATATGCTTCAAAACTTGCAACAAAGGCATTATAAGTTGCCTTTTGCTCTTCTGATTTTAAGTCTTCCGGAGAGATTGGAGGTGTAGTGAAGACTTTTGGTGCTTGTGCTGAAGTTGAATGGTGATTGAATGATGGAGATGCAATGAACCCAATATTGTTCATTTGATCTCTTGATGAGATGAAGTCATCTTCCTCTATGATGAAAGTATTTTCAACAGAATGTGATTACGAAGGGAATTTGTAGGCTTCAATCACTCTTGGCCCACTCAGATTTCTGCTTCGTTCATCAAGTTCCAAAGCATCAATTTTGGCTATCATAATGTCTAGAGTGGTACTCTCAAGATCAAGAGTATTTTTCAACATTGTAACATTTTGCTTCTAGTTTTTAGGTAGACTGTGAAGCATTTTCTTGTTGAGTTCTTTAATGTTGTATGAAACACCCATAATTTCCAAGTCATTGACCAACTGTACAAATCTGTGCAGTTGTTTTGATATGGATTCTCCTTTGGTGTGATGGAAGGTTTCATACTGATTGACCAGCTTGTCTTTGTTAATTTCAGCAACTTTACTGCTACCTTCACACATAATTTTGAGAGCATCCCAAACAACTTTAGTAGTTCCATATTTTTCCAATCTTTTCAGCACATCCATTTTGAGTGCTTGAGTCAAAATAGAGTATGCTTTAAGATCAATTTTGATTTTCTTATAGTCATCTTCATCCAGAGTTAAGTCATCAATTGGTATTCTAGCAGTCTTGTACAGTGCAGCTTGAGCTGTTGATAGAGTACATGAATATGTGGACCGTTACATATTAAGATCCAAAAGACAGGATCTACACCTGTGATATAATTTCTAAACCGTATACTCCATTGTTTAAACTCAGATTTTTGTTTAAGCATGGGAGGTTTAGGTGTATGACCTAATTCAGAGTAACTGTTAGAATCCATGTTGATTTGTGTAAATATAGATTTAGTTGATTTTAAGATTGATTAAGTTTGATGAGTCCGACTTGTTCAAGCAGTTCTGTTGAGGTTTAGAATGAGTGTTCTTGCTGTTTGACAGGAGTATTTTTGTTGTTTGCTAAGTAGAGATGATAATATCTACTACTAGCTACTTGATTATCGGATCAATCGAGTTCTATTCAGTCTATGCGTAGATCTGAAACAGAATTGAGAGCCAAAGCTCTCATACAAATTGACTGGGTTTGAGTAAGAGTGATATTCTTACTGAGAATCGAATATGATAATCAAGTCAATGACTGAGTGGCGGAAACAAAAAATCAAAGAACATTCAAGCAAGAAAATTACTGATAAATGTTGTTTGTATTGATATATGAAAGTTGAGAAGTTACACAGAATAATTACAACAAAAGTTCTCTATCGATCAGTCATCACCGCAGTACGAGGTTAACTATGCTATTTATAGACAAGACAAGATGCCTTTACAAAATGACTAAACTACCCCTGACCTATTACTTCAGAAACTAGTCTAAGTCTTGATCCGCATGTCTGCTTGTTCATCCGCATTGACAAATGTGGATGAGATAGTCTTGATCAGCATTTCCACTTGATCATCAACATTAGTAAGTTGGTCATCCGTATTGGTTAATGCGGATGAACAAATACTTGTGCGCATTTGGTTGGTCATCCGCATTTGTCAATGCGGACGATCAAAGTCTTGTCCGCATCTCCTTTTCTTCTTCCACATTAGTCAATGCGGAAGAGTAACTTGTTCTACAACATAAGTATTATGTCTTCCGCATTAATTAATGCGGAAGGGTAAACACTTGTCCGCATCAGATTTTTGTCTTCCGGATTGACTAATGCGGGAGATAACACTTGTTATTTTTCTTGCAGATCTTCATCCGCATTGCATCTTGGACTTATGGATTCCAGCTGAACAATCATCAATTCACCCATTGAGTTGGCATGTATGATCCTTTCAGGGTGCAACAGATATGACATTATGTAATCCACACTTAGACTTAGAGAGTGTAACCCTCGTCAAGTTATGCAAGTAAGCACTTTTACTCAATTTGAAAACGTGACATATATGTATAACCAGATCTCATGTTTAGGTCAATGAGAGAATCATCATTGTTAAACAAGTTGATAATCTTTGAGAAAACCACCATAGCCAAGCCATTAGGTAATCCCTAAATCCGTTTCATAAAGAAATAGATAGAGATGATTCATAAGAATCTTAGGACATTCATTTTGAACTTTTGAAAGGATTGTGCACATTGGCATATTAAGCTTAGGTGAGAATATCCAGGTCTGTAATGACTTACAACAGAGGATACCTCGTCACTTCAAGTGTATGATGACTCATAACAGAGGACACCTCGTCACTTCAAGTCTATGATGACTCATAACAGAGAAGTAAACAGATGTGGTAAGCAGATCTTATGGTTATTCATATCACCACCAGGTGTGAGATTATGACTTGACAAGCAATCAATTACAAAAAGTCAACACTACTCATTAGAATTAACATGGACACACATAAATGCATAATTGATTTAGTTTAATCAAAAGAATTTACTATTTCAGTATAACTACATGACCTTGCAGCACATCATAGCTGATCATGTCAGATTTTGTGAAGAAGTGAAGTATGTAGCTGATTATAACTGATGTACTATCATTTCCCACATATTGCAATGTTAGATTCAATCCTAAAGAATCAAACAACTAAACACCATTATTTTTATTTTTTATTTTTTTATGTAGCATGCACACACAATATACTTAATCAAACAGTTGACTTTGACCGTCTAACTTTTGATTTGTTTTTGAAAATGAGGGAGGGTTATTATTATTTTTATAAAGAAAAATTAGTTTTCAACATGATTAATAAGACTAATTGACTCAACCAGATACTCAAACCTTCCCGGTAAGAAAGCTTTGGTAAACACGTCAGGCAATTATTTTTAAGTTGATATCTAAATCAAAATGATTAAACGTTTTTCATAGTTGACTTTGACAAAATGATATCGAATTTCGATATGTTATGTTTTTGAATGTTGACAGAATTAGCTGTTATAAACATTGTAGTTGTGTTATCAATGTAAATAGGGGTTTTAAGAAATTTGAACCTATATCTAGTAGTGGATTTTGCATCCAAAGGATTTCAAAACATCGTGTTGATGCAGCAATGTACTCAGCTTCTGCAGTTGAGATTGAGACGTGTGTCTATTTCTTACACTGCCATGAGACTAGTTGAGGACCCAACATCTGCCAACCACCCACGGTAGATTTTCTATCCTGACTACATACCCCATAATCACTATTATTATACCCATGTAACTCAATGTTTCATTCATAAGGATACCATAACCCAAAGCTAGTTTTCCTTTGAGATATCAGAATATGTGTTTGATAGTGATAAGGTGAGATTCCTTGAGGTCTAATTGATACCTGGCACAAGCACAAGCAACATATATTATGTCAGGTCTAGATGTAGTTAAATATATCAAGGATCCAATCATAGATCTGTATAATATTTGGTCTATAGATTTTACTTTTGGATCGGGACCAATCTTGGTTTTAATGTTAGTTAGTGTTCTGATGGATTGACAATCTTGTAGTTTGAATTTCTTTAACAGCTTATCATAAAACGTTTCTTGATTGATGAAGATGCCATCTACTGATTGTTTTACTCGCAATCCAAGAAAGAAATTGATTTCTCCCATAGAACTTATCTAGAATCATGATTGTTAGGGATCATGTATTGGACAATGTACTAACTGATTAACGTGTAAACCGAATCAAATAGTGCAGAATCCTATTTGATTGGAGATCCAATCAGTGAGAACGCACGTAGAAACAATTATGTAAGTGAATCAACGTTAGGAATCGATTAGGAATCGATCTACTGCGTCTATGAACTTGGAGTATGATCTTAGAGGTCTTCGGACTGCTAGGGTACGTCTGAAGTCGAAGTGTGAATAATCCTTATGTTTTTCCATGAATTAGGTGGTATTCATAGGTTAGGGTTACTCATTCGGGCGACTGAACCATTTGCATGGTTCATTCGTGCGATTGAGCCATGTGGTTGATCCATTCGCACGACTGAGTGTTCATTCGTGCGACTGAGTCAGTCGCATGAAGTTGTTTAGGAATATGGACTATTTAGGCGCATAGATACTTAGTCTCATGGCCATTCAAACGCATGACCACTGTTGGGGCGCATGGTCCAGTCGGACGCATGAGAACTTCACCTAACCAAGTTTGAATGTATTCACTATTATCACATTATGTATATCAATTCAAACAATCAGAAACCTATATAATCTAGTCAGTATGCTTTACACAACTCATTAATGAAATATTAATCGTTATGAATCACAACCGAACATTTACATTTCATTAAGTACCCAAACAATACATAAGTTTAAGACATTAAACACATATTACATTAAGTTCAGAAACTGGGACACATGTACCTACAAACTTCCCCTTGGATCTGGTTCCATCTGATGTCTTACCCTCTTCATACTTTTTGTACTTCATTTCTCTTGTGACTCCTGCGTGTATCTCAAACGCAAAACAGAGTCATATAACATTCCGAAACTGTAGAGACTGTATAATATCTTGAGAGTCATAGAATAGTGGACACTAGTATAATGTGTATACATCATCGCTTGTGAGCCACATAGGGTCAAATACCCTAATGGTTTCCATAACACCATTCTTGTTTAGGACTATGACTGCTTCTCCTGTCCTCCAATCATATTACCACCATCTGAAGTGTGGACTGAAGTCCTGTGGCATCTCCCGTAGAGGGATCTTTGACATTGTTAGCAATTGACTCCACTTCAGCACTATCTTTCTCTTTTCTAGTAATGGGATCAACCTCAGACCGTATGAGATACCTCATTGGCTGTTGAGGTTTGAAGTTGACCAATCTGGTGTGGTACTGATTTTCAAGAGCTGATTCAAACCAACCAGACATCTTGCGTGGGTCAGTGTATAGCAATTTTAGCTTCGCTAGCGGGTTCAGCTCCAATCCAGGAAGAGTCTTCAGGTCGTGTGGGAGCCTGAAGTACTCGATCCCTTTCTCACGTTTCACTGCATAAACATTGAGATCTTCAAAATATGCCCACGTGATGATTTTGCCTGACACCTTATGATGTTTCTTCACTTTGTATAGCTTTGTGTAGACAGTCGACTTTGAAGCACTGCGTTGTGCTCTTATCTCTTCAAAACACGCAGCCCACTCAGCCTTTCTGATATTAACTTCAGCATCTGAGGCTTGGGCCTTATCTTTAGTCTTGTTAGACTCTTCTTCCATTCTATCCAGAGTTTCAAAAGTTTCACTGACAAGGTTGTCACCCAGATTAGGAATGACATTACCTTCAATGTTAGTGGACTATGGATAGTGTTGATCCATGACATCTTCTATCTCAATCTCGGTAACGTCGTTGAGCTCATCATCACTTTCAACTTGGACTATTGGAGTATCCTTGACAATCTCATCAGGATTTAGCTTGAACATTTCAGAAATTTGCTCGTCAATGAGATTGTTAATGATCTCTCCTTCTTCAGGAGTGTACATCACCGATCTCGTGACTAGACCCTGCAGATCAAGAATCATCGTGAGCTGAGTCTTGATCTGTTGGAGGGGAGCAACATCATGTTCATCCATCTAAAAGGTTGGATTTTCTTGATTATACATGTAACATAACAATCATTAGTTAATAATCAAGACAGAAATACCAACATTAAATATAAACATTCTTTACATTAATGTGATACAAGATTCAAATACATATGATTTAAATAAAGTAAATAACTAAATATTACTCTTATCCTGTATCCTCTGCTCTTCTGCTATCGGGGCGGATGTGGAGGCACTCTGATCTTGAGTCCTTTTGGTCCTCCGTTTGCTTGTAGATATGGCACCTGTAGTAGAAGAATCCTCTTTATCATCATTAACATCTGCATCCGTATCACCCTCGTGATCATCACCATCATCATCATCATCACTCTCATCATCATCAGCATCATCGTCTCCATCTCCTTCGATCTTTAAGGGCTCTTCTTTCGATCCTTTGAGCTTTAGCGTGATAGTCTTGTTTGCGGCCTCCAGCTCCTCAATCTTCTTGGCATGTTGCTCCTAGAGCTGAGACATCTGCTGAGCCTATTGATCAATCAATCGAGCCTGCTAAGAAATATGCTAAGATTGTGCAGCAGTAAGATCTACTAATTGACGAATCTATGCAGTTTTCTCGTCATCGGCTGCTAACAGACGCACCAACATACGGTTTAGATAGTTGTTCCTCTATCCCCATGGGAGCTAGAGGTGATTCAGATGTACATGGAGAGAAGGATGATGATGCAGCTGGATGGCTAGCGGTGGTGGTGGTGGCAGTGGTGGAGATTGGGGTGGTATAGATGAAGGTGGTGGTGGTGTGGGTGTGATGGATATGGTGGTAGATGGGGTGGTAGTAGTGGTGGTAGGTGGAATGGTGGTAGTGGATGGAGTACTGGTGGTCGGTGGAGTGGTGGTAGTGATGGTAGTAGTGGTGGTGGTGATGAAGGTCAGTCTTCTCATCTTCTTCTTCAAGCCGTGAGGCTGAGCCATCCTTTTCTTCCTCAAGCCTTTCAAGGAGGATGCTCCCACTAGAACATGGCTTGGTTGACGAGGAGAAAATTTAGGATCAGTGTCAGTCTCTCCCGACCCGCCAGGGCGTTCACCAACCGCCTGGAGCCCTCGCTCTGTGGCAACCACCTTGCTGCGAACAGTCCGAGTTAGGGGCTCCTTATTCGTATCCTCCTCCTCATCAGGTTGGAAATCCTCATGGAATCCAGCATCCTCTGTCTCTCTATGGGTGGGTGCTGGAGATGCTATATTAGTAGTGGGGGCCCTCGGTTGAGTGGGCCCTGCATCTCCACTAGCACCGCTGTCATCGTCATCTCAATCATCATCTGGGAGCTCGATCTGCTCAGTATTTGAGTCACTGTCGTCTTGGCGCCACTTTCTTCGTGTCGGCGCCATATAGTCTTCATGGGCCAGATGCCCAATCAGTCGCCTTACAAGGGGTTTTACCTGCTTCCCCCTGTATACCTTCATCTGACCTAAGGTGGTATCATCCATCACCTCAAGTGCTACGACATCCTCCTTCTCCTTTGGCAACGAAGGGAGCTTTTGGTCAATGATCATTTGCATGAATCAAGGGTACATTCAAAAGCCCTCCATGCTCTTGGCCTTTATGTTCTCCACTAGGTAGGTGAAGATCATCCTGGAGAAGCTGAACGGATGGTTCGCACCAACACGACATAGGCGTTCTGTATCTGATCATACAACTCATCAAACCCCCCCTTCTGTGAGGCAATGCACTTGAGCAGCATATAGGCTAAGTACTTAAACTGAGGACACAGGTTGCTCTTGTTGAGCACACCAGAGTTGATGTCCCCAGAGTACTTGGCCCGCAGAAAACAGCCTCGTACTGTCAGTGGATGTAGACGGGTAGGGCAATCAGCATCATCCCCGAACTCTAATAGTGTCCTGAGATCATCTTTAGTGATCTCTATGGGCTGACCAAAGATAGAACTCCTAATCCGATGGGGCTCTGAGGTCTTGTCAACAACTGCGCCTTTCTAGAAGGCCTGCTGAATCGAGCAATAGGGTGTGCACAAAGTCGAGATGGCACGGAAGATCCTCGATCTCCGTAGAAAGGTGATAATGCTAGAGAAGTCTAAAGCATTCCGTGAGGTCAAGTCTACATGAGCACAAATTTTGTGCTTTGTTCTCATAGTCCAACGACTAGCCATCTGTTACACAATGAATATAACGTTTGTATCAGTCAATAAGTAATGAACTTAATCATTTGAACATGAAATTCTATGTTCTGTCATGCGAATGAGACTGTGCGACTGAGATCTAGTCGTGCAAATGACCTCATACGTATGACTTAACATGCGACTAAGATCATACGTATGCTATCTCATGTGTTTACACCAGTCGTGTGACTGAACTTATACGCATCATCATGGCCTTTCA
This sequence comes from Flaveria trinervia, assembly GCA_025506515.1. Lineage (NCBI taxonomy): Eukaryota > Viridiplantae > Streptophyta > Magnoliopsida > Asterales > Asteraceae > Flaveria > Flaveria trinervia. Next base: position 70,277,535 of record CM046446.1, read on the forward strand.
GTCGTGTGACTGAAGTTCATCAGATTGTCCATTCGCATGACAGACTAAATGTTCAATTCAAAATCAAATTTTGAGCAAACTTTAATGTTACACGTATTTGTTTGGCTCATTAGACTTAAGTTCACTGACAAAACACATTATGACCTTTAATTTTATGGGGGAGATAGTTTTACTTGTGTATTAATGAAACAAAGTCACGACTCCTTTTAGGGTTCATTTACATCGATTAGGGCATGAATCATGGATAGCACCGCATTACATGTGTATAATCACTACAGACCGTCAGTAAGCAATAATCAAGGATCTAGAGTGCTCAAATAAGAATCAGGCAGAGTAACAGTGTTTCGTCTGATTTAGGGGCGATTTTCGAGTGATGAATATTGCGACCGACTCCCCCTCTATTTATACTAGGGTTTACTTTTAGTCGTGCGACTTAGCCCAATCGCATTGTTGATTCATGCAACTGAAGATCAGCCGTGCGACTAGCACTGTCCGTCACCTTCAGTCGTACGACTAGACATCCATTGTGCGACTAAGTCATTCGGTCACCTACATTCATGCGACTAGACACATTCGTGTACACCAATCGTACGACTAATCCATACTCATTGTCCAGTCATGCGAATGAGTCATACTCAAGATTGATTGACTTTATGACCATTCGACAATTAATACCCTTTTACCTTTTGAATATACTTTATTAGCATTTGACCATCTCAGACATGATCATTTTAAGCTTGAAAAACGTTTGATCACCTCAGACGTGATCCTTTTAAAATACTTTGTCACCTCAGACGTGACCCATTTTATTTGAAAGCACATGTGGTCACCTCAGACATGACCCATTTTATTTGAAAGCATGTGTGGTCACCTCAGACGTGACCATTTAGATGATAAGGTTCCCTATCAACTTCCCTGACATAGTCCGATATAAAACAAACTAAAATTGACAAACATAATACAGAAATAAAAGAAATAAAACTTAAACTTAAAACTAAGACATGTTTTTGTGTTTTTGTGAGGGTTAAATCCTAAGATGTAAATCTAAAGAATTACTTTTCTAAAAAAGAAGCTTCAATTCATTTAAACCATACATGGACCAATTCAATTTGGAATCATACAGGATATTCAAATCATTCGGGACAAGTTACTTAAAACCTTTGATGCTCTATTCTTGTTATTTCATCTAGAGTCATTTAGCAAATTTCGAAAATCATACTAGTACTATTAGGTCCCCACACTGATTTGAACTTTCAAGATGTAGCCACAATGATTATCAGTATACTTGTCCTCTTAAATCCATACACAGACTTTCAACACACATTGGTCATGGTTTAAAGTTTGTTTATTTCAACAAGCATTTGTGGATCCCACACTTATATGGTAATCAACATTCCTCAGGAGATTTTTGAGCGGTCTCAGGGTAGTATTCAAGAAGAAACTATTCTTAGAACTTTCAAAGAGAAGCCAAGCCTCAGGTTAGTGCCACCGCACAGCAGAGAGGCGACAAACAACAATGAATTCTAGAATATATAGGTTATGCGTATCCTTAGGTCAGTGCCACCACACATCAGAGAGGCACATAACCTATATTCTTGTTTGAGCTATTTCATTCTTTTTGCACAGATCTCACCAATAACATAGGTTATCAGTATCTTGTATTTGCATTTTTATGTGCTTTTTGCTCATGCTTTGGTCCTACGCACACATTCGTGGCGTTTATTTTGCTCGTCACCCCTTATTGGAATCTTGTTGATTGGGTTAACCAAGGATAAGGTGTTACCCATAGCTAGTCCAACATTTTAGTTTAATCTTCAGATCACCAAAAGGTCTAGTCATCTATTGTGTTGAGTCTACCGACATATCATCTGTGGTCTAGCAACCTCTAGGTCTACTTTCTTTGTGTTACCTTAGTAGTAGCTAGTTTATCTATCATATTTCCTTTTATATTGCTTAGACTACACAGATTTATACTTGAGCTTTGCATCTTTTTCAATTTAAATGTTTAAAGTCCCAAATGGTTTGCTCCCATGTACTATCATATTCCAAAGATTGAATCGGTATCACACATACGATCTTATTTTTATCAACTACCTCTCCTCCTCCTTTTATTTATACTGTCTAAAACTATTCTCCCCCTAAAATTTTAAAACTGTAATGGATCAGCATTTTAGGATTTTAATAGGCAAAGAAATAAGACCAATTTTAATTAAACTATTAAAATTAAGCAAATAAAATAAAAAATTTAAAAATAAAAGAAAATTTACAAGAGGCATCGGACTACACATGGTCATCTTCAGGAATGACCTAACTTTTCTTTTTAATGCTGTTGACCTGTAACAGATATAGAAAACATGGTTTGCTAAAAGCCTTTGTATAGAGGTCAGCGCGTTGAAAATCTGTGTTTGTTTTTACCACATCGATTAAGTTCTTTTCAAAGCAATCACATATAAAGTGATATTTAATTCCGATATGCTTGGTCTTGGGATATTTGACTGGGTTTTTAGTGTTACTAATCTTCTCCCGGAGAACTGACACCCTGCTGATGTAGACTTGTAGTTCATCTTGCAACCGTCGTAATCTGAGTCGCTATATGCCGTAAGATCGAAGTCATCGTCATGAGGATACCGCAACCCAAGTGTGGGTGTACCCTTCAGATAACGAAAAATCCTTTTGACCCTAATAATATGGTTCACCTTAGGCTTTGCCTGATATCGTGAACATAAACATGTAGCATACATGATATCAGGTCGTGAGGCAGTGTGATACATGAGAGATCCAATCATCCCTCGGTAGATAGTGGCATCTACCCGATCACCATTCTCGTCGGCTGCTACATCATGGTTTGTAGCAAGTGGAGTTCCAGCTATAGAAGCATTCTCCATGTCAAACCGACTAAGAATATCACCTACATACTTGGTCTGATTTAGGAAAATCCCATTTGGTGTCTGATCTACCTTTAACCCAAGAAAGAACTTCATCTCTCCCATTGCACTCATCTCAAACTCCGCCTTCATTACTGCTTCAAACTCTTTACATAATTCTTCATTCTTGGAACCGAAGATTATGTCATCAACATAGATTTGTGACAGTAGTAGATCCCCATCTTTTTCCTTGATAAACAATGTACAGTCAATGACTCCGTTGCAAAAACCATGCTTCACAAGATGAGTCGAGAGTTTCTTAGACCAGGCCCTCAGAGCTTGATGAAGCCTGTATAGCACCTTGTCGAGTTTGTAAACTCTGTCCTGATGATATGGATCCTCAAATCCCTCGGGTTGATTGACATACACTGTCTCATGGATCTCACCATGAAGGAACGCACTCTTCACATCTAGTTGATAAACTTTGATCTTCATATAAGATGCGTAGGCAAGGAAGATACGGATTGCTTCCATTCTTGCCACAGGTGCAAACACTTCACTGTAGTTAATACCCTCAACATGTCGAAATCCCTGAACAACAAGCCAAGCCTTGTTTCTGATGATCACTCCTTGATCATCTTTCTTGCATTTCAAGACCCATTTGGTGCCAATTACCTTAGCACCTTTAGGTCTATCCACTAGAGTCCATACACCCAACTTCTTAAACTAAAGAAGTTCTTCTTGCATGGCACTCACCCATGCCTCATCATTCAAGGCTTCACTAACATACTTTGGCTCAAACTGAGACACAAAGTAACGATAGGCACTGTCATGATAGTATCCATTTCCATCGTAGAGGCATAATCAGCTGAGTACAACTAATTTCTGCTCTGAACTCCTGATCTCACATCTCCTATGATGTTATCCAAATGATGACAGACGTTTAGACGTGAGCCGGGAGTTGTTAGAACAACCACCTCAGAATCAAGATTGTGAACATTTGTTCTGGATCTGAGGCAATAGGAGTCTGAGGATCAGAAGGCTCAGAAGCATCACTGTCAGATGCTTGTGGACTTGTGGTAGACAGAACCTGTTCATCCTAGTTGTTCTGATCATTCTCCACATTTTCTTCATCAGTGGAAGATTCACTCACATCAAGTGCTTCCCCTGAGTTGGTAGATGATTGAGTTTGTGAACCAGATGGTGTTGAATCTTGAGATGGTGTGTTCAAGACATCGTACATCATCTTGTTTGCCAACTCTTCTTCGGATGTGGAGAGAGGTATGTTCAAGGACTTGAAGAATCCATCATAGTCAAAGAAGTAAGCAGGCCCTTTTCCAAAAGGTGGTGTGGTGTATCTCTGAACATCAACGTTACACCACACCTCTACTTGACCCATTGAATTGTTATAAACTCTTTTGTTTGGTATGTTGTGTCCTAGAAAGATCTCTTCATCAACCTTCTCGCTGAATTTTCCGTCCTGAGTCTTCTTCAGCAGGGTGCACGAAGCGCCAAACGGCTCGAGATACTCTATGTTAGGTTTACGTCATTGTAGTAACTCGTAGCACATTTTTCCATGGCTTTTAACTAGCGGAACTCGATTGAGCGTATAACATGCATTTGCAACTGCCTCATTCTAGAATTGAATAGGAAGTTTCGAGTCTGATAGCATAGTCCGTGCGGTGTCTATCAAGCTGCAATTCTTCCATTCAGCAACACCATTCATTTGAGGAGTGTAGGCAGAGGTAAATTGATGCAGAATTCCCTTTTCCTTGTAGTAGGCCTCCATCCACTGATTCTTGAACTCGGTTCCGTTGTCTGAGCATACTTGTCATACTTTCAGCTTGTATAAGGATTCTAGTGTAGTTACTAAGTCCTTGAAGGATTCAAATGTTTCTAATTTGGACTTCAACAACATTACCCAAGAGAATCTTGAGTAGTCATCAATAACTACGTAGCAGTACAAGTCGCCTGCGATGCTTCTTGTACTGACTGGACCAAATAAATCCATGTGAAGAAGCTCAAGAGGTAGTTCTATGGAATGAACTTTCTTTTCCTTATGAGACTTCTTCGTTTGTTTTCCGTTCTTGCACTCAACACAGAAATCTGAGAGTTGGAAGTTTTTGAAGTTCACTCCCCTCACTAGATCATTCTGGATCAAGTGATTCATATTCCTCGGATTTATGTGTCCCATTATCCTATGCCAGGAGAAGGAATCCTTCTCTGTAGCTTTGGACAATAAGCACTAAACTTTACGATCCATTATGGAGGCCTTTGAAAGAGCCAAGACATAAAGACCATTATATCTTGTAGCTGACATTAGCACTTGGTCCTCCGGGATCATGTAGTCCTTCTTCAGAACGTTGCACTTCTTGTTGTCAAAGACTACTTTGAAGCCTTAATCACATATTTGAGAAATAGAAAGTAAGTTATTGTGTAATTGTTGGACATAGTTTACCTTGTCAAACTTAACTTTCTGATTTCCAACTTCCCCTTGGGCTGTGATGTACCCGCCTTTGTCTCCAGCAAATGAAACATGCCTTCCTTTGTTTTGTCTGACGTTTGATAACAGAGCTCTGTTCACCGTCATGTGCCTGGATGCTCCGCTATCAACAAGCCACGTGTTAGTCTCAACACTATAGCGAACACCCTGCACATTGAATGAAAACTTTAGTTCATGTTAGGAACCCAAGCCCTCACTGGCTTGGGTTTCCCCGAGGCATCACACAACATAAACTCAACCCATTGACCACATGAGGTTGAGGGAAGCTCAGATGTCTGTTTGTTCTCATTTTCAAACGTTGAGGCGGATTTTTCTTTCCATAGGCCAGCTTTGTGTAAGGCCTGTTTGTGATAAACAGACTACTAGCTTATGGTTTAAACATTGGATTCACTATCCGTTTTAGGAGGCATCACTGAGTTCCTCTTAAAAGATCTAGTTTTAGATGCAGGAAGTCCAACTTTCATCCTCGGTGTCTGATAATAAGGACAATTAGATGCAATGTGACCGTACTCTCGACAATTGTAGCAAGATGTGCTTTCAACTTTACGGTTTATTTGTTTTTTGTGGAGATGTAGGTGTCACGCGGATGAACTTATTTTGTTTAGATTGAGACACTTCTTTGTTAGATGTATGGTTGGCTTTTACAAACTTAATTGCTTTACCTGGTTTTACATCTTTTATTTCTTGTTTACCTAGACTTTGACATGATGCTTGTGATTGATTAGGTTTAATAGTCTTTTTGGGTTCTGATTTGACTTTGTTTGAACCTAACTTTAAAGTAACCTTTTGAAACACTTTTTCCAGGATTAAAGAAGGCATCTTTCCTTTTGCCTTTGAAGTGGATTCCTTTTGTTTAGTGCAAGATTCAATTGATTTACTTGTCGAATCTAGGTCACTAACAAGAGGAGTGGACACCATATGATCCTTGATGGGGTTATTATTAATTGGTTTAATTTTGTAATTCATCAAGGTCTCAGGTGGTGGTGGAACCACTTTGTATCCTAATCCCTCCCTGTTGTTTCTCTCTCTCACTAAGTGTTGGACAATATGAGATGAGCTTGTCCCAACTGTGCAGTTTTTGTTTTAAGGAGTTGACTTCTAATTCTAAAACTGCTTTCTTCTTTTTAGTGTCCTCTAGGGAGTTAGGATAGTACCTAATGTCATTAGCTTGGTTAAAGGCAACTATTTCTGTTTCCCTAAGCTATTTGTTCAAAAGGTCTATTTTTTCCTTGTAACTGTGCTCATTTTGTTTTAAAACTCGATTAACTTCAGTGCATAGTTTCAAATCCTTTACTAAGCTATCATTATGATCCAATAACCTAGCAAATTTTAAATATATGCTTTCTCTAAATTTATTACAATCAGAACAAGCATGATTATTAAACAACTGGTCAGTAGTACTTTCCTGAGATGTTGAAGAGGAATCAGCCATGTGTGCAGAATCTATTGTCTCTGGTTCTCGTGATTTTGACGTTGATGTAGATTTTTCTTCTTTAGGCAGGTGGTTGACCACAGGTGCAGTGTTTTCAGAATTAGACATCCCGAGCTCTACTACTATGTCTCCCTCACTGGCGGAATCGTCATCTATGTCCTCCACACTACCTATGTTGGACTCTCCCGGTGAGATGAACCGAAAGCTCCAGTCTTATCCTTCATCCTCGTTAGTAGTCAAGGCTTTAGGTTCCTTGCTTGATGAAGTAGAACTACTAGATGTGGCTTTATCCTGACCATTAAAGGACGAGAAAGGATTGCCATTACCAGTCTTCTTTGGCTTCACACACTCGTGTTTGAAGTGCCCCTTCTCACCACCGTTGAAACAGGTTACCTTTGACTTGTCGAAGCCAAATGTCATGTCTTTGGTTGCAACCAAGTTCTATCCAGTCTTCTTGACAAACTTTTTAGCTCGTCAAACAACACTTGCCAAGGACCACATTATATCCATCCATTCTAACTCCATCTAATCCACGTGTTTATAATCCTTATGTGCCAGGTGGCAATTTCCTATCTTTCCACCAATTAGTCAATCATAGGAGTGGACTACAGCAGCTAAGAGGTCCATGTGTTCTCTCGCCACCTCAACAGTCATGTTACCAAGTTATTGGTTTTCAATTTTGCTGCATTGGCTTCTGGTACAATATACTGGGTACTAGATGACCATGACGTTTTGGACCCTGAAGTAGATGCTTGTACTGGACTTGCTGAGCTTGACACGAAGGTAGTCTGTACTGGTACTCCAAATGTTTTGGCCTAAGGAGTCGTGTTGTAAAGCGCCGGATATTGATCATAGTTGTCCTTTTAGGCTCTATACTTCATCCTCAGCTCCTCCTCTCTCAATTTCAGAATGAACTAATTTATATCTAACTTCGAGAACATCCCATTCTGTCTAAGATTTGAAACGAAGGAAGCCTATTTCTCTGGTAATCCATCTGCAAAGTTGGATACCTTATCCTCCATCAACGTAGTTACTCCATGAGTGTGCATCTCACTTGTCAAGTGGTAGAATCTGTCGATCACGTCATCCAGGGTTTCCTTTCCCATTGAAGAGAAGTTGTCAAAGTCTTTCTTCCAATCTTTGGCCTGGGCCTTGAGTGAGGCATTTCCGTCATACCTCTTCTCCAACGCATCCCATAATTTCTTTGCTTGAGTATACTCCGAGTACTGATGGAAGATATCCTTCGGAATAGAATGGGTAAGCAAAGCGTAGACTTTCTTCTCAGCGTTGTGTTTCACCTTTTGTGCATCAGACATGCCACTTAACGTAAGTTTGACACCGTCAGCTCCTACTGGCATGTTGTACCCAAACTCTATAGCCTCCCACAAATTTGTATCTACTCCATTTAAGTAGATTTCAAAACGTTGCTTCCATTGTGGGTAGTCGTCTAACGTGATAAGCTTTGGGGGTTTATTATGAATTCCCACTTCATTCTCCAATAGCAGTAGATTCTGAATATGAGTGTCTCTACTTGCTGTGTATGCTGAAAACTGGTCCTCCATTTCACTTAACTTTACAATTACATAAACTGTTTATATGTGTGAATGGTAGTATGCAATTAGGCTTAATCGGGTCATTGAACTAGGTGAATGAACTAATGCGGATGAGTCAGTCGGCCGAATGAACTAATGCGGTTGAATAGTCCGAATAGGGTTCTCAGTAGTATGGATGAGGGTACGAATGAGTCCAATCGTGCGTTTAGGGAATGCGAATGAACTCATTCGTGCAATCGAGCCAATCGTGCAACTGAACCTGCTGAAGTTTGAAATTTCGTAGGTTAAACGTGTTTTGGTCGCAAAAACTCGAATTTTCACAAACCCTAATTGCCGTATGCCGAAAAAGCTAAACTTTATGGTCAGGAAACATCTAAGACACCATTTGACACAAAAAAATTGCATTTTTAGTGAAAAAACACAATTTTTTTATCAAAAACGATTGAATCAACACGTAATCAAGAGCCAAACCTCTCTGATACCACTTTTTAGGGATCGTGTACTGGACGATGTACTAACTGATTAACATGTAAACCGAATCAAATAGTGCGGAATCCTATTTGATTGGCCATCCAATCAGTGAGAAAGCACGTAGAAACAATTATGTAATTGAATCAACATTAAGAATCGATTAGGAATTGATCTACTGCGATATATGAACTTGGAGTATGATCTTAGAGGTCTCCTGACGGCTAGGGTACGTCTGGAGTCGAAGTGTGAATAATCCTTACATTTTCCATGAATTAGGTGGTATATATAGGTTAGGGTTACTCATTCGGGCGACTAAACCATTTTCATGGTTAATTTCTGTGATTGAGCCATGCGGTTGATCCATTCGCACGACTGAGTGTTCAGTCATGAGACTGAGTCAGTTGCATGAAGTTGTTCAGGCGTATGGACTATTTAGGCGCATAGACACTCAGTCGCATGGCCATTTGGACGCATGACCACTGTTGGGGCGTATGGTCCAGTCGGACGTGTTTTCAGTTAACCAAGATTGAATGTATTCATTATTATAACATTATGTATATCAATTCAAACAATCACAAACCTATATAATCTAGTTAATATGCTTTACACAACTCATTAATGAAATATTAAACATTATGAATCACAACCAAACATTTACATCTCTTTAAGTACCCAAACATTACATAAGTGTAAGACATTAAAGACATATTACATTATGTTCAGAAACTAGGGACACATGTACCTACAATGATTTCATAATTTCTTCAAAGTTTTAGCACAGTTTTTGACTAGATGATCCAAATACGATATTATCCACATACACTTGCACACATAGAAGATTAGTTACATCCTTCTTTATGAATAAAGTTGGATCAATCTTCCCTCATGTATATCTAGCTTGGATCAAATGCTGGGATAATGTGTCATACTAGATTCTTAGGGATTGATGTAGACCATATTTAGCTTTGTTGAGCTTGTACACATGATGAGGAAATTCAGCACCTTCAAAACCTTGAGGTTGCTTAACATACACATCATCAGTGATTTGTCCATAAAAAATGAAGCTTTAACATCCATTTACTACACCTTGAATTTCAAATAAGAAGCATATGCCAGGAAGAAACGAATTGCTTCTAGTCTTGCAACTGGAGCAAACTCTTAATCATAATCTATTCCTTCCTCCTAGGTGTAACCTTGTGTTACTAATCGTGCTTTGATTCGAATGATTCTTCCTCTGTCATCTCATTTGTTTCTGAACAACCATTTTGTACCAATGCCATTTTCTCCTTCAGGCAAATCCACTAGTGTCCATACTTCCTATTTGCGAAATTGTAGTAATTCCTCTTGCATCGCTTTAATCCAACTATTGTCCTTCAATGCTTCACTAATATCTTTAGGGACAATTCGTGAAAATAAACACAAGTACAAGAAAATATTTGCTCGTTCGGATTTACTTCTCGTTGTTCTTTAATTCAAAGGACAAATATTCTGAGATATGGGATGTTTCTTGTGAATACGAGTTGTTTGAATGTTATCTTGTTGAACATTCATATCGACATTGGTTTGGTTTAGGTCGGAGAGCTGGTGCAACAGGGTTGAAGAATGTTGACTGAAATTCGAAACTTGAGTTGGAGAGTTGAGAGAATAATCAAGCTTGACATAACATCTATATCTCCAGATACAGATGATGTTCTAGACTTATGTTGGTGAATTTCTGGTCCATCAGTAGGAATGGGTTGAGAAACATCAGAATTTTCAGGAACTTGTTGATGCTCAGGACTTTGTTGATCATGATTCTTTGTAATGAATAAAGGAACCATCACGAAAGAGAAAAATGGATAATCTGGGCTTGAATCGTCCATATCATCGGAGTCAAAATCATCACTAAATGATCCAAGATCTCCTGATTGTTTAATGTTGACATAAGAAGATTCAAACAGATTAGAATTAAAAGAGTTTGACAATAAATGTAAATCAAATAACCAAGCTGGACCATTTGCAACTCATGGAAAAGAGTTTGCAAGGAATTTTACGTTGAATGTTTCAATGATATCATTCATTTTAGAGTTATAAACTCTATATTCTTTAGAAGCAGATGAATATCCAATAAAGAATCCATCATCAGGTTTTGAATCAAATTTGCCTAGCTCATCATGTACATTTAAAATCAAAAGAAGACAACCAAAAGATTTAAGAAAATCTATGTTTGGTTTTCTGCCAAACATTAACACATAAGCAGTTTTTGTTTGTCTTTCACCAATAGAGTATGATTTTGAATGAAACATGTAGTTGATCTGGCTTCATCCAAGAACGTGATAGAAAATCATGGCATGAGCTAACATTGCTCTAGCTGCTTCAATCAATGTTTAGTTCTTCCTTTCTATAACTCTAGTTTGTTATGGAGTCCAAGGAGCACTGAACTGATGAGCTATCCCTTTTCCTGCACCGAAGCTGTCAACATTAGCATTTTTTAATTCTGTTCCATTATCACTTCTTATTATTTTTACTTTTTGATCGACTAGATTTTCTACTTTAGTGATAAACTCTTTTAATAATTCAGTTGTTTCAGATTTCCACATAAAAAGAAAACCCAAGAAACTCATGTATAGTCATCAATAATAACTAAACAATATGATTTGTTCCCAATGATTAGTACGTTTATAGAATCAAATAGATCCATGTGTAACATCCGTACATGCTTTGTTAGGATCGTGTATTGAAGGAAATGCTAACTGAAATATGTGTATACCGAATCAAATAGTGCGGAATCGTATTAGATTGGTGATCCAATCAGTGTGAACGCACGTACAAACAATTATGGATTAAATCTAAACGTTAAGAATGATTGGTAATCGATCTAGTGTGATCTATGAACTTGAAGCAGGTTCTTAGAGGTCTCTAGACGGCTAGGGTACGATTTAGTACGTGTGTTTTCAAAGTGTTTTGTTTTTCCATGATTTAAGCGGTATTTATAGGTTAGGGTTTCTCATTCGGGTGACTGAACGATTTGCATGGTTCAGTCGTGCGATTGAGTCATGCGGTTGATCCATTTGCATGAGTGAGTTTTCAGTCTTGCGACTGAGTCAATCTCATGTTGGAATCATGCGACTGATCCAGTCTGCTGGTTCAGTCGTACGACTGGTTCATTAGCATGAAGTTGTTTATGCGTATGGTCCATTAGCATGGGCCAATCGCATGAGAAATTCATATCATTAAGTTTGAATATGTTTCACAATCATTATTTGACTTAGTTCTATTCAAACAACCACAAACCTATATAGTTAGTTTAATAAGCGTTATTACATACCAAGAAATGAAACATTCAACATTATAAGCACAACCACACATTGTATTTCATTAAGTACCCATTCAATTACATATGCGTAAGACAATAAAGACATTTTACATTAAGCTCAGAAACTAGGGACACATGTATCTACAGGCTTTGAATCGGAATTTATTTGTTTGGTGTTACAAGACGTTCTATGTTGTTTTCCCTTCAAACATGCTTTGCAGAGATCTGATGTAGGGAACTTCATTGAAGGAATTCCAACTACATGATTTCTTGCTGCTAGTTTGTTCATGTTTTTGAGGTTGGAATGACCGAGACATATATGCCAAAGCTAGATTTCATCATTTGATGCATGAGCAATGAGACAAGTTGTTTCTTTTGAAGGATCAACATGAGACGTATCTTGTTTATAAACATCTCTATCTCGAACAGCTTTAACAACAACCCACTCCCTGTTAATCTAAAATCATGTCTTCAAAATATAACAATAAGAGTCATCAAATAAAGCATAATATGATTTATCGCAGGTTTATGAAACACTTAAATGACTAAAGTTCAACTGTTCATAGAAGTTGACTTTATCAAAACTTATTATTTAATTAGATACCATTCCTTCACTAATTATCTTTCCACCTACATCTCCACCAAATGCTACATGAGTACCATCTTTTTTCTTAAAGTCTTGAAACAAGGCTTGATTGCCTGTCATATGTCGGCTACACCCACTGTCCACATACTGTGTGTTTACTGTTTTGGCGGGCGTACTTGTAATCAAAGACATTTAGGTTGAGTTATTAACCCAAGCTGAAATGGTCATTGGATTTCCAAATTTATGCACCATGGTAAACTGCTGGAAATGGAGTTTATTTACGTTAGTTATCTTTTGAAATATATGAATTTCAAATCTTCTTTGAAAAATAGTTTGATTTTCTTTTCTTTGTTTTGTTTTCAAAACATTAAATTTGTTCTCAAGATCACCAACAAGAAATTTTGATCTATTTTTTGAAATATTATAAAAGTTTTTCATTCTCACTAAGCGTGCAACAAAATGTCCTTGATTATACTATTGTGCTCTCACATTATACTGATTATCATAATCAGAGTTGATTCTTTTGAATAATCTCAAATCTGGAGAAGTTGATTTAGATAGATTTTGAAAACCATTATAATGATTTCTTTAGAACTTTGGATTAACATATCCTTGATTATTAAAGTCCTTCGAAGGTGAGTTCTTCCTGAAGAAACAATCCTTAGTATTATGATTACATTCATCACATAATGCATAGTATTTGTTAAAATAACAATCAACTATGGTGTGATTTGACATATCACATATGTGACAGTACATGTTAAAATAACACTCATATTTTTTTATCATTGTACATATCACATATATCACAATTCTTTTGTTGCTTTTTAAACAACATTTGCTTAACCCTAGATGTAGAGGCCACATTAGGTCCTTGTCTAGATTTAGGGTTAGACCGGTTAAGATGTTGTTTTTGCAGAGTGACTTTGGTCTTTTGAATTTTATGGTTTTGCTTTTGAACATTATCACAATTCTTTAGCTCCTTAGACATAAATCTATTTTGAATGGAGAATGACTTAGGACCTAAAGTTGTTTTCATATCAGAGTTAGATTTGATCTTAGGTTTTGATGTTGTTTCAGATATCATGTTCATGTCAAAAGTTCTTGCTGACACAAACTTCATAGGTTTAATTTCACTTGATTTAGTGATTGGTTCAGACTGTTTAGATTTAGAAGATGCTTTTCTTCTTCTATGATTTCTTGTTCTTGATGACTTCTTAGTGCTTTGTGTTTTAGTTGAATCTTGAGAATATTCTTTTTCATAATCTTTGTTCTGAGTTAATTCATTTGAGCTTGAATCTTCAGAACATGAAGTGTCTGATTTCTCTTCTAGACATTTTCCTTTCATTTTGAGATTGATCTCATTAGCTTTTTCAATCTCTTGCTTAATTTTACAGTTCTCAATGATACATTCTCCTTTTGGTACAAAGAATTTTTCGATCTTTTGTTAAGGTACATAAGATTTGAGTTTAATTAGATGACCATTCTTTATCTTTTTAGAATCTCTCTCCTCAAATATTTCAATGTTTATCTTTTCAATCTCATTCTCGACAATTGATTGATTGTTCTTTTTCTTTTCTTGAAATTCTTTAAGCTCAGCCTTGTTCTCTAGTGAATGATCATGGGTGTTAAAATTTTCAAGTAAGGTATTTGTGATTGATTTAGGCGTTGGTTCATGAATGAATCCTAATCCTGTTTTTTCTTTATCTTTCCTCCCATTCACCAGTTGCTCAACAATCGTCTTTGAGCTTTTCACATTGGTTAAGTCAATTTGAGTTATTGCATGTGCCAATTTCTCTTTTTAAAGAGTTTTTGTCATTTCTTTAAGTTGTTTCTAAGCAAGTTCAAATTCTTTTAATGTTTTGTTCCAACTTGCTTGTAGAGATATGATTTTTTCATCAACAATTTTATGATCATCTTTTAGCTTACTATGCACAGATTCTTCTTGCTTCTGTTTGTCACATATTTGAATGAGTAAGTTCTATAGTGTTTAACTTGTTCAAAACATGCTTTTAGTGCACATGTTTTTGTCTCACTTCTATTAGAATATCAGGGTATGAACTTGAAGACTTAGTGTCAGATGTTGAGTTTACAACCTTTGGTTGTTCTGAATTTGCCATGAGTATAACCTCTTCTCATTCTTCCTTTGGATAAGATTTTTCACTCCTATCATAATCTGCCTCATTTTTTGAATCATCTGTTTTCATATCATTGATTTCATACCAGTCTTTGTTCATCTCTGGAATCAGTGGTAAACCTGAAGTAAGATTAGTTGTAAATTGTTCAGCATATGCACTCCAATCATAACCATGCTTTATGCTTACAACTAGTGCTTACTTTGGTTCTTAAGTGGTCTTTTGTTCATCTTTTAGTTCTGGCATTTTTAGACTCTGATATGGCTTTTGGAATGTCTTTTGAGTCCGCTGTTGAGATCATTGACTATTAGAACTGTTTCGCCCATTTCCACCTTGTGTTCTAGTAGCTTTACATTCTCTAGAAAACTAGCCATAGCTATTGTAATTAAAAAACCTTGACTTTGACTTATCAATGCAATCATCACCATTTGCCAACGGAGGTCCATTTCTTTTACATCATCAAGATCCATCCCAAATAAATCCTACAAAATCAAATCAATTTGAGTTAGATGACTACCCTAATAGGCTTGAAAGCTTGCCATAAATGCAGTTTTGGACTGTTCATCCTATAAAAGAAGATTTATAACACCTTTAACTTTGCTAGGAATAGCATATTTAGAAGATGGAGTCTCATTTTGAGTTGTAGGCAATAATGGTTTTATAGATTTTTCAGGAGATTGGTGTTGTGGTTGAGTTGAGTATACAGGAGTACTGGTGAAGAATCCTACTCCCACAAACAAATCACCCTCATCTTCACGAGTGGCATCATCTTTGGCAAGAAAAGCATTCTTAACAGTATTTGTTGGAGAAGCAACATACTTGTATTGAGAACTTAAAGTAGCTCTATCATTATTTCTTGAACTTTTATCAATTTCCATTGACTCAAACTTTGCTATGAAGATCAAGATCCATGGGAAACTTCTCAGTGTGCTTTAACAAGGTCAAATTTTGTTTCTAAGATGATCAAAGTGCATTTAGAAGTCTGTCATTTAGATCTTTAAGATTATTTTTTATTCCTAAAGTTGACATTTCAGTTGTCAGTTGCACATATCTATTGATCATCTCATTAATATTTTATCCTAAGATATGTTCAAAAAGTTCAAGTTGTCTTTTTAACTTTTGTCTTTTGAGATCTTGTATTTCTTTTCCTCCTTCACAAATCACTTTCAAAGCTTTAAACATGGTGTAACCAGTTTGATAGTTCTCAAGCCTTGATAGTACTTCTAAAGGAATCCCTTTACATATCAGAGAATATGATTTAACATCATTTTTCACCTTCTTTAGATCAGCCACATGTAAACCATCTTTATGATATGGTTCTTAAGTATCTTTTGTGTATGCCAAACATTTAGGACCATCAGAAATTACTTGGATGTGAGTTCCTTTCACAATTGATTTCCACAAATCAGTATCAATTGAGTTCAAGTGATGTTTCATCCTTAGGGACCATTTCTTGAAGTCAGCTCTGTTCTTCAGCTTTGGTACTCTATTCTCGTAATCTTGAGACTTAACCATGTTTAAGTTTTGAATTTAAGAAAATATACTATTTTTGATGTTTTTAGATTTAAAATGAAATAAAGAAATAAAAATATTTTTTGATTTTAGATTTGTTTGAAAATTTTCTAGGTGTTGAGAGAATAGTCTGAATCTGATGCGTCTGAATAGTAGATAAGCGCCCAACTTGACTTAGAAACGCCAAAGGGATTGCCTTAGTGAATTTTTGTAAGGCCCAAGTATAGAAACACCTGAACAATATCAAAATGTCTAAACACTTACCAAACGCCCAAATAGTGATGAAGTCTCTGAACAGTTCTAAAGCGCATGTATAGTTGCAAAGCGCCAAGGACAAGTTTCTGAAAAAACGTCCAAAACAAAGCTGAAACGCTCACACAGGGCCAAAACGACCACTCTGAAATGCCTAAACAGTGTCGAAGCGTTTGAACAGTGTTTATACACCTGAACACTTATGTGATTTTTCAGATGATTTCAACACCTCAAACGTCTAATACGTCTTCTTCATAACAACCTGGTCTTAACAAATTTTTTCATAACTTGATAAAACGATCTGCAAGTCTTCAATCAAGTGATTAGTACACCGATAATCAATCCTTTAGCATCATTTCTTTCAATTCACAACAGATTAATCTCAATTTTGCAGAATTAGTGTTCGACTTTTGAAGAACAGTTCGAACTCAAATCTGCGAAAATTTCAGATTTAAAGATGTCAATTCACTCAATTGTGATGCTAATCATATTTCTAGTGATGAAACACAACTAAATCATCAATTAATTGAACAATTGCGATCAAAACACATATTCAAGTGATTCAAAAGTGCTCAAATGTCGATTTTGAACTTCTAATCACTTAACCGAAAGCTCCGATACCATTTGATAGGTTCAAATGAATCAATCTATGTTTGTTATCAAGCAATTGACGACTAAATGAACTATGTAATCAAGACAAACAAATATGAGTAAAATTCTTAAAGTTTCAATCGATATTAGTATGGATTACAAATGCAACTAATCTAAAGACTAAAATGCAAATTTTACATAATAAGTCACTACACTATAACAAAAATTAATCTAAAGACTAAAATGCAAACTTTTTTAAGGCTTCAACAAAAAATCTGTTGAGGGAGTAACGTAGAATCACATGTTGTTTTTCTATTTAACTTTTGTATATACTCATAGTACACATGTGAATTCACGACTTTATTTGAATTCTTTATTTAAATTTTAACAATATTATTGTTACGAGAAATATAAGATAGATAAAGTCATAAAAGGTATATTTTATGAGATATTCAAGCGATTGTCAAATACCAAAAGTTATGTATAGTGGACAAGTGACTTGAGAGTCATATTTCATTTTGATAAGCATCCAAAAATATATAATAGTTATTTGGCATTTAATTTGGGACAATGACACTAGCTATGTTGATGGTTGAGTTCTCCATAAAGTTTCATTTTTTATTGTAATTACAAAAAAATAAACTTTTTGGTAAATACGACTCTTTCCTTTATAACAACTTGTACTAAAACAAAAGTACTAAAACAAAAGAAGTACTAAAACAAGAAGTACTAAAACAAAAAGTACTAATAATCTTTTCAATATTTTTAGGTAATAATGACCAACAAAAGAAGTACTAAAACAAGCTAAGGATAAAAACGCAATACACATTTACAGGAATACCGAATAATATTCTGGATGTAATGTGTACTGATAATGTAAAAATAATATTTAATTAAAAGACTAAAAAGTTGTAGCCATTACATTAATATTTTCTATATAAAAATTATGAAAATTTAAAAACACAAAGAAACATAAATACTAAATAAATGAAATAGTCATGCCTAAAATATCTTTACAACAAACCTGTTTTACAACTTGATATGAAGTAGTAGCTAAAAACATAAACGTTAAATATTTTTTTAAGCTTTCACAATTTATTTTCTCCTTATTATCATCCTGTAATTTAAAAAAAATAACAAAATATTAACTCGATCCCTTTCAAAATCCCTATACCCCATCCATAATTTTTGAGAAATAGTCGTTATCCCCTCACATATAAGAGTTCGCTATACATATCTCATATATTTTAATTTATTTTATAAATATATATACGTAGAAGAAAGATAAAATCAATATAAAAGTATAAGTAACTATTATTTAATTAAGATAGGTAAAAAATATGAAAAATGGAATGTAAGATGTTTTAAAAAAGAGAAAAAAGATAGGTAAATTTAAAAATACTAGTTTCTTTTTCTTTCTTTTAATTATAAGAAGGAGAATGAAAAATAGATTAGGAATGTTGTTATACCTTTTAAATTAAACATAGTTTTTAGTTGAATCGTCACGTAAATGTATTTACTAATGGGATAAAAGAATGATTCTTTCTGGAAGTATAAATATATATGTTTAGTTTAAACTATAATAGGAAAACAAACGGGAACTTTTAGGCTTCTAGACTAGTGTATTGTTTTGAGAAAGTCAAAGGGATGCTACGTAAGAAGTTACTCATGTTGAATGTGTTTTAAGCTTCTTAAAAAGGAAAAGAAAGATGTTAATTAATAGTAATTGACCCTAGGTTTGGTTTATATGATTTCTTTTACGTGTTCAATCTTTTAATTCAACTTTTGACGTTGAAGTATCATCATAGGTTAATTACCTGTAACGAGATAGCAAACGTGATATGATAGTCTTTGAAATATGATGTTTAATAAAAAAATTGTATTGTATTAAAAGGCTAGTTTAAATGTTGTTTT
Source organism: Flaveria trinervia (assembly GCA_025506515.1). Lineage (NCBI taxonomy): Eukaryota > Viridiplantae > Streptophyta > Magnoliopsida > Asterales > Asteraceae > Flaveria > Flaveria trinervia. The sequence goes on from CM046446.1 coordinate 70,296,643, forward strand.
TATAGAAAGAAAACTTAATTTCTCTTTTGTAATTCATCTAAATACTTTAACTAAAGTTTATCTATTTCATACAAAAATGTAATAATTTTAGGTAGTATTATAGTAACTATGATATTAATATAAAAAGTGTAGATACATGTGTACCTAGTTTATAAGTTTAAATGTAAAAGTCTTTAATGTCTTACACATATGTAATGAATCGGTTGAATGAAATATAATATGTGATTGATGTTTATTTATTTCATATTATTATTGTGTTAAAGTAGAATGAACTTATTATATAAGTTTGAGGTTGCTGTACATGATTTTTAGTCAATAATGATTATGTAATGTGTTCAACATAGTCGGATGACTATACATGCTAATGGCCCATACTTATGGACCATACGCATGAATACATCATGATTATAGACCAGTCGCACGACTGAACCAGGAGACTGGATCAGTCGTATGATTGAGACATAAGATTGACTTAGTCACACGACTGAACCTTCAGTCGTGCGTATGGATCAATCGTATGATTCAGTCGTACGAATGACCACCATTAACCTATAAATATCACTTAATTCATGGAAAAACAGAGAATTCGAAATAATTGAAGAACATTTGATATTATCACGAACCCTAGCCGTCCAGAACGTCCAAGAAAGCCTGTTCAAGTTCATAGATCATTCCTGATCGGTTTCTCTTAATTCATAACGTTTAGTGTCAATCTTATATCGATCAGGTTAACATCTCACTGATTGGATCGCGAATCAAATAGGATTCCGCACTATTTGATTCGGTATAAACGCAAAATCTATTAGTATTCCATACATACACGGTCCTCACAAGTGGTATCAGAGCATTGGCTCTGGATTTTGCATTTGATTCAATTAGATTTGTGTCAAAACTCACGTTTTAATTCAAAAAAGTCATATTTTTGAGTCCACACGTGTTTTTCAACATTTCCAGGAATTAAAGTTTAAGTTTTTCGTCACACGGTAGATTAGGATTTCTGGGTAAATCGTATATCGTGTCTAAGTGCCAAAAATTAGATTTTTTCAAACACAGCAACCTTCAGTCGCACAAATAGCTCATTCAAACGATTGAACTCATTCGCGTACTCCATCCGCACGACTAAACTTAGTCGTATCCTTCATTCGCACCACTGAACAACTTTAGTCGTTTGACTCCATTCGGCCTGTTCATACGCACGACTGAATCGAATCACATGATTGAATTCATTCGCACTCTTCGTTTGCCCGAGTGATCCATATGTATTGTCCATTCGCATGATTGAACCTGTCCTCTTCTCAAAGTAAAAAGTTTATACAAATGGAAGATAAGTTTGATGCATTTACTGGCGGGAAGGACTCACGCATCCAGAACCTTGTGCTTCTGGAGAATGAGATAGGAAATCACATTAGACCGCCGAAGCTTATAACGTTAGATAACTATCCACATTAGAAACAACGGTTCGAGTCTTATCTAAATGCAGTTGATCCCAATCATTGGACATCCATCAATACCGGTTATACGGTACCAGTTAGTGCAAATGGAGTCAAGTTGACAATGTGTAAGGACCCATTCCTGGGACGCATACAGCTGGCCAATCATTGCTCATAAAACATATAATTACATTAACACGAAATAAATGTTGTAGCGGAAACATTTAAAACAACATTTTCACTAACAATGATTTTGCAAAATAATACAATATTCATTACACAATTCCAATTATTCGCATTATCATGCCAAAACATTAACAAACGAATGCCATCCCAATGCCAAGTAGTTGCCCTGCGCCATCCTCAGCAATGCTCACCTGCCAACTGGAAAATGCATAAAAAGTCAACGTTGCTGAGTGAGTTCTAGTTTTACATTAAAACATACTTTTCTCACATTAAAACTATTCTTTACTTTCATGCGATGATACATCATACATACACATAGATAATATCATTATTATCTTCATTAATCTTTCATGCTTATATTCATTCATTCGTACGTTCATTAACTTCGCATTCTTTCACCATTACCTCTTTCCTTTCCTTCAAACATAAACTTTACCCAACTATTCCTGGTACTGGACCTAGGTCTATCATAGACCAGCTATGACAGTGCATCGCGCCTTTGGTCACACTACCTATGATAGAGTTTAGATGTACCACTACTATGTGTAATACCCAACTATTCCTGGTACTGGACCTAAGCCTATCATAGACCAGCTATAACGGTGCATCGCACCTCTAGTCACACTACATAGGGTATGCAGTAATGGGGCTATACAAATGGTCAATCACAAAGAAAGACCCCGATGTGCATCCTCTCAGGGTAGCGAACCCGCATACTGTTGGGCTAACACCTTTTAATGGCGTGTCACGACAAACTAGGCTTGCAAGACTTTCTTTACTTTCATCATTCATTAATGCATGTATTCTTACTTCATGTTCCTCTTTCATTATCTTTCGCTTTACGTTACATACTACTTTCATTCATTCATTATCATTCAACGTAACGTGACGGGAAGAATAAACATACATCATAATAAGGAACATAACATACACAAACATTATCATCATACAAGGCAACATCATACATACATACAAAGCATAATCAGGCAACATCATCATCATCATGCATATGCACCAATCATACATCAAAACATGCCCATCATAACAACTAGAACCTCAAACAGTCAACCTACATAGCCCCGGGAACCTCCCAAGTCAAGCCTACATTTGACTTTTTTTCCAAGAAGTCAGAAGAGTTTAAGGGTTCATCTGCATTTGCCTTTTGTTCATCCGCATTTCCCATGCCTCATCCGCATTTCCCCATGCTTCATCCGCATTAGTCGTCCGCATTCGTTCACACTTAGACTTTTTCATCTGCATTAGCCTTAATCATCCGCATTAGCCAACCGCATTTCCATACTTAGTTAATGCTCATCCGCATTGACCTTACTCATCCGTATGAGTCATCTGTATTTCTCATACATAGTCAATGCTCATCCGCATTGACCTTAATCATCCACATGAGCCATCCGCATTTCCCATACTTAGTCAATGCTCATCTGCATTGACCTTACTCATCCTCATGAGCCATCCGCATTTCCCATACATAGTCAATGCTCATCCGCATTTACTTTCAAACACTAAGGCAGATTCAAAAACTTAACACATGAGCCTAAAACACCAGATTACATCCCCATACACCATTCATTATATTCTAAGCTTAAATTACCCACTAAGCCTTAGAAATCCCATCGTACATCCACAAGCATGAATATAGTCACACATCGCATCATAACATCAACATACACACAATCATGCATTACGGGTCCCAAACCCATTTTAATGAAAATTATACATTCATGCATTTCCAACCCCAAAAATTGGTTAAAAACATGTAGAATAGGGGTTCTAGAACTCACCTTTGCAGCTCTTGAGTATGGCTTTCTTCCGTACTCATTTGCAAATTGAATTCAACCACCTAGAACCCACTAAAACATACCCGAACACATATAAACACACATAAGCATAGACCCAAGGACATAACCGGTTAAGAACACCATAAAAACATGAATTCTTACCTTGAATTCACACTTGTCTTCTTGTTTCTCTTCAAACCAGAGAGTTCTCTGCTTCCTGCTACTTTCTCTCTCTAAAAATCCGAAAATTTTGTGTGTAGAAAGGGTGATGGGCGGCCATGCCACCTTTATCACCAACTTTTCAAACATTTTGTCCTTTTGGACACTTTTTACCCCTAGACTTGGGTTTTATTTCTTTTCCTTCTTTTCTGTCACTTTATTCTTCTTTCTTGGCGTACAACTTCTCCTTTTTAGCGTCTTTAGAACCTCCCGAATATGACTGGCATGCTCCTCTTCATTCTTTCAATAACCAGGATACCATCAATAAACACAATCACTAATTTATCCAACATCGGCCGGCACACTCGATTCATCAAATCCATAAAAACAGCTGGGGCATTGGTCAAACCAAAATACATTACAAGGAACTCGTAGTGTCCATAACACGTGCGGAAAGCTGTTTTAGGAATGTCTTGCTCCTTCCCCTTTGGTTGCTGATAGCCAGATCGAAGGTATATTCTTGAGAACCAACTGGCACCTTGAAGCTGATCAAACAAATCATCGATTCTTGGTAAGGGGTATCGGTTCTTGACCGTCAACTTGTTCATCTCACGATAGTCAATACACATCCTCATACTACCATCTTTATTCTTCACGAACAAGAACGGATCACCCCAAGGAGAGATACTCGGTCCAATGAATCCCTTATCAAGTAGCTCTTGCAACTACTCCATCAGTTCTTTCATCTCCGTCGAAGCCAACCGATATGGTGCCTTGGAAACAGGTTGGGCACCCGGTATCACATCAATCTGGAACTTGATCTCTCGGTCAGGTGGCACTCCTGGTAACTCTTTTGGAAACACGTCTGGAAATTCACACTCCACCAGTACATCAGATAGTTGTGGTGTTGGTATATCCAAATCCTTTACATAAGACAAGTAGGCGCTACATCCATGCCTCATACCCTTTCCCGCCACCGCCATTGAGATCACTTTCGGGATCGTTGTGACCCGATCCCCATAAACAATTACTAAAAGTCCGTCAGGCGCGGTCAAACGAATCATCTTCTTGCAACACACAATGTTGGCCTCGGAGTCCACCAACCAATCCATCCCAAGAACCAAATCGAAACACCTAATGTCATTACGAACGGTCTAACAAAACCTTATGACCCTTAACTTCCACATCACAGTTCTCTATCATCTCAGTAATAATAGTCGACTTACCTATGGCAGTTTCTACATCAAAGGGCGCATCAACACGTCTACTACTAACAGGCAGTTTAGCAAAGAAAGTAGCAGAAATAAAACTTTACTGGCACCAGAATCAAATAACACAAAAGCTAAATTTTGGTTCACCAGAAACATACTGGACACGACATTAGGATCTGTCCTAGCTTCCTCATGTGTCATTGTGAATGCCCTAGCACTCGCTCTGGTACTTCTCCCCCCGACATACGACAGTCCTTGGCTATATTCCCATCTTCCCACATTTCAAGCACCCGTTCAATACAAGCCTACATTCTCCAGCATGCTCCCTTCCACACTTGCCGCACCTTGTTGACCCCGCACTCGATGTGGCCACACGGCTGTCATCCACCCGTGCCTTCTTGTTAACTGTCGAGGCATTACCCCGGCCAAACCTCTTCCCATTCCAGTTTCGATCACCTCCTCCCTTCCGGCTACCTTCAGCCACCACCACTACAGCCCTCTCATCATATAACCTCCCTGTGAAATTCACCGTCGACCTAAACGTGCTCGGTCGGGCGGCGATCATATGCCTGTGAATGTCCACTGGCAAACCCTTAATGTACCTCTCAATCTTCTGTGACAGATGCGTCACCTGATCTGGCACCAGACATGCCATCTCGTTGAATATGGTGGTGTACTGTTGGTGCATCATCATTCCCGCTGCTAGTTGCAGGAATTCCCTCTCAACTTTATCCATTTCTCTATGAGGACAGAACTCCTCAATTACCAACTTCCTTAGCTCAGACCATCTCATCCTCCCAATTGCCCGACTACCCTCGGTTTGGACTATATTGTCCCACCAGCACAAAGCCGAGTCCATAAAAGAATGGGTAGCGAACTTCACCTTTTGATCCTCCCGACACGCGCTGATATTTAAAATAGCTTCCATTTCTCTCACCCATTAGTGAGCAGTAGCAGCAGTGCAATTACTAATGAAAGCAAGGGTCTTACACCGTTGAAATGCCCCATAGTTAAAGCCTCGTGCCACCTCCTGCACAGGCTCTGCTTCTTCCTCTTCTTCTTCGTCATGGACGGAACCTTCTCAGTCTCGGGCTGTCTTCTTTCGCCCGTAGATCTACTCCTTTCCCTTCTCTCCCCTTCTCTAACTGGCTTTATCACTTCGGTCAGCATAGACGGTTGGATCATCTGCAAGACTTCATGCACTTCCTCCACAACCGCCTCCTTCACTGAGGCTCTCAGGTTAGCACTCTTATCTCCGCCCTCCGTAGGAGGGGTTTCTTGTTCTTCATGAACCACCTTTTTGGCCCCAGGCCTTCCTCTCGTAACCTGTGGTCTAGAACCACGTCCACCACCACGCGAAGCTTTAGATGATCTACCATCGGCCATCCTCACACACACAAGTTGAAAGATTCAAAGACCAACACGTTCATTCAAGGAAACAACTCTGTTTATGTCATGTATAGTAAGTCCCTAATTAAAGTGGCCGGTTGTGATTAGCCACTTACTTTACTCTTTATACCCCAACCATTATCTATCTGACTACATCAGTATCTAATTCTACCAACAACACATAACCACATAACATGCGCACGTAATACCGGTTAACATTAAGAAAATACCTGATGCGACGCATCTACTCAGATTAGCATCCCTTCCCTTTCCGTCCCATTCTCAATTTAAGTTTAGGTTTATTTTGAAAATTTAACCATTTCACTTAATCTTTGGCTCTGATACCAACTTGTAAAGCCCCGTTCCGGGACGCTTACAGTTGGCGAATCATTGCTCATAAAAATATAATACATTAACAACAAATAAATGTTGCAGCGGAAACATTTAAAACAACATTTTCATTAACAATGCTTTTGCAAAATAGTACACTATTCATTATACAATTCCTTTGTTCGCATTATCATGCAAAAACAATAACAAAATAATGCCATCGTAATGCCAAGTAGCTACCCCACGCCATCCTCAGCAATGCTCACCTGCCAACTAGAAAATGCATAAAAAGTCAACGTTGCTGAGTGAGTTCTAGTTTTACATTAAAACATACTTTTCTCACATTAAAACCATTCTTTACTTTCATGCGATCATAAATCATACATAAACATAGATAATATCATTATTATCTTCATAAATCTGTCATACTTTCATTCTTTCATTCGCACGTTCATTTACTTCGCATTCTTTCACCATTACCTCTTTCCTTTCCTTCAACCACAAATTTTACCCAACTATTCCTCGTACTGGACCTAGTTCTATCATACCTCTGCTATAACGGTGCATCGCACCTCTAGTCACAGTACCTAGGGTAGAGTTTAGGTGTACCACTGCTATGTGCAATACCCAACTATTCCTAGTACTGGACCTAGGCCTATCACAGACCAGCTATAACGGTGCGTCGCACCTCTGGTTGAAGTACCTAGGGTATGCAGCAATGGGGCTATACAAATGGTCAATCACAAAGAAAGACCCCGATGTACATCGTCTCGGGGTAGCAAACCCGCACACGGTTCGGCTAACACCTTTTAATGGTGTGTCCCGACATACTAGACTTGCAAGACCTTCTTTACTTTCCTCATTCATTAATGCATGCATTCTTACTTCATGTTCCTCTTTCATTATCTTTCACTTTACGTTACATACTAGTTTCATTCATTCATTATCATTCAACGTAAAGTCACGGGAAAGATAAACATACGTCATAATAAGGAACATAATATAAACAAACATCATCATCATACAGGGCAACATCATACATACATAACATGCATAATCAGGCAACATCATCATCATCATGCATATGCACCAATCCTAAATCATAACATGCCCATGATAACAACTAGAACCTCAAACAGTCAACCTACATAGCCCCGAAACATCCCAAGTCAAGCCTACATTTCACCTTTTTTTCCAAGAAGTTAGAAAAGTCTAAAGGTTCATTCACATTTGCTTTTTGTTCATCCGCATTTCCTATGCTTCATCTGCATTAGTCGTCCGCAGTCGTTCACACTTAGACTTTCTCATCTGCATTAGCCTTACTCATCCGCATTAGCCAACCGCATTTCCCATACTTAGTCAATGCTCATCCGCATTGACCTTACTCATCCGCATGAGCAATCTGTATTTCCCATACTTAGTCAATGCTCATCCACATTGACCTTACTCATCCGCATGAGCCATCCACATTTCCCATACTTAGTCAATGCTCATCCGCAATGACCTTACTCATCCGCATGAGCCATCCGCATTTCCCATACTTAGTCAATGCTCATCCGCATTTACTTTCCAACACTTAGGGTAGATTCAAAAACTTATCACATGAGCCTAAAATATCAGATTACATCCCCATACACCATTTATCATATTGTAAGCTTAAATCTTAACCTCTAAGCCTTAGAAATCCCATCGTACATCCACAAGCATGAACATAGTCACACATCGCATCATAACGTCAACATACACACAATCAAGCATACCGATCCAAAACCCAGTTTAATGAAAATTATACATTCAAACATTTCCAGCCCCAAAAATTGGTTAAAAACATGTAGAAGGGGGGGGGGGGTTTCTAGAACTCACCTTTGCAGCTCTTGAGTATGGCTTTCTTCCGTACTCATTTGCAAATTGAATTCAACCGCCTAGAACCCACTAAAACATACCCGAACACATATAAACACACATAAGCATAGACCTGAGGACATAACCTGTTAAGAACACCATAAAAACATGAATTCTTACCTTGAATTCGCATTTTTCTTCTTGTTTCTCTTCAAAGCCAAGAGTTCTCTGCTTCCTGCTACTTTCTCTCTCTAAAAATCCGAAAATTGTGTGTGTAGTAAGGGTGATGGGCAGCCATGCCACCTTTATCACCAACTTTTCAATCATTTTGTCCTTTTGGACACTTTTTACCCCTACACTTGGGTTTTTATTTCTTTTCCTTCTTTTCTTTCACTTTGTTCTTCTTTCTTGACTTTTAAAATGACCGGGTGTTACACGTTGGGTGGAATGAGCGAGACTCAGAAGATACTCTTCAATGCTGAGAAGAAAGTTTATGCCCTATTGACTCAGTCAATCCCGAAAGACATCTTTCACCAATTTTCTGAAAACAAGCAGGCCAAAAAGCTATGGGAGGCAATAGAGATGAGATATGATGGAAACATGACGTTAAAGGCACTAAAGGCTAAGGCTCTCAAGAAGGAGTTTGATAACTTCTCTTCAATAGGAAACGAGAGTTTAGATGATATAATTGACCGATTTTATCATCTGATGAGTGAGCTGCACACTCATGGCATAACCACCTCAATGGAAGACAAAGTTTCCAGCTTTACTCATGGTTTGCCTGAGAAATGGGACACGTTTATGTCTAACCTGAGATAGAGTGACATTCTTGCGACGTTAGACATAAATGACTTCATCATGAAGTTAAGAGAGGAAGAAGTGAGGATGAAGTACAAGTCGAAGAAAGGTTCCTACGTTCAAAATCCTTCACTCTATCACTTGGTTACCACTCCAACTGGTTCAGGAGCAGCACTACAAACAACATTCGTGTCTAGTTCCACGGCTCCTTCCCAAACCACTGCTTCACGACAAGAAACATCTGGGTCATCAGGGACTCAATACATAGTGCCTGAAGCCAATGCTATGAAGTTGAAGACCGGGAATCTCGATAATATCACATTAGAAGTAACAAAGGAGCATAGGGATCTTCTAGCAGGAGTGGTTCAATAGTATGATGGTTTAATTGTTGGGATGATTGGAAATTGTCCTCTTGCAAATAAAGACTACGAGCAGCTTGACGAGAATGAGCTGGAAAGAATTGACCTCATGTGGGCTCTAGCAAGTGTAGTTAGACGAGCTAAAAAGTTTGTCAAGAAGACAGGGTAGAATCTAGTAGCCACGAAAGATACTGTTGGACCAAAAGAACCAATGAGCCAGATTAGAAAAACCTTATGTCCGACAGACGTCACAACAACTGCTGAAGTCCACAACGTCTGAAGACAAGTGCTGAAGACAAAGTCTGAAGACAAGTGCTGAAGACAAAGTCTGAAGACACAAGTGCTGAAGACAAAGTCTGAAGACACAAGTGTTGAAGACAAAGTCTGAAGACAAGTGCTGAAGACAAAGTCTAAAGACACAAGTGATGAAGACAAAGTCTGAAGACACAAGTGCTGAAGACAAAGTCTGAAGACACAAGTGCTGAAGACAAAGTCTGAAGACACAAGTGCTGAAGACCAAGTATCAGAACTTGTCACAACAGCTGAAGAGGTCTTCTTCAGTAGTTGTGATGGTTTTCTTTCAGTAGTTTTATGTTTTTCTTTTCAGTAGTTTTGTAAAACGACTGAAGAGCTTGTTCTTCAGTCGTTGTAGTTTGAGTAGTTTCGTATCAGTAGTTTTATGTTTTGTACTTAGCACTGTGATACATTCTCAGTAGTTATGAACATTTCAGTAGTTTGTTAAGTTTTAGTTATTTTTGTAATAAATCTGCCAGATGTCACTATCCCATGATATCAGCAGTGATTGCACTCTATATAAGGAGTGTCAACCTAATTGTAATCGGTGAATGATTGAGCAGAAACATTTGATATTATTGAAACATTCCTTTTAACAGAAATATATTCTCTCGTTACAACCGTATTTGTTCTTAATGCATACGAATATCAAATTCTTGCTATAATTTGTCTAATTCTTGTTCTTATTCCGCTGCGTTACACTCTAATCCATCAAACTTGAGATCACTGATCCTGTCAAATGGTATCAGAGCAGGTTCATCATTGATCGATCTAATAATTGTTCATTGAAACTGCTATCCAAGATCCATGTTTGATTGAATTAGCATTTTTGCAAGAAACGGTTATAGAGATTGAATTTTTTGTGTTTTTGGTCATTCATCCTGAGATTTATTCTTGGTTTTCATTGAGTCTGTTGTGGTCTGTGTAAAATCTTTTAAAAGCTTGAATTAAATTGTATTTGGACCTAAAATGACTACTCCTTCCAATGATCCTCACAATACTGGTTCCTCAACCAAGCCTCCAATGCTGGTTAGGAGTGAGTATAACATATGGCAACGACGAATGCTCCATCACCTGTCTATTAACAGCTCAGGTTGTTGGACATCAGTGGTACATGGTCCACACAAGCCTATGGTGAATAACCGGGAAACCAATCAAATGGTTCCGAAGAGGAGGGAGCAATACTCAGATGAGGATAAGAAATTGTTTGAGATTGATGCAAAAGCCCATGGAATTCTGGCCATGGCACTGCCCAATGAAATCTATTCTGGGCTAATGCATTATGAAATGCCCATGACCTCTGGAATGCCTTGAAAGAACAATTTGAAGGAACAGATGAGGTCTTGGCAAATAATAGAGAAATCCTTGCCCAACAATATGAGACATTCTCTCATAGGAAGGGTGAGACACTAACTCAACAGTTTGAGCAGTTCTCTTGTTTGATCTCTGAATTAAAAATGGTCAAACATGAGTACACAAATAGCCAGATGAATAACAGATTTCTCAGATCACTGCCTGAGAGATGGGACACATATACTATTGTCCTACGCTCCAGTGCAAATTTGCTCAAACTATCTCTCACCCAACTCCATGGGAAATTACTCACATTTGAGAGAGAGATAGAACAGAAACGAAAACTGTCATCATCTGGAAAGCTCACTGATGATTTTGTACCAGGAAACACTGCCTTGGTAAGTCATGAGTCAGAGCATGCAGGATCAGAATGCCACTATGATGGCATATTGATTTCACCTCAAACAATTCTAATCATGCCTTTGTGAGTGTTGATTGTCATTCTGGTAATAATAGTGACAATCTATGCTTTATCATGGATGATTTGAAGGGTATTGATGATGATGATTTAGAAGAGATGGATATTTTGAGCCAAATGGCCTTGATCAATATCAGATCTCAGAAATTCTACAAGAGAACTGGTAGGAAATTTCCTGGACTCTCTGACAAAACCAAAGTCGGTTTTGACAAGAGCAAGTTGAAGTGTCACAAATGCCACAGGCTTGGACACTTTGCAAGAGAGTGTAGATCAACTGGATCTAACACTTCTGCACCCTTTTTGACTTTTCCAAATAACAATTCACAATCCAAAGGGCAACATTCTGCTGGTTTTAGTCATTCATCACACCCTCAATCTCCTGCATATTTTGTTCCTCAGGGTCAAATGCCATATCCTTATCCCTGCTATTATATGCCACAGTCAAATCAAGTTCAAGCTCCTGTAGTACCACAATCTCATGCACTACCAGAACCTCAACCATCTCCATCTCAATCACAACCTCATCACAGCTTCTTCACACCTGAGTCGTTGACTGGAGTAGCTTACCTGATAACTTGTCTGGTCACACTGAGCAATGCTATGCTGGTGCTAGTCAACATGGTGGTGAACACCTTTTGGAAATCTTGCTCTCATGGCCCTGGAGTCTACTGAGGGTTCCTGTTCAAATGCATCATCTTCACAGGTAACTCAGGTATCTTCAGAGGCTAAAGCCAAGTTATGTTCTGAATCATGCATAGTTGCCTTTGTCTCTATTAGAGAGGCAAATGTAGCATTAATAAATCAAAAACTTGAGTTTGAGAAAACCATTTTCAAAAGAAAAGCTGAGTATGAGTCTGCTCTTAACAGTAAAAGTGATGAGATTTATAAGCTTAAATGCCAATTAAATGATGAAAAGGCCAAGCTAGAGGTTATTCTGGAAGACCACAGGAGTCTCAAAGAAAAACTGCAGTGACCCAAGTTGAGTGTGAACGCTGGGTCTCATCATGCAAGGGATTTGAAATGCTTCTTAGCAAACAAACTGCTTCAAATGTGAAGTTTGGCATTGGTTACAACCATACTGCTCCACCAACAGACTTTACTCCTAACTCCATAGTTAAGTCTGAAAGTGAAAGCAATCTCCAAACCACATTATCGTGTGAGTCATTCTCCAATGATAATCTAAGATCAGAGAATGAAACCAGTGTTAAGATCTCAACAAATAAATTAACTGATGGTCTAACTACTGAGACTCATATGAAGCTGAGTACTTTAGATGTTGTTCCTCAATGTACCCCAAGTACTAAAAGAGACCCACATCTGAAAAGCATTTCAAATAAGTTGAAATACAAGGACTAACAACTGCCGAGGAATCCATCAAACAGTCTATTAGGACGGATGGAAAACAGTTGAATTACTAGTCTTCAGTTGTTACAAATCCTTTAGTACCTAGTTCTAATAGGAGGAAAGTACTGAAGATCACACCTTCAGTAGTTTCCACTTCAGCAGTAAAGATGTCCAGGATGAAGAATAAACCATGTGAAATTTGTGGTAAATTCAATCATCTATCTGATGAATGTTGGTACAAAAAGGGTTTAAAGCTCCAAAGGGATGAGCTCATTAAACTAGAAATAAATAAAATGAAAACTGAGTTTGAGACCAAGTTTGTACCACAATCATCTCAACCTGATAAACCCAAGGACTTACCCAAATCCACTAAGAAGGATACGGTTTATCAGAAGACAGCTGATATTGTTCCTCATGATAAACATAAGACTAAGTCTGTGAAATCTAAGAAGGAGGAAATGGTGGGTCATAGGAACTCATCAAAAACAAGCTCTGGAGTGTCAAATGAACTGAAAGCTCGAGCTTCAAATCAGACACAGCTTGTTATGATGGTTCAGCATCTGTTGGGGAGAGTTAACCAACTTGAAGCCATGTGACCAAACCACTAGAGAGGAATTCCAGGTCCAAATCTATTTCAGCACCATCTCCATCTTCATCAGCTGTTAATCATGAGAAACCAGCTATGGTTAAATCTGTAGATAAAGTCAGTCCCAAAACCAAAAGGTTTGGGTCTCCAAAGCTAACTAGTTTCTTATGATTGTGCAGGGTTCTTCAGCATGCCAAAGAAGCATCTGGTATGTGGACAGTGGAGGATCCATGCACATGACTGGGAGCAGCTCTCTTCTTCATGATTACTCTCAGGGAAAGAAGGGATTTGTCTCATTTGGAAATGATGCTAAAGGTTACATCATTGGAAAGGGATTTGTGTCTAATGGAGATATTAGATTTGATGATGTCAACCATGTGGAGATCTCAAATACAATCTGTTGAGTGTCAGTGAGATGTGTGACAAAGGACATGTTGCTCTTTTCACAAGCTAGAACTGTAGGATTCTGTCTTCCAAGGTTCAGAGCCTGATTGACAAAGTACTGGATAATAATACTCTCCTGAAGGCCAACAGGATAGGAAGAGTATATGCCTTGGATCTGTCAAAGAAAATTTAGTTAAGAGGCCATCCATGCTTGTTCTCCAAGGCCTCTCTCCAAGAATCTAAACTGTGGCATAGAAGGCTGGGTCATGTTAATCTCAAAAACATAAATCAGCTGATCCACAAGAGTTTAGTGAGAGGTCTTCCAATAAAGGAGTTCAATTGTGATGAAATCTGCACTGCATGCTTAAAAGGGAAACAACATAAAGTTTCATTCCCAACCATAGAAGAATCCAAGTCTAATGCCTGCTTACAACTACTGCACATGGATCTTTTTGGTCCTGTGAAGGTAATAAGTATGGCAAAGAAGAAATACTGTCTGGTAATTATGGATGATTATTCTAGATATGTATGGACCTTCTTCTTGCATTCAAAGGATGAGGCTGCTCAGTCCATTATGAACTTTGTGTTACACGTTGAGAAGCAGTATTCCCTACCGGTTAAGTGTGTGAGGATTAACAATGGTACTGAATTCAGAAACCACACTCTTGATGAGTTTTACTTGTCAAAGGGAATCAAGAGGCAGTATAGCATCCCAAGGACTCCAGAGCAAAATGGAGTAGTGGAGAGAAAGAACAGGACCCTCATTGAAGCTGCAAGGTCCATGTTGGCTGATTCTAGTCTGCCACTTACCTTTTGGGCTGAAGCTGTCAATACAGCCTGCTATGTACAGAATAGAGCCTTAGTAAATCAGAGGTTGATGAAAACTCCTTATGAAGTTTTACATCATTTAGCCCCTTTGATTTCATTCTTTAGAGCATTTGGGTGTCCCTGTTACATTCTCAACACAAAGGATCAACTCCAAAAGTTTGATTCTAAGGTGGATGCAGGGTATTTTGTTGGGTATTCATCCACTTGCAAGGCTTATAGAGTATTAACTATCGTACAAAGATAGTTGAAGAAACCTTGCATGAGAAGTTCAATGAATCCCCTAAGGATACATTCCACAAAACCCTGTGGAGTTGTTTGATCTGGACATTCTGCAATATGTTCCTTATCAACCACCTACTGTTGCAGAACATATGAATCCATCATCTTCTGTAGCTAGTCATCCATCTAGTGTTACTGATGATGATGATGATATCAGTAATCACCTTTTCAAGTTTAGTCAGCAAGCCAAAGAACTATCACATTGCTTTAAGGGACAATGGATGGGTTGAAGCCATGCAGCTTGAGCTTCTTCAGTTCAAGAAACAGCAAGTGTGGGAACTGGTTCCTCTACCTCCAGGTAAGTGTGCAATAGGCACTAAATGGGTGTTTAGGAACAAAACTGATGAAAATGGGCTTATTGTTAAGAACAAGGCCAGACTGGTTGTACAGGGTTTTCACAAGAGGAAGGTATTGATTATAATGAAACCTTTTGCCCTGTAGCCAGACTGGAAGCAATTCGATTGTTTTTAGCTTATGCTGCTTATCACAACGTTAAAGTTTTTCAAATGGATGTCAAAAGTGCATTTTTGTATGGGAAAATTAAAGAAGAGGTTTATGTATGTCAACCACCAGGTTTTGAGGACAATAAACATCCTAATTGGGTGTATAAGCTTGATAAGGCTCTCTATGGGTTGAAACAAGCTCCTAGAGCCTGGTATGAGACATTATCAAACTTTCTTCTAGAAAATAATTTCACTAGAGGCTCCATAGATAAGACTTTATTCATTAAGAAAGCTGGGCAGCATAATCTACTTTTCAAATTTATGTAGATGATATTATATTTGCATCCTCTGATCCTAGTTGTGTGATGCCTTTACAAAGTTGATGCAACAGAAGTTTGAAATGAGTGCCATGGGAGAATTACAGTTGTTTCTGGGTTTGCAAATCAAACAAAAGGCTGATGGAATTTTAATTCATCAGTCCAAATACACAAAAGATCTTTTGGAAAAGTTTGATTTACAAAAGTGTAAGCCCTGTTCTACTCCCATGTGCAACACCACACAACTGGATACAGATCAGAAAGGTAAAGTGGTTGATGAAACACTTTACAGATGTATGATTGGGTCCTTGATGTACTTAACACTTCTAGACGAGATATTATGTTTGCTACATGTGTTTGTGCTAGATTTCAGGTTGCACCTAAGGAGGAGTCTCATTTGATTGCAGTCAAGAGGATCTTTAGATATCTGCAAGGCACTCCATCTCTAGGTTTATGGTATTCTACTAGACATTCTGGTAAATTAGTTGCTTTTTCTGACAGTGACTATGCAGGGTGCAAGTTGACAAGAAAGTCCACTTCTGGAGGATGCCAATTCTTAGGCAACTGCTTGATTTCTTGGTAGAGTAAGAAGCAGACCTCAGTTGCTACATCAACTGCTGAAGCAGAGTACATTGCTACTGCAAGCTGTACATCTCAGGTACTCTGGCTTCAAAACCAATTTTTGGATTATGGCATAACAGAGACTAAGATCCCATTGTTAATGGACAGCTCTTCAGCTCTTTGTATTGTCAAGAATTCTGTCAAGCACTCTAGGACTAAACATATTGAAATCAGACACCATTTTATTAGAGATTGTTTTGAAAAAGGTCTGATTGATCCAAATTTGTTCCTAGTGCTGATGAGCTTGCAGACATTTTCACTAAGCCCTTGGATAGCACAACTTTCCAAAACCTAGTGTTAAGGCTTGGTATGCTGCAGCTAGAATAAGTGACACCTACTGATGATCTCAGCTCACAAGTACTGATGATCATTAGTTTATTATTGTCATATATATAAACACTGAAGTTATTTTCCATCTAGAAGTTTTCTTTAAACTACTAGAGCTTACCTTCTCAGTACTCAAGTACTTTATTTGATAAAACAATTGATGTAGTTACAACAGCTGATGTAGCTACAACTACTATTGTCAGAAATACAAATACGTACTGATGTCCTATGAAACATCTGCAAATAGATGAAAACGTCTGATGAGTACGTGTTGAGAAAAGTATGAAACAGCTGAAAAGCAATGAATTGACGACAACTACTAATGAGCCTTTTTCTCTTCAGTAGTTCCCAACTTCTGTTTCTTTCTAACAACTGAAGCAAAACCATGTCTTCAGTAGTTTCACAACTACTGATGACTAACACCAAGTCTTCAGTTGTTTACAACAACTGATGGTGAAACCAAAGTCTTCAGTAGTTTCCCAACTACTGATGACTAATACCAAGTCCTCAGTTGTTTCACCACCTGAAGTCAAAACTGTCTTCAGTTGTTTTATAACTACTGATGACTAAATCTGAGACTTCAGTTGTTTCAATGTCTGACGGTTAAAACCTAGTCTTCAGTTGTTTTATAACAACTGCTGATCACACCAAAACCTTCAGTCGTTTTCTAACCCTACCCTTTAAATACCTTATCCCACCTTCAGAGTTTTTCCTTTCTTCTCTTCTCAAACCTAACGTTCAAAAACTCTGTAACCTCTCTTCATCAATGGCGACCATGCAACTAAAACCCCGACACAACTGTGTCGCACATCTCACAAAATCGCCATACTGGACCAAGTTTCACAACACCATTGATTTAATGGTTCAGTCACCTTACAAAACGGCTTTTCTGTTAAATCCCACCATATATGCCGAATCTCTTAACCAGTTCTGGACAAACGTCACTCTTGTCTGTGAGGAGAATGACACAGAGTCTCTTCAATCGTTTGTCCATCGTCAAAAAGTGGTCATTACCCTCAATCTGGATGATGCCACTTTCCTAACTGGTTATCCAAAGGGCACAATAGATCAATCATTTGCCCACCATGGATACCAGGGTAACCTGAGTGCATCTACCATATTGAAGAAACATTTCCAGGATGCCGAACGTCTCATCTTTCACATGGTAAATGTCTGCCTTGCCCCCAAGACTTCATCATGGGATCAAATGTTCACAGGTGGCAACAGGTAATGTACTCCATCCTTGAGCAACAACCTTTAAATTTTTCTGAAATACTATTTTTAGAGCTCAAGGATATGGCCCAAAAACAACTTGCTAACCGTTGGATATTATATCCTCGGTTCATAATAGCCATAATTGAAAACCAGCTTCAAGCTGAGGGACTTGTTGGCCTCGGAGTCCCTGCTACGGCTCTATTGCCTGAAGTATACTCCCGGCACAACTCTGACCAATCACTAAAAATGGCTGCCAAGCTGCGCAAACCCACGCAGCTGAACCCACAGCCACTACCTCCAAATCCAAAGTCCCCACCAAACCCACTAAAAAGAAGTCAAAAAAGGCTACTCAGGGAAATAAGTCCCTGAGGATGCCCCTGCAACACAAACGCAGGCTATATCCACTGGTTATAACCCCCTAGTGGATACAAGGACTTCACCAGCCACAGCCGCTCAGGATTCCTCTCAAAAGGAGCCTGCAGCAACCAAAGAAGGGGTACCCACTAATCTGGGATCTTCCTCATTTGAGAGATTGCCATTGAAGAGCACCATTCTCCCCAGGTGCATACTGCTTTTACCCCATCTCCCACTGCAACCGCCCCACAAAGTCCTACTCTCATTGTTGCAAACGTGCTGACTCAACTGCATGCCTCTCCTCCTCCCCAACAACACACCAACAAAGGGGAAAACCACAGCAATTGAGGAAGAGGATCAACATGCTTCTGACAGCCCACACACCAGGGTTTAACTATTCTATCTCCTGGTGTGGATATGCAAATACGAACATCTGGTGAGGCTGCCACCTCTTCTGAATCAGCACATGATCAGACTGAGGCTGGTAACATAGCTAAGACCTCACCAGAGGCAACAACTGATGAAGGACATCGTCCTGAGGCTGGAAGTCCCCAGTTCCAAGAAAAAGGGGCACATGCTAAAACTGGTCTACACCCAGTGCATGTACATCCTGCTACAAGGAGGAGGTCAGGTGATTCAGCATCTGCTGATGATGACCTGGGCTTCTTTTATGATGTTCTGGCCCAGAACACAATTCTTGAGGAAGAAGTCAGTAGACTACAAAGACTACTTGACTAATTCTCTCAGAAAGCAAGTCCATCTGCCACCAACATAAACCCACAGATGGCACCTTCACCTGAACGTCTCCCACACACTCAGTCACTCAAAACTTCCGAGCCACCAGTTTCTATTTCTGGCACTGCTTCTCAGGGACAGAACCCCTCTGAGACAACAGCTGCTATCCTTCAGCAATCCCTACCTCTCATCACCCCAATGATCACAGACATTGTGATCAAAACCATGGATGAGAGGCTTCCCTCAATCATACAACCCCTGGTGGAGGAGATTGTGAGCACAAGGCTTTCTGCTACTCAAACCCTTGCAACCAATGCAACCAAAAAGGGGGAGAGTCAGTCAGTGAAAGCAAAGAGGAAGAGCATAGAGGGGAAGAAAGAAAAGGAGACTGAGAAGGAAGAGGAGTTTGTGAAGGGAGCTGACATTGATCAAGTGGGTGAAAGTCACAAAGACTTTCATGTCACATATAAGAAGAGGAAGGTTGAAGGAAAAGAAAAAGAACTCGAACTCGATGAGATGATCAATATGGCGGAAGCTACACACAGTAAATCAATGGACTCCATTATTGATCAACTGGATAGACAGGAGTTCGATACTGCACAGCTTGACTCAGAGATTAGGAGACTTGAAGTTGAAGAAATTAACTCAAGATGGGCAAGTTATGATGCATTAGAAAGAGAAAGACTAGAGATCATGATCAGATTCATTGCAAAGTACCTTGGGAGATCATTGATCGAGATTAAGTCATGGACCAGGGACAGTATCTTGGCAATAACCACCAAGATCTGTTCGTCTGAAGCATACACTAAGGGATAGGTGATTGAAGCACTAAATGAGGTAGGTGCTGGGAACAGAAAGGAACTAGCAAAACACTCAAAAGCCTCACTCACTACAAGAATGCTAGAACAACCTGAAAAACCTCCCACTTCAAAATCACCACTACCACAACCCACTAAACCAATTCCTTTACCCTCAAAACCAACAGCCGATGATGCACCTAAGAAGAAGAAAAGAAGGGTGTTGAGGCTAGAAGAAGAAGAAGAAGAGGATGATGAGGAAGAAGATAGGCTGCCTCTTCCCGCAGTCCTAACTTTGCTTAAAGCCAAACCTATGCCCATCACTCCCACCTCACAGATGGAAGCTGTGAGAGTAAAGATAGAAGAAGAATAGCAGCAAAAGCTTCATGATGATGAGATGCTAAAAAGCATAGACAAAACTTATGCTGCTTCTTCATCAATAATCAGTATGAAGAAAGAAGCTCTGAGATTGTACACCCTTGCTAACACATTTCAATATCAAAATGAAAAGGTGAGAATATGGCCTGATCCTAGGGTGGCTCACAGAATTGTGAAGAAAGACATTCCTTCGAATACAAGGGCCAAGTAAAAAGGATCGTAGATGAAGAGATCACAGTGGTCCTTGTAGTATCACCCTCGGAAATTGTAGAAGATTTCAAGAAGGCCTATGAAACTAAACAGCCACCCCAAAAGATGTTAGAGAACATAGTAATTAAAAAGGGGTTAGTCTAGAAGAGGCTTGAGAACTTAAAACAAAATGAGCTCAGTCTGTTACTTGAAGGTACTCACCCAGATGAGTTTGCATACAGACAGATTACAACAGTTGAGCTCAAAAATGGCAAACAGGCTAAGTACATTTCAGAGTTGTATGGGCGTGAAGGACTGTTTGATGGTGGAGCTGAAAATCTTACCATCAAAGAACAAATTATGTTTCTCAGAGCATACACCAGAGAATCCTACAGGCTTATACATGGGAAGTAGATTTCAGGATAGGACCACACCCCTGTGTCCAGTTCCCCAAAGTCAGGGCTCTTATCCATACTATGCCAACCAAATTTCAGAAATCTATTCCCAGGCCAGTGCTTAATTGGGTCATCTTCTTAGCTGAACAGAAGGAAAAAGACCAATCTTATCGCCAACAACAAGTGGGACCTCAATAAAGTTAAGGTTTTGGCTGTATTGGTTCAGGGGGAGTTTGTTGGACCAAAAGAACCAATGAGCCAGATCAGAAAAACCTTAAGTCCCACAGACGTCACAACAACTGCTAAAGTCCACAACGTCTGAAGACAAGTGCTGAAGACAAAGGCTGAAGACAAGTGCTGAAGACAAAGTCTGAAGACACAAGTGCTGAAGACAAAGTCTGAAGACACAAGTGCTGAAGACAAAGTCTGAAGACAAGTGCTGAAGACAAAGTCTGAAGACACAAGTGATGAAGACAAAGTTTGAAGACACAAGTGCTAAAGACAAAGTCTGAAGACACAAGTGTTGAAGACAAAGTCTGAAGACACAAGTGCTGAAGACCAAGTATCAGACGTTGTCACAACAGCTGAAGAGGTCTTCTTCAGT
Organism: Flaveria trinervia; assembly: GCA_025506515.1. NCBI lineage: Eukaryota > Viridiplantae > Streptophyta > Magnoliopsida > Asterales > Asteraceae > Flaveria > Flaveria trinervia. The sequence continues at coordinate 70,318,004 of CM046446.1, forward strand.
AGTTGTGACGGTTTTCTTTCAGTAGTTTTATGTTTTTCTTTTCAGTAGTTTTGTAAAACGACTGAAGAGCTTATTCTTCAGTCGTTGTAGTTTGATTAGTTTCGTATGAGTAGTTTTATGTTTTGTACTTAGCACTGTGATACATTCTCAGTAGTTATGAACATTTAAGTAGTTTGTTAAGTTTTAGTTATTTTTGTAATAAATCTACCAGATGTCACTGTCCCATGATATCAACAGTGATTGCACTCTATATAAGGAGTGTCAACCTAATTGTAATCGGTGAATGATTGAGCACAAACATTTATATTATTGAAACATTCTTTTCACAGAAATATATTTTCTCGTTACAACCGTATTTGTTCTTAATGCTTACTTATGTCAAATTCTTGCTATAATTTGTCTAATTCTTGTTCTTATTCCGCTGCGTTACACTCTAATCCATCAAACTTGAGATCACTGATCCTGTCAGATACGAATTTTGGTTTCGATTAAACCAAGGTCCCCTGCTTCCATTGTGGTGAAAAGGGGCATTTTAAACGTGAATGTGTCAAGCCTAAGATAACTAGAAATGGTAACACATTTCCTAGTTTCAATCGTCAAGACAAAGGCATGGTTGGAATTAGTTCTTCAAGTAAAGAAACTAAGGCACTAACTGCTCAAGGTGATGAAGGACAAGACTGGTCATTTCGATTTGTCTTTCCTGGAGAATCAAACATTTCTTTTGTCGAGCATTGGATGATGGGTCTGCCAGTGAAGGTGAGATTGAGCTTAACAAGCATGTCAGATTCAGAAGAAGTTGTAACAGGTAAATCACATGATTGAGAGAGAGAGAGTTCAGAGCAAGAAGTTAAGAATCTCCCAAACAACAGAAGAGTCTACCTTTACCTTGATGGCAATTACAACTGGACGCCTCACAGTAAGTTTTTTAGATCAACTATTAATAAACATGCTTGTTCCAATATGAAAAATTTGGAAGGTATGATCTCAAACATTTTCTAGTCATTCGAACCCAATGATAACTTACTAAATGACTTACAACTCGCACTAAAGCTAATCGATATTAAACAAAACTGAGTGCCCTTTTAAAGAAATGTTAGAACTTTCGGGCCAAACAACTAAGGGAAAAATGAGGTTGTTGCTTAAATCAATCTAATGATATAACTTTAATTTAAATTCATTAGAAGAAACTAAAAGAGAAAGCCAGTTTTGGAAGTCGAGGTTAATGATTAAACCAAAAAAATGCATAGTTGGGCTAGTTCTGATCCCATAGTTACAGATACTAGTGAACGAACAAAACACGGGAAGGTTTTGTGATACAAAGTACTTCGAACCACCAATGGATCGTTTGACACACAAAACGTGACCTATTAATAACAAACCCTAGTTACGGATCATGTGGTGTCTATCCTCTAGTTAGTGATACTCATTCAAGGGTAAGCCTGTTAAATTCTAACACTAAGCACAAAGGAGGTCTACTTTGAAATCAAAAGGAAGATGCTAGTTGAGAATGGATTATGCATTTTGTTGGACCAAAAGAACCAATGAGCCAAGATCAGAAAACCTCTAAGTCCCACATGGTATCACAACAACTGCTGAAAGCCTCATCAGTAGTTTGACAAGTGCTGAAGACTTCAACAGCTGAAGATCAAGTGCTGAAGACCTTAACAGCTGAAGAACCAAAGTGCTGAAGTACAACAGCTGAAGAACACAAGTGCTGAAGCTGAAAGACCAAAGTACTGAAGTACAACAGCTGAAGAGTTTACAAGTGCTGAAGATCAACACTGATGTACAAAGTCTGAAGACAAAGACTGAAGACATCAGCTGATGATATCTACTGAAGTCATCAGCTGATGAAACACCTGAAGGTCAAAGTCTGAAGATCAAGTACTGAAGCCTCAGTAGTTTGTCATAACTGCTGAAGAGTACTTCTTCAGTAGTTGTGATATCAGTAGTTTTATTTTCTATGTTTCAGTAGTTTTGTAAAACGACTGAAGAGCTTGTTCTTCAGTCGTTGTAGTTTCAGTAGTTTTATATTTTGTACTTAACATGCTGATATGTTCTCAGTAGTTTGAACATTTCAGTAGTTTGTTAAGATTAGTTATTTTTGTATTGATCTGCCAGTTGTCACTTTCCGTGATAACAGCAGTGATTGTTGCACTCTATATAAGGAGTGACAACCTATTGTAAAATGAGAATGAGTGAATGAATGGATGAATGATGATTGATTAGAAATATTCTACATCTATAAACATTCCTAGAAATCAGAAATATATATTCTCCCTATAACCGTATGCGATCTTAATGCTTACAAGTATCGATTGCTTGCTACAATTTGTCTAATTCTAGTTTGTATTCCGCTGCTTTGTATTCTAATACATCAAACTTGTGATCACTGATCCTGTCAAATGGTATCAGAGCAGGTTAATCATTGATCGATCTAATAATTGATCATTGAAACTGCTATTCAAGATCTAAGTTTGATTGAATTAGCTTTTGTTTTTGCAAGAAACGGTTATAGAGATTGAATTTTCTGTATTTCTGCTCATTCATCCTGAGATCTTTCTTGGTTCTCATTGAGTTTGTTGTGGTTTGTCTAAAACTTTTAAAAGCTTGAACTAAATGTTTTTGAACTGAAAATGACTACTCCCTCCAATGATCCTCACAATACTGGTTCCTCAACCAAGCCCTATGCTGGTTAGGAATGAGTATAACATATGGCAAAGACGTATGCTCCATCACCTGTCTGTTAACAGCGCAGGGTGTTGGACATCAGTGGTACATGGTCCACACAAGCCTATGGTGAATAACCCGGAAACCAATCAAATGGTTCCGAAGAGGAGGGAGCAATACTCAGATGAGGATAAGAAGTTGCTTGAATTGATGCAAAAGCCCATGGAATTCTGGCCATGGCATTGCCCAATGAAATCTATTCTGGGCTAATGCATCATGAAACTGCCCATGACCTCTGGATTGCTTTGAAAGAACAATTTGGAGGAACAGATGAGGTCTTGGCAAATAATAGAGAAATTCTTGCCCAACAATATGAGACATTCTCTCATAGAAAGGGTGAGACACTGACTCAACAATATGAGCGGTTTTCTTGTTTGATCTCTGAACTAAAAATGGTCAAACTTGAATACACCAATATTCAGATGAATAACAGATTTCTCAGATCACTGCCTGAGAGATGGGACACATATACTATTGTCCTACGCTCCAGTGCAAGTTTGGACAAACTATCTCTCACCCAACTCCATGGGAAATTGCTCACTTTTGAGAGAGAGATAGAACAGAAGAGAAAGCTGTCTTCATCTGGAAAGCTCACTGAAGACTTTATACAAGGCAACACTGCCTTGGTGGGTCATGAGTCAGAATATGCTTCATCTGAATGCCAGTATGATGAGCATATTAATTTCTCTTCAAGCACTTCTGATTCTGCATTTGTAAGTGTTGATGGTCAGTTTACTGGGTGTAATAATGACAATCTATGTTTCATTATGGATGATCTCAAGGGGATTGCTGATGATGACTTAGAAGAGATGGATATTTTGAGCCAAATGGCCTTGATAAATATCAGATCTCAGAAGTTCTACAAAAGAACTGGAAGAAAATTCCCAGGACTCTCTGGCAAAACCAAGTTGGTTTTGACAAGAGCAAGTTGAGGTGTCACAAATGCCAAAGGCTTGGACACTTTGCAAGAGAGTGTAGATCAACTGGATCTAACTCCACTGCACCCTTTGTGACTTTTCCTGGCAATAGTCAACAACACAGAGGGCAATCCTGTCACCTCTAGTCATCATCCTCAACAACAATCTCCGGCATATTTTGTTCCTCAGGGTCAAATGCCATATCCTACCCTTGTTATTACATGCCACAGTCAAATCAAGTTCAAGTTCCTATGACCCACCAAACCTCATGCACTACCAGAACCTCAGCCTTCCCAATCTCATCAACAACTCAATCTCAACAACACAGCTTCTTCACCCCAGGAGTTGTTGACTGGAGCAGTTTACCAGATGACTTGTCTGGTCATGATCAACTGTTCTCAGGTGCTGGTCAACATGGTGGTGACAGTCCTTTGGGAATCTAGCTCTTATGGCTTTGGAGTCTGCTGATACTTCATTTTCTAATGCCTCTACACCTCAGGTATCACAGGTATCCTCTGAGGCAAAAGCCAAATTATGTTCTGAACCATGCATAGCAGCATTTGCTTCCATTAGAGAAGCAAATGTAGCTTTAATTAATAAGAACATTGAGCTAGAACAAATAATTTCCAAAAACAAAGCTGAGTTTGAGTTTGTGCTCAAAGATAAAAATGATGAGGTTTATAAACTGAATTGCCAAATAATTGATGATAAGGCTAGAGAAGATGTACTTCTAGAGAAGTACAAAGATCTCAAAGAAACCCTTGCAGTTACCCAGGTCGAGTGTGATAGATGGGTACAATCATGCAAAGGTTTTGAAATGCTTCTTAGTAAGCAATCTGCTTCAAATGTGAAGTTTGGAATTGGTTACAATCACACTGCTCCACCTACAGATTTTACCCCAAGAGCAGAGGTAGAATCTGATGGTGAGAGTGATAACCAATCCATCACATCATGTGATCTACCTTCTGATACAGCACAATCAGAAGTAGCAGTCAGCATCAAGCCCTCTTTGAACCTATCAGCTGATGTTGATGGTTCAAATGCTGACATTCACATGATCAATAGTTGATCAACTCAGGAGTTAATCTGAAGGTCCTGAAAGGACTAGAGAGCAGGATTTAACACCTGAAGTTCAAACTTCAACTGCTGTCAGTACTGAAGAGAAGAAAACTGGCAGTAGAAAGAGTTTGAAGACTACTAAAGAGGGTCAAGAAAGCAACCAATGCTTCCAAAGCATTGAAGAACAAGTCTTTGTTGCTTCACCATCTTTAGTTGATGATCAACCTAAGATGAAGAAGAAACCATGTGAAGTATGTGGTTTGTTCAATCATCTTACAGATGATTGTTGGTACAAAAGAGGTTCCAAACTCAAACAAAAAGAAGAAATTAATGAGAAAATGGTAAAAATGAAAACTGAGTTTGAGACCACATTTGTATCAGCAACATCAAATCCTGTAACCCTTAAGTCCTTAAAGAAATCCAAAAAGGAAGGGGTTAAACAGGTGACAGCTGAGGGTGCTCAAAGAAGAAGGTGCAACATAGGACCTTATCTAACTCCACTAGCAATGTCTGATGAGCTGAAAGCTTTATCACAAAATCAGACACAGCTGGTGATGATGGTAAAATCTGTTGGGTAGAGTTAACCAACTAGATTCTCCTATGTTGAAACCACAGAAAAGGAGGTCCAAGCCAAAGGACTCCTCTTCTACACCATCTTCTTTTCTCAGGCTGTTTTTCAAATAAACCTGTTAGTTTACCATCTATTGATGAGACCAGGCCCAAAACCAAAAGGTTTGGGTCTCTAAAACTAACTGATTGTTTATTATTGCAGGGTTCTTCAACATGCCAAAGTAGCATCTGGTATGTAGACAGTGGGGGATCTATGCACATGACTGGGAACATCTCTCTTCTTCATGACTACTCTCAAGGAAAGAAGGGATTTGTCTCTTTTGGCAATGATGCTAGGGGTTACATCATCGGTAAGGGCTTTGTCTCCAATGGAGAAATCAAATTTGATGATGTTAATCATGTGGAAAATCTCAAGTACAACCTCTTGAGTGTCAGTCAAATGTGTGATAAAGGCCATGTTGCCCTTTTCACCAGTCAAAACTGTAGGATTCTGTCATCCAAAGTTTTGCACTTGATTGACAAGGTGTTGGATGATCACACTCTCCTGAAAGCCAACAGGACAGGAAGAGTGTATGCCTTAGATCTCTCTAAGAAGATAGATCTCAAAGGCAATCCTTGCCTATTTTCCAAAGCCTCTTCTCAAGAATCTAAACTGTGGCACAGGAGGCTTGGTCATGTTAATCTCAAAAACATGAATCAGCTTAGCCACAATAGTTTAGTCAGGCTTACCAATAAAGGAGTTCCACTGTGATGAAACCTGCACTGCTTGTTTAAAAGGAAAACAGCACAAAGTCTCATTCCCTCCTATTGAAGTGTCCAAGTCCACTGCCTGCTTGCAATTACTGCATATGGATCTATTTGGTCCTGTGAGAGTAATGAGCATGGCAAAGAAGAAATACTGTCTGGTAATTGTGGATGATTACTCCAGATTTGTATGGACTTTCTTTCTACATTCAAAGGATGAGGCTGCTCAGAAGATTATCCACTTTGTGCTGTACATTGAGAAGCAGTATTCCCTTCCAGTCAAGTGTATTAGGAGTGATAATGGAACTGAGTTCAGAAATCATACACTTGATGACTTCTATCTTTCAAAGGAATCAAAAGGCAGTTCAGCATTCCAAGGACTCCAGAACAAAATGGAGTAGTGGAGAGAAAGAACAGGACCCTCATTGAAGCTGCAAGGTCCATGCTGGCTGACTCAGGTTTGCCATTGACCTTTTGGGCCGAAGCTGTCAACACAGCTTGTTATGTGCAAAATAGAGTTTTAGTAAATCAGAGGTTGATGAAGACTCCATATGAAGTTCTCCATCATTTGGCTCCTCTGATTTCATTTTTCAAAGCATTTGGGTGTCCCTGTTTTATTCTCAACACAAAGGATCAACTCCACAAATTTGATCCTAAGGTGGATGCAGGATACTTTGTTGGTTATTCATCTACTTGCAAGGCATACAGAGTCTTCAACTGCAGAACAAAGATGGTTGAAGAAACTCTACATGTTAAGTTTAATGAATCTCCAAAGGACAAGATTCCACAAAGTCCTGTGGAGTTATTTGATTTGGACATACTGCAATATGTTCCTTATCAAACTCCTGCTGTTGCTCCTGTCAACAGTTCACCACCTGGTGGTACTGCTGATGATGATGATGATTGCAGTACTCACCTCTTCAGGTTTAGTGATCAGCTGCCTGACTCAGCTAGACCTGATGTTCCTGTAGCGCCAGTAGCACCATCCACAACAAATGCTGATGAGATTCTTCGAATTCAACTTCCTTTGAATTACCATCCACTGATTGGTTTCAAGGAAATGATTCACCATCACCATCTGTTGCTGCTGAACCGGCTACAAACACTTGCACAGATCTCATTGTGTATCAAGATCTGAAGAATCACCCTATGTCTCAAATCATTGGTGATATCACTGCTGGAGTATCAACAAGAAGTCAATTGTCAAATTTCTGCTTCTATGCTCTCTTCATCAGTCAGCAAGAGCCAAAGAATTATCACATTGCTTAAAGGACAATGGATGGGTTGATGCCATGCAGCTTGAGCTTCTTCAGTTCAAGAAACAGCAAGTGTGGGAACTGGTTCCTCTACCTCCAGGTAAGTGTGCAATAGGCACTAAATGGGTGTTTAGGAACAAAACTGATGAAAATGGGCTTATTGTTAAGAACAAGGCCAGACTGGTTGTTCAGGGGTTTGCACAAGAAGAAGGTATTGATTATGATGAAACCTTTGCCCCTGTAGCCAGACTGGAAGCAATTCGATTGTTTTTAGCTTATGCTGCTTATCAAAACCTTAAAGTTTTTCAAATGGATGTCAAAAGTGCATTTTTGTATGGAAAAGTTAAAGAAGAGGTTTATGTATGTCAACCTCCAGGCTTTGAGGACAATAAACATCCTAATTGGGTGTATAAGCTTGATAAAGGCTTTATGGGTTAAAACAAGCTCCCAGAGCCTGGTATGAGACATTATCAAACTTTCTTCTGGAAAACAATTTCACTAGAGGCTCCATAGATAAGACTTTATTCATTAAGAAAGCTGGGCAGCATAATCTACTTGTTCAAATTTATGTAGATGATATCATTTTTGCATCCTCTGATCCAAAGTTGTGTGATGCCTTTACAAAGTTGATGCAACAGAAGTTTGAAATGAGTGCCATGGGAGAATTACAGTTCTTTCTGGGGTTGCAAATCAAACAAAAGGCTGATGGAATTTTTATTCATCAGTCCAAATATACAAAAGATCTTTTGCAAAAGTTTGATTTACAAAACTGTAAGCCTGTTCTACTCCCATGAGCAGCACCACACAACTGGACTCAGATCAGAAAGGTAAAGTGGTTGATGAAACACTTTACAGATGTATGATTGGGTCCTTGATGTATTTAACAGCTTCTAGACCAGATATTATGTTTGCTACATGTGTTTGTGCTAGATTTCAGGCTGCACCTAAAGAGTCTCATCTGATTGCAGTCAAGAGGATCTTTAGATATCTGCAAGGCACTCCATCTCTAGGTTTATGGTATTCTACGGACATTCTGGTAAATTAGTTGCTTTTTCTGACAGTGACTATGCAGGGTGTAAGTTGACCAGGAAATCAACTTCTGGTGGATGTCAATTCCTAGGCAACTGCTTGATTTCTTGGCAGAGCAAGAAACAGACCTCAGTTGCTACATCCACTGCTGAAGCAGAGTACATTGCTGCTGCAAGTTGTACATCTCAGGTACTCTGGCTTCAAAACCAACTTTTGGATTATGGCATTACAGAGACTAAGACTCCATTGTTAATGGATAGTGCTTCAGCTCTTTGCATTGTCAAAAATCCAGTCCAGCACTCTAGGACCAAACATATAGAGATCAGACATCATTTTATAAGGGATTGTTTTGAAAAAGGTCTGATTGATCCTAAGTTTGTGCCTAGTGCTGATGAGCTTGCAGACATTTTTACTAAGCCTTTGGATAGTTCAACTTTCCAAAACCTGGTGTTAAGGCTTGGTATGCTGCAGCTAGAATAAGTGACAACTACTGATGATCTTAGTAATTCATACTGATGATCATGAGTACCTATGTCACATAAGTACTGATGAGCTCTTTTAACCTCAGTAGTTTTATAACTACTGAAGGCTAAATGTCTCACAAGTACTGAAGTACTTCATCTGTTCTAAACTACTGATGTAGTTACAACTACTGATGCAGTTACAACTACTGCAATCAGTAAAAACAGATAAGTACTGATGTCCTATGAAACAACTGAAATCAGCCAAAAAGACTGATGAATGTGTTGAGGACAGTTTGAAACAGCTGAAAAGCTAAGAATTGACGAAAACAGCTGAAGAGAACTTTCTCTTCAGTCGTTTGTACAACTGCTGTTTCATTTTAAACACTGAAGCAAAACCACGTCTTCAGTAGTTTTATAACTACTGATGACTAATACCAAGTCTTCAGTTGTTTACAACAGCTGATGACAAAACCACTGTCTTCAGTAGTTTCATAACTACTGATGACAAACACCAAGTCCTCAGTTGTTTCAATCATCTGAAGTCAAAACCACGGTCTTCAGTAGTTTTCTAAACTACTGATGCCTAACACCACGACTTCAGCTGTTTCAACGTCTGAAAGGATAATACCATGTCAACGGTCGTTTAAAACTACTGATGACTAACACCACATCCTTCAGTCGTTTCCTTACCCGTACCCTATAAATATCCCTAACCTGAGCTCTCCATGCTTCATCTTCTTCAAACCTAACGTTCCTCTCCAAAACTTCCCTCTTCTCATGGCGTCTATGCAAATTAAACCGCGACACAACTGTGTTGCCTACCTCACTAAATCGCCGATCTGGACTAAGTTCGATACTGCTATCGATCTTATGGTTCAGTCCCAATACAACAAGGCATTCCTTCTGAACCCATCTTACATGCCGAATCCTTGAACCAATTTTGGATGGAACGTTACTGTTACCACTGAGGAGAGCAACACACCATCCCTCCGGTCAGTCGTCAACAACAAAGAAGTAGTCATTACTCCTGCAACAATCCGTAAAATTCTTCAACTGAATGATGCTACTTCTCCTGCTGGATATCCGAAGGGCACCATAGATCTATCCTTTGCTCAACATGGATATCAAGGCGATCTCAGTGCCACCACCATCATGAGAGAAACACTTTAATGACGCTGAGCGCCTGATTTTTCACATGGTGAATGTATGTTTGGCCCCTAAGACGTCGTCTTGGGATCAAATGTCCACCAAATGGCAGCAGGTAATGTATTCTATCCTTGAGCAACAACCACTAAACTTTTCAGAATTAATATTTTCAGAGCTCAAAGATATGGCTCAAAAACTAACTGCCAACCGTTGGATACTTATCCACGGTTCATAATGGCCATATTACAGACCAGCTTAATGCTGAGGGACTTGTTGGCTTGGGAGTCCCTGCTACGGCTGTTCTGCCGGAAGTATACTCCCGGCACAACTCTGACCGGACACTAAAAATGGCTGCCAAGCTGCGAAAACCCACGCAGCTGGAACCCACAGCCACCACCTCCAAATCCAAAGTCCCCACCAAACCCACCAAAAAGAAACCCAAAATGGCTACTCAGGGAATTGAGTCCCCTGAGGATGCCCCTGCAACACAAACGCAGGATATATCCACTAGTCCAAACCCCCTAGTGGATACAATGACTCCTCCAGCCATAGCCGCTCAGGCTTCCTCTCAACAGGAGCCTGCAGCAACCACAAGGGGCACCTACTATCTGGGATCTTCCTCACTTGAGGAGATTGCCATTGAAGAGCACCAACCTCCCCAGGTGCACACTGCTTCTATCCCCTCACCCAAACAACCGCCCCTCACAGCCCAACTTTAATAGTTGCACAAGTGCTGACTCAATTGCACTCCTCACCCCCTCCCCAGAAACCACTTACTACTGGGAATACCTCTACAATTGAGGGGGAGGAACACAGTGCACCTGAGAACCCACAGCACAGGGGTTCCCAATTCTATCTCCTGGTGTAGACAAGGAGCTTAGAATATCTAGTGAGGCTGCCACCTCCTCTGACTCAGCACATGACCAGAGTGAGGCTGGTAACATTGCTAAGACCTCCCTAGAGGCAACAGCTGATGATGGACATTGTCCTGAGGCTGGAAGTCCCCAGTACCAAGCACAAGGGGCACATGCACCAACTGGTCTACACCCAGTGCATGTAAATCCTGCTCTAAGCAGGAGGTCAGTGATTCAGCTTCGGCTGATGATGACCTGGGCTTCTTCTATGATGTTCTTGCCCAGAACACAATCCTTGAAGAGAAAGTCAGTAGGCTGCAAAACCTACTTGACCAACTCTCACAAGGAGAAAGACCATCTGCCTCTATACCCCACAGATGGCACCTTCCTTGAAGGTTTCCCAAACACCGAGCCACCCCAAAATCAACCACCTGCCTCTGCTTCAGGCCCTACTTCTCAGGAACAGAACCCTCCTGAGCAAATAGGTGCTGTACTCCAAAATTCCCTCCCTCTCATCACACCATAATCACTGATATAGTGATCAAAGCATTGATGAGAGGCTTTCCTCAACATTACAGCCCTTGGTTGATGCTGCTGTCCAAAAGACTCTTTCTGCGGTACAAACCCCTTCCTCCAATGCAACCAAAAAGGGGGAGAGTACTGCAGTGAAAGAAAGGAAGAGGAAAAGATCCGAGGAAAAAAGGAAGTGATGCAAGCCCAAGAGGAGGAAAAAGAAAAGCAACCTCTGCTCACTTACAAGCGAAAGAGAAGTGCTGATGATCACACTGCTGAAGACAAATCCTTGGAGGAGCTGGTCAAAGAAGCTGACACCACACACAGCCGATCCATGGATAAAATAATTGAACAACTCTTCAGGCAGGGGTTTGACACAGCCACACTGGATAGTGAGATCAGAAGGTTAGAAGTACAAGAGATACAAACCCGATGGGCAGGGTATGATGCTCTTGAGAAAGAGAGGTTGGAAATAATGATCCGCTTTATTGCAAAATACTTGGGAGATCATTATGGAGATCCGCGCATGGACCAGGGACAGCATTCTGGCTATAGCCACCAGAATCTGTCTGTCTGAGCAATTCAACAAGGGATTATTGTGGAAGCCCTTGATGAGGCTGGGGCTGGTAAAAGGTTAGAGATGGCTAAACTCACAAAGGAAAACTAACTACAAGGATGCTAGATCAACCTTCCCTTCCACCCACTCAAACAGATCTTATCTCAAATCTCCCAACCAACCTCTAAGCCAAAATCCAAACATCCTCATTCTTCAAAACCAATTCCTTCACCAACCCAACCATCATCCAGTGATGTACCCAGAAGGAGGAGAAGGGTGCTGAGGATGGAAGAAGAAGAAGAAGAAGAGGATGAAGATGATAGTCTGCCACTCTCTGCTGTTCTGAAGCTACCAAAACCCCGAAGTCAACCCATGATCACACCTGACTCTCAAAGGGAAATGGTCAGAGTCAAGATAGAAGAAGAAACAGCAAAAACAGCACGATGAGCAACTGTTGAAGATGGTTGACAAGGAATTTCCTCAGTCATCATCTATTCAAGCCATGAAAGGGCATGCTCAAAGGCTGTACACTCTCAGGCACACCTTTCAGTATCAGAAGGAGAGAGTGAGAGTATGGCCAGACCCCAGGGTGAGTTCTAGAATCCATAAAAGAACTATCCCACACAGATACAACGGCCAGGTACGAAAAACAATAGAGTCTACCATCATGTTGGCCGTTGTAGTCTCACCTTGGGAAATCATTGATGAATTCAAGAAAGCTCACCAAGCAAAGAAGACCCTCAAGCCTTACTAGAAAACAAGATGATTAAGAAGGGGTTGTTATATAAAAAGCTTGAAGACATCCAGAAGAATGAGCTCCAGTTACTCCTTGAAGGCAACCATCCTGATGAATTTGTATATAGGGAGGTAACTACGGTGGAGCTGAAAAATGGCAGGACCATGAAGTACATCAGAGTACTATGGTCCAGAGTTCTTCTTCGAAGGAGGAGCAGAAGAACTCTCTCAGGAGGAACAAGTTGTTCTCCTTGAGGCCTATGTTCGTGAGTCATACAGACATTATGGGGAAGTAAATCTCATGAATGGGATAACAACTCTGTGTCCAGTTCCCCAAAACAGAGTTCCCATTCATACTCTGCCAAACAAATATTTGAGATTTCTTCCCAGGCCGGAGCTTACATGGGTCATCTTCTCTACTGATCAAGAAGGAAAAAGACCAACATTTTGCCATCATAAGTGGGAGAATAAATAAGTTAGAGGTTTTGGCTGCATTGGTTCAGGGGGAGTTTGTTGGACCAAAAGAACCAATGAGCCAAGATCAGAAAACCTCTAAGTCCCACATGGTATCACAACAACTGCTGAAAGCCTCATCAGTAGTTTGACAAGTGCTGAAGACTTCAACAGCTGAAGATCAAGTGCTGAAGACCTTAACAGCTGAAGAACCAAAGTGCTGAAGTACAACAGCTGAAGAACACAAGTGCTGAAGCTGAAAGACCAAAGTACTGAAGTACAACAGCTGAAGAGTTCACAAGTGCTGAAGATCAACAACTGATGTACAAAGTCTGAAGACAAAGACTGAAGACATCAGCTGATGATATCTACTGAAGTCATCAGCTGATGAAACACCTGAAGGTCAAAGTCTGAAGATCAAGTACTGAAGCCTCAGTAGTTTGTCACAACTGCTGAAGAGTACTTCTTCAGTAGTTGTGATATCAGTAGTTTTATTTTCTATATGTTTCAGTAGTTTTGTAAAACGACTGAAGAGCTTGTTCTTCAGTCGTTGTAGTTTCAGTAGTTTTATTTTGTACTTAACATGCTGATATGTTCTCAGTAGTTGTGAACATTTCAGTAGTTTGTTAAGAATTAGTTATTTTTGTATTGGATCTGCCAGTTGTCACTTTCCGTGATAACAGCAGTGATTGTTGCACTCTATATAAGGAGTGACACCTATTGTAATCAGTGAGGAATGAGTGAATGAATGGAATGAATGATTGATTTGATTAGAAATTTATACATCTATAAAATCCTAGAAATCAGAAATACATATTCTCTCCCTATAACCGTATGCGATCTTAATGCTTACAAGTATCGATTGCTTGCTACAATTTGTCTAATTCTAGTTTGTATTCCGCTGCTTTGTATTCTGATACATCAAACTTGTGATCACTGATCCTGTCACATTAAAGGGTTAATGTAAGTCTGGTCACCAAATTCCATTTTTAGAATCCAAACAGACTAAACCAGTTAACCACAAACATGTTAATCATCAATGTCCAACCAAAGTGCACGTTAAAGATGTTCAAAATGTTAAAACAATTAATTTTGTTAATAAGGATGAACCATCTAAAAGAATAGTGACAAATCCAAACAAGATACACCTCACACCTGCACAAAACTCAACATCACCTGAAACCTATATAAGGGGGTGAAATTCATTCACATTGTATGTCCACATTCGGGGGACCAAACTGCCCCAAAGGGGAGAAAGATTGGATGAGTAGAGGAATATGAAGGAGGGCAGCCCACCACTCCCCAACTTGCAAAAACTCAGCCAAAGAGAGGAGAGAAGGAGAAAGGGGAGAAAAAAGAGGAGAAAAAGCTTGGTTTGAGTGAATTGCATTTGATGCTTGAAAATTGAAGTGTAGCGGGTCTAATCGAAGCTCTACTCGACGGTGTTGCTTGAATGAGTTCTCGGACCCCTCTTTTACCCGTTTTCAATTGATTTGGGCTGGAACACATAGTGAAACCCATTTTTGAAATGGTGTGTTTGACCGATGTGTATGTGTTTGTGTGTGATGTGAGTGGTGTTTGTTTCCGGGATTGTGCATGCTTGAATGGTATTGTGTATACTTTCCTAAGGTTTAGGATGGTTGATTGGGCTTAGAATGGATTTGAAGGAGTTTGGAGGTTGAAAATGGTAGATTGGGTTTGGGGTGAACTGCATTCTGCATCAGCTAGGGCTAGGAGAACGAATAGAGGCCATACGGCCGATAGAGGTGCGATTGGGGTTCATTCGCACGATTGAGGGCCAGTCGCATGGGGAGTCATGAAACTGAGGGTCCATTCGCATAAGTGCCCATCCGCATTAGTGCCCATCCGCATTAATGTCCATCCAAATTAGTTTCATTTGTACAAGTGTTCATCCGCACTAATGGTCGTCCGCATTGGTCCATTCGCATGGATGTTCATTCGCATAAGTGTTCATTCGCATAGGTGTTCATCCGCATTGGTCCATTCCCATGATGTTCAGCCTCTTCGAGGTCATGCGACTGAAGGGTGCCCATAAGCCAAAGTAGGACTATTGTACCCGGGGAAAACGTAGTTTATATACTCACTTTCGGGGGAAAGTGAACATATAAGTTTTGACGTGGAAGGTTCCTTGGGGTTCATGTAAGATGACTATTGGAGGCCTTAGAGGTTATGTTGGGCATGATGATGATGTATGATGTTGTATGTTTTGCATGATGTATGCTACGTATGTATGTTGGTGCCCTATGTGATGATGTTGATTGTGTATGTTAATGTTCCTTATTATTATGTATGATTATTTTTGCCTTGGCTTTATGTTGAATGTTAATAAAATGAAAGTATTATGTAATGTAAAGTGGAAGATAATGAAAAGCCTTGCAACCCTTGTATGTCAAGATACACCCCATTGTAGGGTGTTAGCCCAAATGGTGTGCGGGTTCGCTACCCCAAGAGGATGCACGTCGGGGTCTTTCTTTGTGATAAACCATTTGTATGGAACCATTGTTGCTTGCCTTCGGTACTATGGCCAGAGGTGTTGTGCACTGTGATGGAAGGTCTATGATAGCCTTCGGCCTAGTACCATGAGACTGAAGGTCATAGGACATGACAATGGTACACCTGAAGTTTATCATCAGTACTATGGCCAAAGGTGCTGTGCACCGGGATGGAAGGTCTATGATAGGATTCGCCCAGTACCATGTGACTGAAGGGTAAACTTCATGGTTTTGATGGAAAGAAAAGATGTAAAGTTGAACGAATGAATGGAAGTAAGAATGTATGGATTAATTGAAGTTAATAAAAGATTAATGAAGATAATAATGATATTATCTATGCATACGTATGATGTATGATCGCATGAAAGTAAAGAACTGTTTTAATGAAAGAAAAGTATGTTTTACTATAAAACTAGAACTCACTCAACAAAGCTAACTTTTATGTGTTTCTAGATGGCAGGTAATGATTGTTGAGGATGGCACGGGGCGGCTACCCAGCTCTTTTGGTTGACATCCATTTTTATAACGCTTTTGTGATGTAATGCAACATGTATTTGTAACTTGATAACAATGTATTTTTTTAAAAGCCTTATTATGTAATGGAATGTTTGCTTAAATATTTCTGCTGTAACATTTTTATGTAATATGATGAACTTATATGTTTTATGTGCGATGATTGACCAGCTATAAGCGTCCGAGGAATGGGGCCTTAAAATTCGAGGTTGGAGTGTCGAACAAAACAGTATGCGAATGGACATTTTGAATGAACCTCATGATTGAATCATTCGGTGATTCAGTCGCAAGACTGACTCAACGCATGGCTTAACACATGACTAAGTTCAGTCGCAAGCTCAATCGCACAACTGAACTCAGCAGCAGGCTCAATCGCATGACTGAACTAAGTCATATGGTTCAATCGCATGATTGAACCAATTTGATCTAAGCCAGTTTAAGACTCAATTGTCATCTCCTATACACAACTATAATGTTTAGGTTTTGTGTGTTACATCAATATAGCTGAGAGATGGACCATGAACCCCAAGCACAATAACTGTGCTCACGTGGATGCCACCACTCGGAATTCTTCCGAGTTTACGGTGATCATTGTGTTTCTTAGGGGATCAAGGATCTTCAAGGCGATATCGACACCATGCAGTCCTTACAGATCACTCCAGTAGACCTTCTAGGAAGGGGCTTCTGTTGATAGGCCCACTGAGCCCTATAGCATCTAGAGCTCTAGATTTGGACAAGTGATTAGTGTTACAGCAACGGATCTTAGGCAAATTTTGGATCTAGGTGAAGATGGAGACCACCCGACCAAGCTACACCCTTTGACAATTAGGGGCTGTTTTCTCCGGATGAAGTACACTGGGGATATCAACGCAAGTGTGCTCAACAAAAGTAACCTATGTCCCCAGTTTAGGTACTTAGCTCATGTTATCCTGAAGTGCATAGCTTCAAGGAGGGGGGATTTGACAAGATGTCAGATCAAATCCAGAATGCATATGTTGCACTGGTGTTGAACCATCCGTTCAGCTTGTCCAAATGATATTCTCATACATCGTCGAGAACATAGAGGCCAAGGGGGAGAAATGGTTCTGCATGTACCCTAGAATTCTACAGATGATCATTGATGAGATGTTTCCTTCCTTTCCAAAAGAGAGTGAGGATGTTGTTGCTTTAGAGATATCTATGATACGACACTGGGTCGCATGAAGGTCTACCGGGGGAAGCAAGTAAAGCCCTCGGTGAGGAGACTGTTTGGCCATCTGGCCAACGAGGAGTACATGGCACCATCTCGCAAGAAGTGGCATCACGACGACAGTGACTCTGACGTCGAGCCCATTATGGCCACCATAGAAAAAGACGACGATGATGATGATGACAGACAAGGTGGGGGAGATGCAGGTCCTGGTTCTTCACGGGCCACCGACACTTCTACTATATCTTCACCACCTCCACTTAGTACTTCTTCTGCTCCAGGTGGGTCTAAGCAGGCTGTTATCCACCCGGAACTTCTTGGTTGATGAAGATGAGGAGTTGGATGATGAGCCTCTAGTGAGGACTATTGGGAACAGGGTCGTGGCCATCGATAGAGGCATAGAGACAGTTGGCAGATGCTAGGCTGAGTCGAGGGGTGCTGCTGATGATATTATTGATCCTACTTACACCCCTGACCAGCCCAGCAGCTAAGGGGGAGCGCGTTTTGCAAAGGGCTCCAGGAGGAAGAGAATGGCCTATCCCCACGGGAAGAAGAGCAAGAGGCCTAGGATTACTTTGATCACATCTTCTTCCATAGCCACAGCCACCACCACTACCACACCTACTACCACCACCACCACCATAGCTACTACTACCACCAACACTCCTCCCACTACCACTCCTCCCATCACCACTACAACAGCCATTCCACTACATCCTACTCAAATTCCACCTTCCATATTCACCACATCCACTACTACCACCACTAGTCACCAAGCAGGTCCCTTCACCTACTCTACATTCATAGCTGGACCCACTCTACCCTATATCGAATCAGAGGAACAACTTGCTAACCTCAACAACATTGTGCTAAGGCTGCTTTCCACTGTTGACCTAAGGGCTACTCAACTACATAAGCTGATGGAGGTTAATGCAGCTCAACCAAAGAAGATTGCAGAGCTCAGCGAGAAGAGTGATCAGTATGAGAGAGCACTAAGCCGAGCCCACCATGCACTTACAAGTCCAAACATGCTGGTGTTGGCTTCAGTGAAGAAGAAGAAAAAGATACTACTAAAGCTCAAGGGATCAAAAAGCAAGCCATTAAAGATAAAGGATGGTGATAATGGTGATGATGATGATGATGAGGAGGATGATTCTAAGGAAGAGGTTGAGGAAGGAGGACTGAGCATAATAGATCAAGAGGATCATGATGATTAGGAAGGTGATTCATCTACATCAGCCTCAAATCCTCAAGCTTAGGGGAGGCGCACGAAAAGAAACGAAGATCAAGGAGCCTCGTCCTCTGCTCCTCCGGCTGAAGAACCAATTGATCAAGACATAAGTAGTTATTAGATGTTTTGTATTTAAAAACTTTTGTACTTGAATTATGTATTACATTAATGTATAACAATCATCTATGTTTTTTTATGTTTAAAGACTTTATATGATGACTTATGTGAGATGTGCTTATGTTTACTCAATAAGATGAAGCTCAACAAATAGACGTGTATGATGTCAAACCCCTTCAGCAAGTTATGACTTAACTTATAATGATTCTTGACTTGCAAGGGATAGTTAGGATATCTATGAGCTACACTCTAAAAGAGGGAGAGATTATTCATGATCTAACTGATGAACAACTCACTGAAATATTCAGGCTGAATCCTCATGAGTTGGTCAAAGACGCTGCAGAAGTAGATGTTGCGAGTGATGATGAGCTGAACGATGTTGATGAGTTTGAGATACAAAATGTCACTGCAGACTACTATCCACACTACACTGATCCGGAAGAACATGTTATCCCTAACTTGGGTGAAACATTTGACAGTGGTACTTTTGAAAATTTGGATGAAGTG
Source organism: Flaveria trinervia (assembly GCA_025506515.1). Classification (NCBI taxonomy): domain Eukaryota; kingdom Viridiplantae; phylum Streptophyta; class Magnoliopsida; order Asterales; family Asteraceae; genus Flaveria; species Flaveria trinervia. The sequence continues at coordinate 70,337,100 of CM046446.1, forward strand.
GAGAAAGAAAAGGAGAAAGAAGAAAGCTCAGCCCAAGCTTCGGAATCTAATATCGACTGAAGAAAGCTGAATGGGTAGCTTGTTTTACAGAAATGAAAACCCAACAAGCGCCGCAAAAGCAGAATGCTTACACAAAGCTCTACAAAGTCAAACGCCATTAGAAGGATTCTGGAAAGATCGTAACATGGGCGTATTTTGAAGACTTGGAGTCTATGCAAGAAAGAGAGAGAAGGGGATCGACTATTTCAGATATCCTCATGATCTGAAGATTGTTCTTGGTTTTGAGCTCAACCGTCTAGCATGTTTAGATCTTCTATATGCAAATACAAGGAAGATGTCAGGATGGTTCGAGGCTGCATTGAAAAAGGAATGCCACACCAGGTTGGTAAATTTCAGACCTGAACGACCAAAGAGGTAGATCCGTAGGTCTGAAGTGGATACTATATCATGGAAGCCTAAATTTGTGCTGATGTGGAGTCCCCCGCGCACGATGTCAAAGATTCCCTTATGGGAAATGCCTCAGGACTTCACTCCATACTTCAAATGGTGGTATTACGACTGGCGAATGGGCTAAGTGGTCATAGTGCTAAACAAAGATGGAAAGATCGATACTATACAGGTATTTGATCCAATGTGGGTTACAAACTTGTGAGCTGAAGATGTCTACACATTATACAAGTGGCCACTGTTCTATGACACGCAGGATATTATACAAGATCTCTACTTCCGACATGTGATACGACTCTGCTTTGCATTTGAAATACATGCAGGAGTTATAAAAGAGGTGGAGTACAAAAAGTTCCAAGAACATGTGAAGAGTGTTAGACGATAGAGGAAACTAGGTCCAAGGGAGAGTTTGTAAATACATGTGTACATAGTTTATGAGCTTAAATGTAAAAGTCTTTCATGTCTTACACATATGTAATGAAATGATTCAATGAAATATATTATGTGATTGATGTTTATTCATGTTTATTTATTTCATATTACTATTGTGTTAAAGTAGATTGAACTTATTATATAGGTTTGAGGTTGTTGTACATTATTCTTAGTCAATAATGATTAAGTAATGTGTTCAACATATTCGGATGAGTATTCATGCTAATGGCCCATACATATGGACCATACGCATGAATACATCATGCTTATGGACCAGTTGCATGACTGGACCAGGAGACTGAATTACTCGTATGATTGAGACATAAGGTTTACTTTGTCGCACGAATGAACCTTCGGTCGTGCCTATGGATCAATCGCATGATTCGGTCGCACGACTGAAACCATGCTAATGGTTTAGTAGTACGAATAGAAACCCCTAACTTATAAACAACACTTAATTCATCAAAAACAAAAAAAGAATTGGAAACATTTGAAGAACACTTGATATTATCATGAATCTTAGCCGTCCAGAATGTCCAAGAAAGCCTGTCCAAGTTCATAGATCGTTCCTGATTGTCTTCTATTCATTCATAATGTTTAGTCGGGTAATCGTTCTCACTGATTGGATCACCAATCAAATAGGATTCCACACTATTTGTTTCAGTATAAACGTAGAATATGTTAGTATTTTGTACGTACACGGTCCATACAAGTTGTATGAGAGCTTTCGCTCTTGATTTTGCATTTGATTCAAATAGATTTGTGTCGAAACTCACATTTTAATTAAAAAAAATTATCTTTTTGAGTCCACATGTGTTTTCGACGTTTCCAGGCATTAAAGTTTTAAGATTTTCGTCATACGACAAATTAGGGTTTCTACGTAAATCATATTTTTTGTCTAAGTGTCAAAAACTCGATTTTTTCAAGAACAACAACCTTCAGTTGCATGAATAGCTCATTCGTACAATTGAACTCATTCACATAATTCATCCGCACGACTAAACTCAGTCGTATCCTTCATTCGCACTACTGAACATCTTCAGTCGTTTGACTCCATTTGGCATGTTCATACGCATGTCTGAATCCAATCACATGATTGAATTAATTCGCACTCTTCATTCACATGAGTGATCCATACGTATTGTCCATTCGCACGATTAGTGTTGTCCTGTTCTCCATGTACAAATTCTATACAAATGGAAGATCAGTTTTCTACGTTTACTACCGGAAAGGACTCACACATCCAGAACCTTCTGCTTCTAGAGAATGAGATAGAAAATCATAATAAACCGCCGAAGCTTTTAATGTTAGATGACTATCCACAATGGAAACAACGGTTCGAGAGTTACCAAAATAAAGTGGAACCAAATCTTTGGACTTGTATAGAGACTGGTTACACGGTACCAGTCAGAGCAAATGGAGTAAAGTTGACGTTAGGTGGAATGAGCGAGGCTCAGAAGATACTCTTCAATGCTAAGAAGAAAGTTTAGGCCCTATTGACACAATCAATCCCGAAAGAAATCTTTCACCAGGTTTTAGAGAACAAGAAGGCCAAAAAGCTATGGGAGGCATTAGAGAAGAGATATGATGGAAACGCGACGTTAAAGGCACTGAATGCTAAGGCTGTAAAGGAGTTCGATAACTTCTCTTTCATAGGAAACGAGAGCGTAGATGATATTATTGAGAGATTTTATCATCTAATGAGTGAGCTGCACACTGATGGCGTTACCACATCAATGGAAGATAAAGTTTCATGTTTTGCTGATGGGTTGCCTGAGAAATGGGATAAATTTGTGTCCAACCTGAGACATAATGACATTTTTGCAACATTGGACAAAATGACTTCATCTTGAAGTTAAGGGAGGAGGAAATACAGATGAAGTACAAGTCAAAGAAAGGATCCTACATACAGACTCCTTTAGTCTACAACTTGGTTCCCACTCCAATTGGTTCAGTAGCACCACTACAAACAACATTTGTGTCAAGTTCATCTGCTCCTTTCCAAACCACTGCTGCAGGACTTGAAACATCAGGGTCATCTAGGACCCAATACATAGAACCTAAAGCAAACACAATGAAGTTGAAAACCGATAATCTCAGTATTATCATAGTGGAGGTTGCAAAGGAGCACAAGGAAACTTCTAGCAGCAGTGGTTCAATCATATGATGATTTAGTTGCTGGGAAGATCAGAAATTGTCATCTTGCAGATGAAGACTATGATAAATTTGACGAGAACGCGCTGTAAAGAATGGACATCATGTGGGCTCTAGCAGGTGCAGTTAGACGAGCTAAAAAGTTTGCGAAGAATATGGGGCAGAATCTAGTAGCCACAAATGATACGACTTTTTGTTTTGACAAAACCGAGGTCACTTGCTTCAACTGTGGTGAAAAGAGGCATTTTAAACATGAATGTGTGAAGCCCAAGAAAAGTAGAAATGGTAACCCATTTCCTACTTTCAACCGTCAAGACAAAGACATGGTTGGAACAAGTTCTTCAAGTAAAGAGACTAAGGCACTAACTGCTCAAGGTGATGAAGGACAAGACTGGTCCTTCTGATTTGTCTTTCCTAGGGAATCAAACATTGCTTTTGTCCAAGCATTGGATGATGGTTATGCCAATGAAGGTGAGATTGCAGCTGAGGAAGCTATGTCAGATTCAGAACAAGCTGTGAATGTGGTTAATCATGTGATTGAGGAAGAACTCAGAGCAACAAGTTCAGAATCTCCAACAACAGAAGAGTCTACCTCTTCATTGATAGCCGATTCAACTGACTCCTCATAAGTAAGTTCTTTAGATCAATTATTTAATAATCATGTTTGTTCTGAACACAATGATAACTTAGTAAATGATTTACAACTCTGCATTGAAGCGAATCGTATATTAAAACAAAATGAGTGCAGTTTTGGAAGTCGAGCTTAATTCATTAAAACAAAAACTACATAGGTGGACTTGTTCTTCTTATATAGTACAGAATTTAGTGAAAGAACGAAACAATAGGGAAGGTTTGGGATACAAAGTAGTTCCACCACCACATGAGATCCTTTTGAATACCAAATGTAGACATCTTAATAACAACCCAATTAAGGATCATGTGGTGTCTACTCCTCTAGTTAGTGATCCTGATTCCACAATTAAGCCTGTGAAGTTTGACACTAAACAGAAGGAGTCTACTTTAAAATAAAAAGGCAAGATGCCAGTTGAGAATTTGGATGATGTATTAAAAGGGTTAATATAAGGTTAGGTTCACCAAAGTCCATTTCATAATCCAAACTTCTTAAACCAGTTAACAACAAACGTGTTAATCATCAAAGTCTAACCAAAGTGCAAGTTAAAGATGGTCTAAATCATTAATTTTGTTAATAAGGATGAACCATCTAAAAGGGTAGTGACAAAACCAAACCAGACCCACCTGTAAGCCGAGAAAGAACTTCATCTCCCCATGGCACTCATCTCAAATTCTGCTTTCATTATAGATTCGAATTCTTTTCATAATTCTTCGTTTTTTGAACCGAAGATTATGTCATCAACATAAATCTAAACCAGAAGTAAATCCTCATCTTTTTCTTTGATGAACAATGTACAGCCAATCACTCCTTGCGAAAACTATGTTTTACAAGATGAGTTGAGTGTTTCTCATACTAGGCTCTAGGGGCTTGATGAAGCCTGTAGAGAGCCTTGTCCAGCTTGTAAACTCTGTCCCGATGGTAAGGATCCTCAAATCCTTCGGGTTGACTGACATAGACCATCTTACGGATTTCGCCATGAAGGAATGCACTATTCACATCTAGTTGACAAACTGTAATCTTCAAGTAGGATGCATAGGCAAGAAATATATGTATTACTTCCATCCTTGCCACCGGTGCAAATAATTCATTGTAATCTATGCCTTCAACTTGTCTAAACCCTTGAACCACAAGTAGAGCCTCATTTCTGATTATGACCCTTGGTTATCTTTCTTGCATTTCAATACCCATTTAGTGCCAATCACCTTAGCACCTTTCAGTTTGTCCACAAGGGTCCATACTCCTAACTTCTTAAACTGTAGGAGTTCTTTTTGCATCGCACTAACCCATGCCTCATCCTTTAATGCTTCACTAACATATTTTGGCTCAAATTAAGACACAAAACATCGATATGCACCATCGTGAACATATCCATTTTCCATTAACGAGGCATAATCAGCTGAGTATAGCTGATTTCTAGTCTGTACTCCCGATCGAACATCCCCAATGACATCTCCAAGGGATGATAAACATTTAGTCAAGAAAGAATGATGTTAATTAATAGGAATTGACCCTAGGTTTGGTTATATGATTTTTGTACGTGTTCAATCTTTTAATTCAATTTTTAACGTTGAAGTATCATCATAGGTTAATTACTTGAAAAGAGATAGCAAGCATGATATGTTAGTTTTTGAAATATGATGTTTGATTAAAAAATTGTATTGTATTAAAAAGCTAGTTTAAATGTTTGTTTTCATAGAAAAAAACTTAATTTCTCTTTTGTAATTCATCTGAATACTTTAAATAAAGTTTATATATTTCATACGAAAATGTAATATTTTTAGGTAGTTTTATAGTAAATATGATATTAATATAAAAAGTCATATAAAGATTATAGAAATTACGCATTAATACGTGTCATTTTATTGTATTAAATATGAGGGTATTTTGGTCATATATCAGCCTTGTAGTGTTAAATATATATAGATATATATATATACATATATACATACGTACATACGTCCCTACGTACCTACATTCATTCATACATACATACGTAGATACCTATGTACCTACATACGTACATACATACGTACGTACATACGTACATACATACGTACATACATACGTACATACATACGTACATACATACGTACATACATCCGTACCTACATCCGTACAAATAAACGTACATACATACGTACTACATACGTACATACATACATACATACGTAGATACATACGTACATACCTACGTACATACATACCTATATACATACATATATACATACATGCATCATATATACATACATACATACATACATACATACATACATATATACACACACATACATACATACATATATAATATATATATATATGTATATATATGTATATATATACATATATATATATGTGTACATACATTCATAAATATATGTATATATATAAATATATATATATTCTTTTTTATAAACTAGAAATAAACAATAGTATCACTCTTAACATTGTGCATTTTTTTATGCTTCATCACAATAGAAAAACATAATAACTAAATAAAATATACGAATACACTACAAAAACAGAATGACCCGAAGTAATCATACGAGCCCAAAAATGTAAAAAAATTATTATCTTTTATATAACAATAATAAGAGAACCAATAATGGTTGATTCAACGGTTTCACAAGTTGGAGAATACAACATTTATTAGATCTACTAGTAACCAAATAGAAAAACAATGAACAAAAGTAAGAACACACATGAAGAAAGAAGTATTGGTTTTCAAGTATGATATATATTTCACTCAAATGATTTATAATTGTTACAAGCTTACTCCTAAGACTGGTATCATGATTTTTTATATACTATAGCCTATAGGTGGCGATACTTTAATGGTTAGTTGGACACTAATCTAGCAAACAAGATCAATATAAAATCAAAAGAGAGATTGCCTTTAATTACTAACTATCTCATACTATAGTTCACATCTTAATTTATTATAAAAATGGATGAAAGTATAATAATGGAAATTTGCAAACATAGATACCATAATGTACAGTTAAAAAAGTATGAAAATAATCATCAACTTGAATAAATTGCTGAGGCTTCAGATCTAGAAGTGAAAAGTTGTTCAACATTTGTCCAAAGTGTGTCAGGTGCACATGTCTTCAAAGTCTTCGAAAGAAATCAGTATTTAAGATTGGAAAACTTTGCCTTCAATATTTGAAAGACTTCATCTTTGTCTTTGAAAGATTTTAGTTTTTTGCTTTGGAGGATTCGAAACTTAGTGAATTCTTCTTTGTGCATGAATCAAATGCTTTAATGTAACTTACTTGTACTTTAATTCCGACTAATAATAAGGGTAGCCAGGCCAAGTACAATTTGATTGTCTAGTCCACCAATATATGAGAGATCTTTGGTTAGCATATTCCTTTAATATAACTCTTACAAACTCTCCTAAGCTAATGCTACCAAGACATGAAGATTACTAAGATTCTTGATCTTCTACTTATGTATAGCCATCATGAGAACTACAACTATTGTTCTATTCATTAGTTGGTCTTTATTCCTTAGACTCTCATTAAATCTTCTAATGTCCAAGAGACCATGAGTAGGGAAGTCAAGTATGTTCTTCAAGAAAAATACTTGAGGACCTCCTTGATATCTTCTAACATAACATTGTTTGTATTTTGAGAGTACACCCAACACCATATGGGTCTCTTAGTAGCAAGAAACTCTATAACTAAGGGGCTGTTTAGTAGCCTCTTAATCAACCTTATAATGGTTTAGATGTTTGAATTGTTTTGCACCAATGATTCAGACTATTTGTTTCACGAGCAAATGACTTAATGGTTTAGACATTTGCCTCTGAATGGTTAAGAGATATACTATGTTGAATGGTTAAGAGATATACTAATGTTGAATGGTTAAGAGGTCTAATATTAATTGGTTAAGACTTCTTATTCGAATTGGTCAGACATTTTCTTTTAAATTGTTAAGAGATATACTTGTTCTTGATAGTTCAGACCTCCTAATGGTTCAACACTTAATGTTTTAAACCGCTTATTAGTTGAGCACTTAATCATTCAAAAGTTGCCAAACAGCCGTTAAGGGAGTTGGTTGAGGAACCTCTTGTTGTTCACCATGAGGATGCTTTGACTCAACCTGAGGTAAAAAGGTGGATACCTTTAACTTCTTGTTCATCTTTTTTACTTCTTCCAATGGCCATCCTCTTTCTCTTTCTATACTTCAACTATGAAGGTTGGTCTTGATCACCTTATTTTCTTCCTTTATCCTTTTCAGTTTGGTCCTTCCCCTTCACATGTTTAGAAGAAGGTTCGGGATCCTATTGTGTCAGAAGATGAAGCTAGCTATAGATCAACACTTTGTCTAGGTAGTGTTGTCTATTGGGGTTCAACCTTTACCTCAGGTTCCATTGCAACTTGACTTGGTGGAGAATACAAAACCTAAAACTCACCCTTCTTAGTTTTCTGCTGGATCACCCATACATGACCATCTATTGTGGTTAGAGATATGCGACCGAGTCTTCTTTCAGGGAACCAATATAGCTTCTAGATGCTCACCATCATTTGCCTGTTCTTAGATTTTTTATAGTTAGCTTTAATAGTGGCTCTTGATTTTATAGCCTCTTCCATCATCATTCTATTATCAACTTATTCTATCAATGTAACACCCGGTTATTCTTTTAAAGTTATTAAGAAATAATAAAAGTAAAGGAAATGAAAGAAAGGAAATAAATCCCAACTAAAAGGACTAAATGTGACAAAAGGACAAAATCTTTAAAAAGGTTGTGAATAAAGGTGATGGCCACCCATCACTCTCTCTTCACACTCAACTTCGGATATTTTAGAGAGAGACAAAAAGGAGAGCAGAAAGTCTTAGGTTTTGAAAACAAGAGCAGGAAGTCGAATTCTAGGTAAGACTTCATGCGTTTATGATGTTCTTAACCGGCCCTAGCCTCGATTATATGCTTATGTTTGTTTATATGTGTTAGGGTGTGTTTTGGTGGGTTTCTAGGCGGTTGAACTCAATTGCAAATGGGTTTTGAAGAAGTCATAACCAAAGGATATTAAAGTGAGTTCTAGAACCCCCATTTTACTTATTTTAAACTGCTTTGGGGCTAGAAATGCATGTATGTATGTTTTTGTAAAGGTTGGATTTTGTACTCGTATATGTGTATGCGTGTGTGTTTATGGGTGGGGTTTGATTTTGGGCAATGTATGTGTTTGATGATTGATAGGATGAAATGAATATATCTGTGATGATTTGTAACACAATTCAATGAAATTCACACAAAGTAATCAAATCAAAACAAGATATCAATAAAATTCAAGTTTTCATTATATCAAGCTAAGACAATTACAAGTATGAAAAGCATATTCGAATATCTTGTGTATTCGTTGCTATCTACCTGCAAATCTAAGCTATTTAAACTGAAAACACAAAGTAAAGGAACTAAAAAATTACAAAAATAGTCCCTATACTATTACAAAATATCAAAAGACAAATAAAGACCACATGCTAATCTTTCTTAGAGCACTTAACAATAGTCCCCCTAAGATTGACATGGTCTTCAGTCTTCAAAATCTTCAAGCTTGACTGCTAACTCTATCTTCAATTCTATCTTCAGCCTTGACTTCATCATTCAAAGAAATATGTTGTTCATTCTTTCCAATGTATCTTTCTTAGTGCTAACTCTTTCTTAGAGCACTTAATCTTTCTTTGACTTTAAACATTGGCTTCTGTTTGTACATATCTAACTCTTTCAAAGTTTTTGATATAGCAGACTTGAATTTACTTGCAAGAATGCCTTGTTCTGGTTTAGCTTCATTTGTTTTAATTTCCATCTTGTCCATTCTTTCCAATGTATCTTTTGAAAGACATGAAATATCAATGTTAGCATATAACTCAATAGGTTTGTTACTTTCCTTTGAGTACATTTCTAAGACCCCTTTCCTTGATATTCTCATGAATTCAATATCTTTAATAACTTTCTTAACAATGTTGGCATACGCAAGCGCTTTTCTCAAAGAAATCCTTTCCATAGCAGCATTCATCACATTGATAATAGAAATGAAATATTTCTTGTCTTGCTCAACCATTTCAGGAGAAACTTTCTCAAATTTTTGTACCGACAAAAATGAGATATAACATGGATGTAACCGTTTTAGCTCAAAAACTCCAAATAAAGTAATCATGTCCTCATCCCTTGTTTCTAGATTTCGGACTAACTTCAGCTCAAATGTCTCAGTGTTATAAAACCATCTGAGAATTGGCTTTGAGTTTTGATTACCGTCAGTCACTTTTAGTCCAGGAGTTGTAACTTTTTCAAAATATTTATCACAGAATTCTATCAACGAATGTTCTTCTTCTGATTGAACTCCGTTAAGTTTCTTGTTTTTCTTCAAAGTAACAAAATACTCCTTGTCTTCTTGATCACATCTTGTGTTAAGAAAATTACTTGATCTATCCAATCCACGTCTTAATAATTCCACAAACATCTTCCCACGCTTTGAATCAGTATGATTGATCAGAGGTAATCTATTAAGCTCTTTTAAGTCTTGCACAGGAAGTTTTATGATACTAGAGTAAAAATGATAAACATCACATACAACATTTACTCTCTTTATCAAGAAGGCATCAACACTTCATCATACTTCCATGCAATGATCTTTACTTGGTTTGTAAAATCTGGAGCAACCATTGCATTCAACAGTTCAGCAACTGATTGTCCTTTTCGCAATATATTTCTTACCAAATCTCCGGTTGTTCTTGAACTATCGAGAATATGCCCTTGATCAGTTGATGCTTTATAAGACTGTCTTTCTGGATCAGCAAACATTTCCATTAATTCTTTTCTATGAGCATGAGCATCATCAAATCTTGACATTTGTTTTATTTCCTGAGGTTTTAACATTCTTGTTCTTTTTGTTATCTCAAGATACTAAGGCTTATGTGTATCAAGCACTATCATTTTCTTCATTTGTTTCTCAGTTCTTGAAAGCTTCTTACTAGATTTCTCGGAGATACACATTGTAATCTCTTCAGCTTCCTCCAAGGGTAATTTCTAGCTTGCAACCATGATCTAAGAGCGGGAATACTCATATCATTAGGATCAGGATGGTGCAGCTCAGAACTAGACAATTCTTCTACATTTATAACCTCCTTTGTTCTTATCCATTCACCATGATCAACCATTATCTCATTTGGATCTATTGAAGCAACTGACTCAGCATAGATGCATTTCTCATATTCATCATTAATTTGAGAAACAGTCAGTCCATCCAAATACACTCGATTGTATTTCATGTTCACAAGATAGTTATATTTTTCTTCAAAATCCTGTGGTACTTCATCTTGTTCTTGTATATGTTCTTGTGAAGAGAAATATGACACAAATTCAGCTTCATCAATGTCTTCATTCTCAAGAACTTCATCATACCAATCATCATTATATATTTCTTCAATATCAGCTAAAGCATCAATCTGTTCTTGAACATTTTGCTCTTCAACTAATTCTTTAGTTCTTTGAAATTTAGACGAGGATTCAGTTTGATCAACATCTTCTAGTTTATTTACTTTCCGTTTGCCTTTTCTTTGCTCAAGATTTTCTTCAATATGCACCTTAGTACTAATCACATGTACTGGAGATATAGTTTTCTGAGCTTCTCTTTCCTTTATCAATTTAGCTTTAAGATTTTCATTTTCTTCAGATAACTTCTTGAATTTCTCCTCAAGACTATCATAATCTTTAATCATAACTTCAAAGTTCTTTATCACATATTCTTTATCTTGGGCAAAACCAACAATCTTTTCATCTTTTAACACATTTTCTTTAGACAACTTTCAATTTTCATCTTTCAGCTTTTGAATTTCTTTTTCACAAGAACTGATTATCTCTTTCATTCTTTCATTTTCAACTTTCAACTCTTCAATCTCTTTTTCTTTGTTTACATTTTCTTCTTTCAGACTTTCAATCTCATCAACTTCAACTATTCCTCTGTTTGTAGAGACACATTGTGTGACATACTAACAGGGATTTCTTCTGCTCCTTCATTTGTATCAATTTCAAATACTTGATTGAATGAAATATCATTGATAAAATCAGAATCACATGTTTGATTTCGAGAATTCCTTTCTGTTACAGCTTTTTCAACATTTTCTTCAATCATAGCTTGTGGCTCATTTTCAGTATCTTCAACATTCCCTTCTTCATTTCCTTCTTGATTTACTTCGGTGATATCATTATTGTCATCATCATCATCATCACTTTCTTCACTTCATGAAACTTCAGGCATATCATCATCACTTTCTTCATCAGCTTCTACATCTTCAATCAGATCATTTGGATCTATTGGTTCTTCTTCAGTTAGATGGAAGTGTGGCTGAGTAATATCAACTTCATCCATTGATATATTCCTGATATAATCAAAAACTGGAATGTTTTGAGCACCAGTGATCATTGCCAGTCTTTTGTACACACTCTCTGACATGTGCTCTAGCTGAATCTTATCACCAATAACTTCTTTAGCATATAAATAGGATTTGCATCATTTATGAGAAGTTGAAGAAATCATGGGTACATCAGATACTTATGCCTTACTCCTCTTTCCAGATTAAAAATGAATCCATTCATTATCCACTTAGCCATATTAAATCTTCTGTTATGGATAAGGCTACAATTGGAGATGCAATGTCAACAGGGAATGAATCCTAACCCGCACTTCTTTTTGACATGCAAAGTTGAAAGATATAGCATAAAAGCTTCCAATGCTTAAATACACGAGCTCTAAAAAATTGTTTCTTAGGAAAATGATCAGGATGACCATCTGTAGAAAAACTTCTCTACACTCATTAAATGTATATTTAGATAAATCTTCAGGATCATTATCTCCCAGTCTTAAAGCTTGTCTAATTGCTTCTTCAGAAACTTCAAGCATTCTTTCTGAAGTGATAAAGGCTCTTAAGACTTTATTTCCTTGATCATCTCTTTCAACTTGAGCAGTTCTCCAGAATTTTTAATCATTCTTCTATTTATCATGGGCCTTGCACACATGGCATACACATATTTGTTCTAGTAAGAATCTGATAATATCTTCATATCCTATAGCTTCCCTGTTTTCATCATCTAAGAAAGCAGCTACATTGTGTTTTGGCTCAAATTTTAATTCTACCATCTGCAAAACACACACAAAAGAATATGAAACATTGAATATTGATTTAATGAAATTTATTTCCACATATGACTTTTGATTTTGACTTTTGAATTTGACCTTTTTATTTTTACTTTTGAATTGAGATTTCAAGTTGTAAAACATTAAATTATTCATTTTGAATTTATTTTCTAACAGATCAATTTTTCTTTTTAGTTTTTTTTCTTAAAATTTTGTATTTTGTTTCCAGTTCCTTTCCGCCCTTCCTAACCTTGCTCGATCCAATAGCCCGATCCTAGCCCACTCACCTTTCTCCAAGATTGTATATGACTGTCTGTTCATCTTCTTCTTCTTCGACTATGAAGATAGTCTGAGTTCATCATCAACAAATCTTTTTCACTTTTAGATTAAAAATAATACATTAACAGACTCGCAAATCAGTTCTTATCAATAACCCAACGTCAATTTTTGATATGATACTCATTTGTTCAGATTAAACTTGGATTTATTGGTTCGAACACCCAAATAGCATTCAAACGACTATAGAAATGCATTGATTTAACCCAAAATTTATATATTGAATCACAAACTTACATTTATATATTCAAACACAATGTATACTCAAAGGATTTGATTCTGTTTCTCATGAAATAAGGTTGTGTTTATGCTCGACCAGACATAGTTCAAGGGTTTTGGTTCTGAGAATTTTGAAGTGTGAATGAAAAATACGCATAAGTGTTCAATATATATAAGTGAAATTTTAGGCCCATGAACCCTATTCGGACGTATGGTCCCTGTTTGGGCGTATGAAAACCAAGAATTCACTTATTTTGTTAGACGCATGAGCACTGTTGTGCTTTTAAGTCAGACGCATAAGAACTGTTTAGACGCATAAGCACTGTTTAGGCGCTTTTGCACTGTTCAGTCGCATGGTGTTTGTAAAACGTCTAACACTTAAAATTTTGAAACTATGCAGACGTATGTGACATCATATACGTCTAAGACACTATTTAGACGCATGGGATTATCACAAATGCTCAACCCTTGTAATTTTCAGACGTATTACAACTATTTAGAAGCATGGGAATGAATCAAACATTTGTATAATCCTGAAAATTTCATCATGCTCCTATTGAGGCGCATGTGCACTGTTTAGGTGCATGAGTTGAATTTCATGATTTAAACACTTGTGATTTCCAATTTCTTCACTTTCACACTTTTACCATTTAGATCCTCAAACTTCGAACTTTTTGCATTTTGCACTTTCAATTTTTAAAAAAAAATATTTATTTATTTTTTTTTGTTTATTTATTTTTTTATTTTATTTTATTTCTTTTTGAATTTCTTTTGTCCCTTCACTTTAGTCTCAACATAAAATCAAATATCATCTAATATTCAACTTAAAATCATTTATTTGCAAAGATTATGTATTCATATTGTAATTTTCAAACATATTTTTTTTCAGTTACACAAATACTTTGAACATAAAGCATCATCCTTTCAATTCAACATTTCAAAATTTATTATGATTATTGAATATTTTTTGAGAAACTCTTTCATTTATTACTCCCCCTACACTTTTAAGTTTGAAAAATTATAAGTTTCTTATGAAAGAGAATAAGATCACACAACACATTGTGACATTGCCTTCACACACAAAGACATGCATAAAAGGAAAATGAATATAGAATTCAAATCTAAAAATTAAACATAGAATAAATGTCTGTAGCGAGATCATAGTAATGAAGATCAGCACATTAAATAAAATAAATGTGAGAGTCATAGACATGAATAAATCCTGATCAAGTGTGTTCCAGGTCAGTGATGTCACAACAAAGGAGACACAAGATCTAAGGACAGACAATGAGTGTTTTTGACACAACTATCAACTCACTTAATTTTCAATTCTTGGATTGATTAGTGTTGATTTAGAAATGACATGATGTAAAGCATACAAAGACTAAGAGAATTCAACTATCATCATGAAATGTAAGAAAAACACATGCTCAACTTATTACCTGAAACATAATATCACCAGAGTTCATGTTACTTAGTTAATAGAGTACGATCATGGATAACCATTTGATCAGCTCTGACTATTCATTTGAATAGGTTGTGCACATTGGCATCTCTTTGCATCAAAAAGAGAATCCAGGTCTGTAATGACTTACAACAAAGGATATCTCAGTACTTCAGGTCTATGCTGACTCATAATAGAGAAGTGAAATGATGCTTTGTAACAGATCTCATGATTTCACATAGTTTCAACACGTGTGAGAGATGTATCTTAACAAACATTCATTTGATAAGCTAAAGCAACTCAAAAGTACTCAGATGAATACACACAAGCATGTATGTTTAGTTTGATCACAACAATTTACTTTTTCAGTATAATACTAACATATTATCTACACATCATATCTGATCAGTCTAAACATTATTAGTGAGTGAAGTATGCAACTGATCTCACTAAGGTATTATCATTTCTCACATATTGCAGAACATAATCCTTTCTAAAATAAAAACTCTATCTTTGTTTTTTATATATAGTTTTGAATTTGATTTTTCTATGAAAAACATAATTCACACACACACAAAATATAAACAGGCATTAACAATGAGAGTATCACTTATTATGATCTTTTGATCTAGGAAGATCACATATGATTTATAAGGCCAATTGATTCTACTAATACTCAAACCATCCTGGTAGGAAGGCTTTAGTAAATAGATCTGCCAATTGTTTTCTGTTGCAATTTGAATCAATATGATTAATCCTTTTTCAGAGTTATCTCTAAGAAAATGATATCGAATTTCGATATGTTTTGTTTTTGAGTGTTGAACAGGATTAGCTGTTATGAACATAGCAGCTGTGTTATCAATATAGATTGGTGTTTTAAGAAAGTGAATCCATAATCTAGTAATTGATTTTGCAACCAAAGGATTTGAGAACATCCTGTTGAGGCAACAATGTACTCAGCTTCTGCAGTTGAAACAGAGACATTTGTTTGTTTCTTGCATTGCCATGAGACTAATCTGGGACCAAGAAAAAACCCACCCGAAGTAGATTTTCTATCTTGACAACATCCACCATAATCACTATCAGTATATCCATATAATTCAAAATTTCCCTCGTAAGGATACCAAAGTCCTAAGGTGCTTACCTTTGAGATACCTGAATATTCTTTTGACAGCAATTAAGTGAGATTCTTTTGGGTCTGATTGATACCTGGCACATACACAAAACAAAATACATAATGTCTGGTCTAGATGCAGTAAGATACATCAAAGATCAATCATTGATCTGTTATAACGTTTGGTCAATAGATTTCCTTTTGGATCAGGATCAATCTTGGTGTTAACATCTTCTGGAGTTCGTATGGACTGATAGTCTTGCAACTTAAATTTCTTAAGAGCTTGTCAACAAACTTTTCTTGATTGATGAAGATTCCATCTGTAGTTTGCTTGACATGAAGTCCAAGAAAGAAATTAATCTCTCCCATAGAACTCATTTGAAATTGAGATTTCATTATTTCTTCAAATTCATTGCATAATTTTGGACATGTTGAACCAAATATGATATCACAACACATTGTACACATAAGAGATCATTATTATCCTTCTTTATGAATAAAGTTGGATCAATTTCCCTCGTGTGTATCCATGTGGATTAAGTGTTGTGATAACATCTCATACCAAATTCTTGGGGCTTGATGAAGTCCATATAAAGCTTTACTCAGTTATATACTCGATGTGCAAATTATGCATCCTCAAAGCCTGGAGTTGCTTCACAAATACATCATCAGTAATTGGACCATATAAAATGCACCTTTACATCCATTTGATACACCTTAAATTTCATGAATGAAGCATAAGCCAGAAAAACTCGAATTGATTAAAGTCTTGCAACTGTGCAAACACTTCATCATAATCTATACTTCTTCCTGTGTGTATCCTTGTTCAACAAGTCTGCTTTGTTCCTTATTACAACACCACGATCATCGGTCTTATTTCTAAATAACCATTTCGTACCAATTACATTTTCTCCTTCAGGTAGATCACCAAATTCCACACTTCTTGTTTGCGGAATTGAAGTAATTCTTCTTGCATGGCTTCTATCCAACCATTGTCCTTTAATGCTTCGGTAAAATTTTTAGAAACAATTTGAGAAAGAAAACAAGAGTATAAGCATACATTTGCTTGCTCTGATTTACTCCTTGTTGTTCTCTCATTCAATGAACCAATAATCTGAGAAATTGGATGATTCTTGTGAATGCGAGATGTAGTAATCTCATCACATTGAACATTAACATCCAGATTTGTTTGATTCAAGTTGGAAAACTCATGTATCAAAGTAGAAGAATGTGGATTAAAATTTGGAACTTGAGTAGGTGAGTTGACAAAGTAATGAAAGTTACCTGTATCAACTACATCACCTCAAATGGATGATGTTCCAAAATCAAGTATCACAAACTCATTACCATCATTAGAAATATTTTGTGATTCTTCCTGATTAATTGACTCTGAATGATCTCAAACTGTATTTTCGTGGTATTGAATTGTTGAATCCTTGACAAATGATAAAAATGTGTAGTTCTGAGTTTGAATCATCTAGGTCATCAAACAAATTAGATTGAAAAGAGTTTGATAATGAATCTAGATCAAATAAACATGCTAGACCATTTGAAACTGATGGAAAAGAATTTTCCATAAATTTAACGTTGAATGTTTCAAGGATTACATTCGTCCTAGAGTTGTAGACTCGATAAGCTTTTGAAACTGATGAATATCCAACGAAAAATCCATTATCAGATTTTGCATCAAATTTTCCTAATTGATCACTTGAATTAAGAATCATAACAGGACAACCAAATGATTTTAAAAAATTTATGTTCGGTTTTCTGCCAAACACTACTCATATGGAGTTTTCAGTTTAGCTTTGACAATTAACATTCGATTCTGAACGAAACATGCAGTTGATATTGCTTCATCCCAAAAAGTGATAGGTATTTTTGCATCAGCTAACATAGAACAAGTAGATTCAATCAGTGTTCTATTCTTCCTTTCAGCAACTCCATTTTGTTGAGGAGTTCTAGGAGCACTGAACTGATGAGATATCCCTTCTGTGCACAAAACATTTCAATGTTAGCATTTTTGAATTATGTTCCATTATCACTTCTTATTATTTCCACTTTGTTGTCTAATTGATTTTCAACTTTAATGATAAATCCTTTTAATAATTCAGCTGTTTCCGATTTGGCATAAAGAAAGAAAACCCATAAAAATCTTGTAAAGTCATCAATGATAACTTAACATATGGTTTTCGTCCAATACTCTTGACGTTTGTTGGTCCAAAAAGGTCCATATGTAACATCTGAAGAGGTTTGGATGTTGAGTTATAAGCTTTAGACTTATAAAATGCTCTGTGTTGCTTTCCCTTCAAACATGCTGAGCAGTGATCATTTGTGGAAACTTCTTGGCATGGAAGTCCAATGACATGATTTCCTGCTATAGCTTGTTCATGTTCTTGAAATTTGAATGACCGAGACGTCTATGCCAAAGCTGGCTTTCATCATTTGATGCTTTGCAATTAGGCATGTTGTTTCAGTTGAAGGATCAACTTGAGACATATCCAATTTGTATACATCTCTGTCTCTCTCAGCTGTAACAATCACCCAATCTTGGCTTATCTTGAAACCTGGTTTCAAATCATAAGAGAATGAAATATCAAACAGAATAGAATAAGATTTGTCACATATTTGAGATACACTTAAAAGATTAAAGTTCACTGTGAACAAAAGTTGACTTTATCAAAGCTTATTATCCATTGGATACTATTCCTTCTCCAGTTATTTTTCCTCGAGCATCACCACCAAAGGCGACGTGAGTTCCATCTTTTGACTTAAAATCTTGTAACACGGCAGTATTTCCTGTCATGTGCCGACTACACCCACTATCCACATACCATGTATTGATTGGTCTTTTTGGGCGTACTTGCACTACAAGAAAGTTAAGTTGAAATATCTACCCAAGCCGAAATGGTCTTGGGCTTTCCAAATTTATCAAAAATTGTAAATTGATCATAATGGAGATTATTCAATCAGGTTTATTTTTGATGAATTTAACAATTTTATTCTAAAAATTGTTTGATTTATTTTTGTGAACAATCATACCATTAGATTGATGATCTTTTGAAAGTATTGATGTCTAATATTTTTATTAGTCATCCTTACAGATCTTGGTATAAAGTGGTTCTTGCATATTATGTTTTGAGCTCATATAGTTGTTCTTAAGAAAAGATCTCAAACCTACATTAGGTTGATAATGTCTTTTGAAATCCATTAGTTTGATTTCTCAAATACTGTGAATTAGCAAATCCTTTGCTTATGTTTGATTTTGCAAAGTTTATAGTGAGAGATCTATTTCTAAAGTAACAATCTGCAGTGTTATGAGTCTTTTCATCACAATAGATACAATATTTGTTATAGTAACAATCTGCTATCGAATGATTTCTCATGTCACATATGTGATAGTACTTGTTGAAGTAGCACTCAGCAGTATTGTGATTTTTCATATCAAATTTCACAGTACTTTTGTGGAGTGTTAAAACAACTTTTGGTTAACTTTTGACAATGACATAATGTTTGATTTTGGTGTCATATAGTAAACTGTTGTCTTTCATTTTCACAGTTTGATTTTGTGTCAGATTATTATTCATTGTTTAACATGAACTTCCTTCTTGAATGTATTAGAAACAAACCTTTTTGCTACAGCGGAAGTCTTTGAATCTGAACTAGATTTCAGATCAGAGTTTGATTTGTTCATAACATTTGCTTTATTATTTGAAGAGAATTCATATTTAACATACCTTCTGACACAAATTTAATTGGTTTTTTTTTGATGTTTGATTTGTTGCTTTAATCAATTTTCTGAACTTTTGTTTTGTTCAGATGTTGCTTTTGCAGATTTCTTTCTTCTTCTTTGATTCTTTGATTTAGAAAAGCTTGGTTTATTTTCAGATTGAACATCATCAGAAGAAGATTCCTTTTCTGATTGAAATTGTTTCATATTGATGTGTTTGAATCTTCTGATGTTCCTATCTGTTGTTTATCCTTGTTTTGAATTCTGACTTCTTCTATTATATTATGAATTTGGAAGAGATATTTTGTTTTGGTTGTTTTGGTTCATATGATTTTATCTTGATTGGATGACCATTTTTGATTTTTTCTTGATCTTTTTCAACAAACACTTGGACATTTTCTTTTTCTTCTTCTGCATTCTTGGTTTTGATCTGAAAGGCTTTAAGCTTTGCTTTATTTTCAGGTGAATGATCATGAGTATTGAAATTCTCTGGTAGTGTGTTTGTGATAGATTCAGGCATAGGTTCATGAGTGAAACCTAATCCTGCCTTTTGTTTATCTTTTCTTTCACTGATTAGTTTTTCTACTATCATTTTTGAACTCTTTACTTTTGCTAGATCAACTTGAGTAGCAGCATGTGCTATTTTCTCTTGTTCAAGATTCTTGGTCATCTCTTCTAGTTGTTTTGTAACAATTTCTAAATCTTTGATTGTTTTGTTCCATGAATTTTAAAGAGAGATAATCTTTTGATCTGCAGTTTTATGATCAGATTTAAGTTGATTATGCATAGATTCCTTTTGTTTTAGCTTTCCACAGATTTTGAATGAATAGTTTCTGTAGTGTTCAACATGTTCAAAGCATGATTTGGTGCAAAGCTTTCTCTTACTTCTGATGGTATTTCAGGAAATTTTGCAACTGTGATTTCACATGATGAAGTAGAAGATTTAACCTTTGGTTGATCATTGAGCTACTTCCTCTGTATCCTCTTTAGGTCAGACTTGTCACTCCAATCATAGTTATCATCCTCTTCATCACTTTCCACTTTTGGGTCATTGTTTTCTGACCAATCTTCCTCTTGAATTTCTACAATAAGAGACAAACTTGATGTTAAGTCATTTGTAAATTGATCTGGATATGCACTCCAATCATATCCATCTTTTATGTTGACTACTAGTGCTTTCTTTATTTCATGAGATGATTTGGTTTCATGTTTAAGCTACGACATAGGAAGACTTTGATAAGGCTTTTGAAATGTCTTTTGAGCTTGTTGAAACTTTTGATTA
The DNA here is from genome assembly GCA_025506515.1 of Flaveria trinervia. Taxonomy (NCBI): domain Eukaryota; kingdom Viridiplantae; phylum Streptophyta; class Magnoliopsida; order Asterales; family Asteraceae; genus Flaveria; species Flaveria trinervia. The sequence goes on from CM046446.1 coordinate 70,358,023, forward strand.
TTTGTGCTTGAATGAGCACTTCCTCAATTATTCCATGGAGCTTTGCATTCTCTTGAAAAGTGTCCATAACTGTTGCAGTTGAAACATCTAGCTTTTGACTTGTCAAATCCAACAGTCTTGTTTGCACTAGGCTTGTATTTCTTGTTGACATAAGAATGTTTTTGAGTCCTGTAGGCAATCACCACCATCTGCCAGTTCAGGTCCATCTCTTCAACATCTTTAGGATCCATCTCAAATAAATCTTGTAAAACAAAATCTAGTTGAGTTAAATGGCTACCTTGATATGCTTGAAAGCTGGCCATAAAAGCAGTAAATGCAGTTTTGGACTATTCATCCTCTAATAGGATGTTAATCACATCTTTAACTTTTCTAGATTTAGCAGAGTTAGATGATAAGAAGTCTCTGTCTGAATATTTGATGATTGTGACTGTGGTTTAGGAGGAGTTTGAGAATGAGACTGATTGTATATGCAGGTGCACTAGTAAATGATGAGTCAGTGAAAAATCTGCTCCTACAAACAAGTCTCCTTCTTCTTAGGACTTTTCTCACTCTTTGCCATGAATGCATTTTCTATGGTGGTTGCAGGTGAAGCAACAAACTGATATTGAGACATTGATGCTACTCTATCATTGTCCTTGAGCTTTCATCAATCTCCACTGATTCTTTTTGCAAAAGAAGATCTAGATCCATTGGAAACTTCTCAGTATGCTTTAGTAGTGTTACAGTTTGTTCCATGAAGATGGTAAAGCATTGAGTAGTCTGAGATTTAAATCTTCATGACCAGTTTGATACCAGCTGTTGACATCTCAGTTATGAGTTGAACAAATCTATTCATCATTTGATTATTGTCTCTCCAGACAAATGTTGAAATAATTTTAATTGTCTTTTAAGCTTTTGTTTCTTTAAATTTTGAATCTCTTTACCTCGTTCACAAATGATCTTCAATGCTTTATATAGTGTATATCCAGTTTGATATGCATCAAGCCTTGTAAGAACTTCCAAGGTAGTCATTTACACATCAATGAATAGGCTTTAATATCATTCTTAACTCTTTTCAGATCATCTCCTTGAAGATCATCTTCTAGATAAGGTTCTGGAGAATCTTTAGTATAACACAAATCCTCTGTGTGGTCCATTAGTTATTATAGAAATGTATGGTACTTTTTCTATAAATTTCCAAAGATCAGTGTCAATGGAATAAAATGTTGTTTTAGTCTAAGAGACCAATTTTTGAAATCAGCACATTTTTAAGTTTTGGAACTTTTTTCAGAATCTTCTGATTTTACCATTCTTATATTTGTTGTTTCTTATATTTTGAAATTTTTTATTTTTTAAAAAAAATTTGACAAAGTTTTTCAAAGATTTTTCTTAAAAAAAAAATAATTCTAAGTATCAAGGTTAAACGTGTGAAGAGTATTCAAACGTCTCAATAGTTGATGCGTCTAAGTTGATAAACGTCTAAGGGAATGCCTTAGAAAAATTTTCCAAAAACTCTAAATTGATGCGTTGTGAATAGTTGTAAACGTCTGAACAGTTGTAATGCGTAACACAGTGTTGATGCGTCTACACAGTGTTGATGCCTATACAGTTACCAAACGTCTAAACAGTCAAAAACTTCTCAACAATGATACGTCGGGACACTCGACAGTGATCAAACGTCTGAACTGAAAACGTCTACACAGTGTTGTTGCCACTAAACAGTAGTCAAACGCCTAACACTTAGAAAATTTTTCAGCAACTTCAACCCTAATGCGTGACATTCATCATGTTCATATGAATATAACAGACTCAAATCATCTAAATTCTTCAAATGTTGATGAATTAAATTGAACTATTCAATTAAGCAAGTTTTCATTCGATAAACATTCTTCTTAATATCAATTTCCTCAATTTCAACAACAAATCACTCAAATTTTGAAATTTTAGTTCGAAACTTCAAGCCATTTTCGAACAACAAATTCAACAATTTACTTGAATTTGATGAATTGATCTGCTAATTATGTTTCAAATCATGTTTCTGATGATGAAACACAACTGAAATTCATAAATTTTCACTTGAATTTTATCTCAATCATAGATTCAGTGAGATTTTAGGTTTTCAAGTTCGTGAACTTAAATCGAAAATCAATCACTAACAGCTTAGCAACAGCTCTAATACCATTTGATAGGATCAAATGAATATATCTGTGATGTTGTAACACAATTCAATGAAATTCACACAAAGTAATCAAATCAAAACAAATATCAAATAAAATTCAAGTTTTCATTTATATCAAGTTAAGACAATTACAAGTATGAAAAGCACATTGGAATATCTTTTGTATTCGTTGCTATCTACCTACAAATCTGAGCTATTTAAACTGAAAACACAAATTAAAGGAACTAACAAATTACAGAAAGTCCGTATACTATTACAAAATATCAAAAGACAAATAAAGACCACATGTTAATCTTTCTTAGAGCACTTAACAATGATTTTATGATTGTGTTTCTAAAGCTTAGAATATAAGATTTAAGCTTAGAATAGATATATGATGATTGGGGACTCAATTATGATGTTTAGGATGATTTAGACTGCCCATGGGCCTAAACAGTAGCCTGAGCGCCAAACTAAATAAGTGTCTAAGTTCCCATGCGCCCAAAACCTCATATGCCCAAAACCTCATGCGCCAAAATAGTTCCCATGCGCCTAGAAATAGGCTGAAATTTTCTAAGTTTCCAGACGCCCAGGATTCCCATGCGCCTAGGCACTCATGCGCCAGCATAGTGCCCGCGCCTAGAATTGCACAGAAATGACTAAGTGTTGCCCATGCGCCCCAATAGTGCCAATATGCCTGAAAGTTCCCTATGCACCTAAGTGTTCCCCATGCGCCTAGAAGGCCATGCCCTAGAATAGTTCACATTCGCCTAAAGACTTAGAAATATTATTGATTTTTGGGGAACAAGTGAAAGGTAGGCTTTGACTTGGGAGGTTCCTGGGAGTTATGTAAGTTGACTTTTTGAAGTCATAGATGAAGTGTTGGGCTATGTATGATGATGATGTTTGATTGATGCTTATGCATGATGGTATGTATGATATATTATATGTATGTATGATGGTGCCTTGAATGGTGATGTTTGTATGGTCATGTTTATGTTCCTGTTTATGTATGTTATTTTCCCATCGCTTCACGTTGAATGTTTATGAATGAAATGAAAAGTATTATGTAACGTAAAGTGGAAGATAATGAAAAGAGGAATGAAATCAAAGAATGAATGCATTAATGAATAAATGAAAGTAAGAAAGTCTTGCAAGCAATGTATGGAGGTTCACACCCAATGAAGGGTGTTAGCTTAACTGTGTATGGGATCCTTGCCACTTGCCCTAGGTACTAGAGTCAACTTTGTCCATATTGTTTGAGTTTTATCAATGCCCTTAGGCCTTGTAACGAGCTTCGCGCATAATGTTCGAGGTATAGTACATGTCATTGAAAGTAATGAATGTACGAATGAAAGTACGAAAGTTATGTATGAAAGTGAATGATAATGACGTACGATGGTTGAACTAAAGTTAACGAACGAATGATGAAGATAATAATGTTATTATCTATGTGTACGTATGATGTGTGATCATATATGAAAGTAAAGAAAGATTTTAAATGAAAGTAATGTATGTCTTATTTTAAAACTAGAACTCACTTAGCAAGACTGACTTTTATGTGTTTCCAGTTGGTAGATAATGGTTGTTGAGGATGGCATAGGGCAGCTACTTGGCTCATTTTGGATGACATTCTTTTATATAATGTTTTTGCATTATAATGCGAACAAATGATATTTGTAATGAATGTTGTATTATTTTGCAAAAGCATTTAATATAACGAAATGAAATTTTGCTTTAATGATTCCATTGAAACACTTTATTTAAGATAATGAAAATATATGTTTATGTGCGATGATTAACTAGCTGTAAGAGTCCCGGGAACGGGGCCTTACAAGTTGGTCTCAGAGCCGAAATTTAAGTGAAACGTGTAAATTTTCAAAAGAAACATAAACTTAAACTGAAAATGGGATGGAAAGGGAAGGGATGCCGGTCCGAGTAGCTACGTGCCATGAGGTATTTTCTTAATATTAACTGGCACTACGTGCGCATGTTATGTGGTTTATGTGACTTTAGTAGATTCCGATACTCATGTAGTCACGATAGAAAATGCTTGGGGTATGAAGAGAATAGTAAGTGACTGGTCATTGTAAATATGTACTTACTATACTAGACACAAACTTGCTATTCACTTGAATGACCATGTTTGTGTTTGAATCTTATAGCGTGTTAGAGGATGGCTAGTGCTAGATCATCAAAGGCTTCACGTGCTGGAGGTCGTGGTGGATGTGGTGCTGAACCATGAGTCACGAGAGGAAGGCCTAAAACCGAAGAGGTTGTTCATAAAGAACCTGAGACCCCTCATCTAGAGGCTAGCGATAAGAGTGCTAACTTAAGAGCCTCAGTGTATGTAGTAACAGATGTGATAAAAGCTGTATGGGAGGGGAGTGGAAGGAAAGGAGTAGGCCCACAGGCGAAAGAAGACAGCCTGAGACTGAGACGGTTCTCTTTGATGACGAAGAAGAAGAGGAAGAAGAAGAGCCTATGCCAAGGTGGCACGAGGTTGTAACTATGGGACATTTCAAATATGCAAGCCCCCGACTTTTGATTGTAATGGCACTGCTGCTGCTGCTCACCGGTGGTGAGAGAGATGGAAGTTGTTCTCAACATCAGTGAGTGTCGAGAAGATCAGAAAGTGAAGTTTCCCACCCACTCATTCATGAACTTGGCATTTTGCGGGTGGGAAAATTTTTCCAAGCTGAGTGTAGCAGGGCTATTGGGAGAATGAGGTGGCTAGAGTTGAAGAAGTTGGTGATTGAGGAGTTCTGTCTTCATAGGGAAATGGATAAGTTGGAAAGGGAGTTCCTGCAGTTAGAGGCGAGAAATATGACACATCAGCAATACACCACCAAGTTCAATAAGATGACATGGCTATTGTCAGATCAAGTGACACCTTTGTCATGAAAGATCAAGAGGTATATTCAGGGATTGCTGGAGGATATCCGTAGGTACATGATCGTTGCCTGAATGAGCATGTTTAGGTCAGCGGTTGATTTGGCAGGGAGGTTGTATGATGAAAGAACCATGGTGGTGGATGAAGGCAACAAGAGGGGTGGTGGTGACTAGAATTGGAATGGGAGTAGGTTGGACGTGGCAGGGCCACTCCAAGCTACAAGGGTGCACGGGTGGATGACTGACGTGTGGTCACATATTGTGCGGGGATGAGAAGGTGTGGTAAGTGTGGAAAGGAGCACACCTGAAAGTGTAGGTGGGGATTGAATGTGTAACTCAAATGTGGGAAGCCTGGTCATATGGCGATAGAATGCAAGGAAGGGAAGTGTTATAACTGTGGCGGGGAGGGCCACATTAGTAGGGACTACAAGAAGCCGAGGGCTGAAGGTTCAGGAGTGAAGAAGGTTGGAGGAGAAGGGTAGAAGGCGAGTTCTAGAGTGTTCAGGATAACACAGGAGGAGGCTAGGACGGACCCCGATGTTGTATCAAGTACGTTTCTAGTAAACCAAACTTTAGCCTCTGTGTTATTTGATTCTAGTGCTAGTAAGAGTTTTATTTCTGCTGCTCTCTATGCTAAACTGCCTGTTAGTAGTAGGTGTGTAGATGCGCCCTTTGATGTAGAAACTGCCATACGAAAGTCTACCTGGGTCTTTGAGATGGTAGAAGGTTGTGACATAGAAATAGAAGGTCACAAGTTTCCTATTAGACCCTTCGTGATGACCTTAGGCGGGTTCGATGTAGTCTTAGGAATGGATTGGTTGGCGGACTACGAGGCGAACATTGTGTGTTGCAAGAAGATGATTTGGTTGACATCGCCTGATGGGAGATTGGTGACAGTTTATGGTGATCGAGTCACTACGATTCCGAAGGTGATTTTGATGGCCGTGGCGGGAAAGTTCATGAGGCATGGATGTAGTGCCTACTTGGCTTATGTGAAGGATGTGGATACGACAACACCACAACTGTCTGATGTACCGGTTATGTGTGACTTTCTACATGTGTTTCCCGAAGATTTTACTAGGAGTGCCACCTGATCGCAAGATTGAATTTCAGATCAACTTGATACCAGGTGCCCAACTTGTTACTAAGGCACCGTGTTAGTTGGATCTGACCAAGTTAAAGTAGTTGATGGAGCAACTGGATGCTTGACAAGGGATTCATTAGACTAAGTATCTCTTCATAAGGTGCACTAGTCTTATTTGTGAGAGAAAGACAGTAGTATGAAGATGTGTATTAATTACCGTGAGCTGAACAAGTTGACGGTGAAGAATCCGTACCCATTACCGAGAATCGATGATCTTTTTTATCAGCTCCAAGGTGTCAGTTGGTTCTCAAGGATAGATCTTCGATATGGTTATCGTCGGTTGAAGGTGAAGGAGCAGGATATTCCTAAAACAGCTTTTCTCACGTGTTATGGACACTACGAGTTTCTCGTTATGTCTTTTGGTTTGACAATGCGCAAGCTGCTTTTATGGACATGATGATTGAGTGTGTTGGCTGATATTGGATAGATCAGTGATTGTGTTTATTGATGATATCCTGATTATTCAAAGAGTAAGAAGGAGCATGCCAATCACGTTTGAGAGGTGTTGGAGACGTTGAGAAAGGAGAATTGTATGCCTAATTCTCCAAGTGCGAGTTCTGGTTGCGCGAGGTTTAGTTCTTGGGTCACGTAGTGAATCCTGAAGGGATTATGGTGGACCCAACAAAGGTGGAGGCGGTGATGCAATGGAAGTCTCCAAAGACGGCACCCAAGATTCGTAGCTTCTTGGTTTGACGGGCTATTATCGGAGATTCATACTAGACTTCTCTAAGATCGCTTCTCCACTAACCAAGTTGACCCGGAAAGATGTAAAGTTTGTATGGGGTCAAGATCATGAAGTGCATTTGAGGAGTTAAAGGTGAGGTTGACTCAAGCTCCTATCTTGTCATTACCTGATGAAAGCGAGGATTTGGTGGTTTACTCAAATACTTTCTACTCGGGGTTGGGATGTGTGTTAATGTAGAGAGGGAAGGTTATAGCCTATGCATCCTCGTAGCTAAAGGTTTATGATTTTAACTATCCTACTCATGATTTGGAGCTAGCATCCATGGTCTTTGCCTTAAAGATATGGAGGCACTACCTGTATGGGATGAAGTGCACCATATTGACTAACCATAAGAGCTTGAATTACTTCTTGGAGCAGAAGGACTTGAACATGAGGCAAACGAGATGGTTGGCGCTCATAAAGGATAATAATTGCGAGAACCACTACCATTTGGGCAAATCCAACGTGGTGGCAGATGCCTTAGCCGAAAGGAGATGCCCGAGCCGATTCGGGTGAATGCTTATTAGTTAATTATGACCTCTGATATGATGAAGCAGGTCAAGGAGTTTCAAGATGAGGCATCGAAGGAAGATCATCTTAACTCCAAAGGGATGAGAGGTCTAGTCGCAGAGCTGGTTGAAAGCACTCTCGGTGTTAGATCCCGATTCGAATGAATGTGGATTCCTCGTTACGGGGATCTACGTGGAATGATTATGGATAAAGCTCATAAAACTCGATACTCTATTCATCCCGGTGCTACGAATATGTACCAAGATATGAAGAAAGATTATTGGTGGTCGGGTATGAAACATGATGTAGCGAAGTATCTGAGTAAGTGCCTTACTTTTTTACAAGTGAAGGCCGAGCAACGAAAGGGGTATGGGAAGATCCAACCTTTGGATATACTAGAGTGGAAGTGGGAGCATATCACCATGGACTTTATTACGAAGTTACCGTGTACCGTGCGAGGGTATGACGCTATATGGGTAATAGTAGATCGTTTGACGAAGTGTGCTCACTTCCTACCGATTTGCGAGACATATTCATCGAGAGGTTAGTGGATGTGTTCATTAAAGAGATTGTAACTCGTCATGGTGTGTCGATGTCTATTGTGTCTGATCGTAACACGTGTTTTACATCTAAATATTGGATGAAATTCCATGTTGTGATGGGGACGAGGTTCATATTAGTACGACTTATGATTCTCAGATGTATGGTCAGTTGGAGAGGACGATTCAGATGCTGGAAGATTTTCTACGGGGATGCGTCATTGATTTTGGAGGTAGTTCGGATGACCACTTACCGTTAGCTGAGTTATCATATAACAACAGTTATTATGCTAGCATGGTATGCCCTCTTATGAGATGCTATATTGTAGGAGATGCAGAACGCCCATGTGTTCGGGTGATATTAGCCATACAGAGTTAGGGACCGTCAAAGTGGTTGAGGCTACGATCGAGAAGCTGGAAATGATCAAGGCCTTTATTAGGGCAGCTAAAGATAGGCAAAACTCGTATGTTAATAAAACGATACAGACCAATTGAGTTCGAGATAGGTGATAGAGTTATGTTGATAGTCTCACCTTGAAAAGGTATCATTCGGTTCATAAAGAGGGGCAAGTTGAGCCTAAGGTACATAAGGCCTTTCCGAATCATTGCTCGAGTAGGGGAGGTGGCCTATAGACTAGAGTTACCAGACGAGTTAAGTGGAATTCACTTGACATTCCATGTATCTTATTTGAGAAAGTGTTTAACAGACGACGATATGATTGTACCACTGGAGGACCTCGAGGTAGATGAATGGCTCAATTATGTGGAGCAACCAGTGGCGATCATTGATCATAAAGAGAAGACGTTAGGGAATAAAGAAGTCCCCTTCTACATGTACAGTGGAAGCATAGGAAGGGATCCGAGTCTACGTGGGAGACGGAGGAGGAAATAAGACAGCATTACCCACAGTTGTTTGAGTAATAACAGGTTTCGGGGACGAAACCTAAATAAGGGGGGTGGACTTGTAACACTTTTTTAAGGTTATTAAAGCAAGAATAAAAGTGAAAGAAAAGAAAGAAAGGAAATAAAGCCCAGGTAGAGGGACTAAATGTGTCAAAAAGACAAAATCTTTAAAAAGTTGGTGAATAAAGGTGATGGTCACCCATCACTCTCTGTTCACATTCAACTTCGGATATTTTTAGAGAGTGAAAGAAAGGAAAGTAGAAACTCTCGAGTTTTGAAGAACAAGAGGATGAAGTCGAATTCAAGGTAAGAATTCATGTGTTTATGATATTCTTAACTGGCCTCAGACTCGGTTATATGCTTATGTATCTTTATATGTGTTCGGGTGTGTTTTTGGTGGGTTTTTAGGTGGTTGAACTGAATTGCAAACGGGTTTTGAAGAATTCATAGCCAAAGGCTATTAAGGTGAGTTCTACAACCCCTTTTTTACTTATTTTAAACTGTTTTGGGGCTGGAAATGCATGTATGTACGTTTTTATAAAAGTTGGGTTTTATACCCGTAGGTGTGTATGCGCGTGTGTTGATGGGTGTGGTTTGATTTTGGGCAATGTATGTGTTAAATTATGTTTTCATTGTGTTTGTAAGTCTTAGAATGTAATATTTAAGCTTAGAAAAGGTAATATGATGATTGGGGACTGAATTATGATGTTTATGATGATTTAGACTGCCCATGCACCTAAATAGTGGCCCGTGCGCCCAACAGAAATAACTGTCTAAGTGTTTCATGTGCCCAAAACCTCATGTGCCCAAATAGTTCCCATGCACCTAGAAATAGGATGAAATTTTCTAAGTGTCCAACTGCCCAGGATTCCCATGTGCCTAGACACTCATGCGCCTGCATAGTGCCCATGCGCCTAGAGTTGCCGAGAAATGACTTAGTCTTGCCGATGCGCCCCAATAGTGCCAATGCGCTTGAAGTTCCCCATGTGCCTAAGTGTTCCCCATGTGCCAAGAAGGCCATGTGCCTGAATATTACCCATGCGCCTAAAGACATAGAAATATTTTCTGGTTTTTGTGGAATAAATGAAAGGTAGGCTTTGACTTGGGAGGTTCCCGGGGGTTATGTAAGTTGAGTTTTTGAAGTAATAGATGATGTGTTTGGTGATTTATGATGATGATGTATGATTGATGCTTATGCATGATGGTATGTATAATGTATGATATGTATGTATGACGGTGCCTTGTGTGGTGATGTTTGTATGGTCATTTTATGTTCCTGTTTATGTATGTTATTTTCCCGTGGCTTTATGTTGAATGTTTATGAATGAAATAAAAAGTATTATGTAACGTAAAGTGGAAGACAATGAAAAGAGGAACGAAATGAAAGAATTCATGCACTAATGAATGAATGAAAGTAAGAAAGTCTTGCAAGCAATGTATGGAGGTTCACACCCAATGAAGGGTGTTAGATCAACTGTGTGCGGTTTAGCAACCCCAGAAGGATGCACACTGGGGTCTAATCTTTGTGACTGACCATATGTATGCGATCCTTGCCGCTTGCCCCAGATACTAGAGTCAGCTTCGTGCACAATGTTCGAGGTATATGAACGATCTCAGGCCCAGTAACCAGCTTAGCGCACAATGTTCGGGGTATTGCATATGGCATTGATTCGGAATGAAAGAGAAAAGAAAACTGGTTAATGTACTTTCCCTAGGTACTGGAGTCGGCTTCGTGCATAATGTTCGAGGTCTATGAAAGACCTCAGCCCCAGTAACCAGGTTCGTGTACAATGTTTGGGGTATAGTACATGTCATCGAAAATAATGAACGTACAAATGAAAGTGAGAAAGTTATGTATGAAATTGAATGATAATGACGTACTATGAATGAACGAAAGTTAACGAACATATGTTGAAGATAATAATGATATTATTTATGTGTATGTATCATGTGTGATCATGTACCGAAGTAAAGAACGGTTTTAAATGAAAGTAAAGTTGTTTTATTTTGAAACAAGAACTCACTCAGCAACGCAGACTTTTATGTGTTTCCAGTTAGCAGGTAATGGTAGCTAAGGATGGTACGGGGCGGCTACTTGGCTCATTTTGGATGGCATTATTTTGTGTAATGTTTTTGCATTATAATGCAAACAAACGATATTTTGTAATGAATGTTGTATTATTTTGCAATAGCGTTTAATATAATGAAATAAAATGTTGTTTTAGTGATTCTGCTACAATGCTTTATTTAAGATAATTAAAATATATGTTTCACGTGCGATGATTGACCAACTGTATGCTTCCCGAGAACGGGGCCTTATAATCAACAATAGCCTCTTGTTCTAGCTACTTGAGATATTCAAAATCCATGTAGTAGTAAGATAGAGGGGAAGCCACCGACTCTGCCTCAGGCCTTTCTTGAACTGGGAGAGGAAATGACCTTTATTCAATCTTCTTCTTTATCTTTCTTCTTTGGTCTTGAGGAGCAAAGATACAACCTCAACCACCTTCCCTTTATTTTTACTTTAGTGTTACAAGTTCATTCAATTCTTCCAAGGGAAGAACTTCATCTGCATTGCAGTTCCTTCATTCCATATAGTTCAATCTAGCTACGCTTAACTCATCTTCATGAGTACTTGGCCTAGGGGAAGCCTTGACTCATGCCAGCATGAAGCTCAGGTATCTCTTATTTTCTCATATCTTGTATTCTTCTTCCTCTCCCACTTCTCCTCGTCAATCTCCTCAACAACTAAAACCTTCTTTCATTTATCAAGCACTAGCCTATATGACTTAGGGAGAGAGGGCTTTGGCCTTCTTAATCTTGTTGTGTACTTGAACTCTAGCAAGGGAGACGCTGTTAGACACCCTTACCACTTTCGATTCATTAAAGGTAATAGGTGCTAAAGGAGTTATATTCTCGAGGTTCACAAGTTCCATAACTAAGCTTTCAACTAAGGTTTCCCTTCAAAGCTAATCTTAGGGTCTGCTTCAATATCTAGTTTACCAACTATTTTCCCTACTAGCCTCTATTTATATAAGTTGGTTGTTCTCTTAAACTCCTCAGACAGCCTCATCTGAATCTTCTCTGCTAACCTATCAACATGCGTGTTTTAGCTTGGGTTGGCAAGTGCATGTCAACCAGAGGGAAGCTTTCATAGAATCTCAGGGTATGGATATTGAAAACATCTTGTTGACCTTGATATCTAGAAAACATGAGGGATCTACTATTAGTGTCATACCGCTACCTACATTAGGTTGTCGGTAGGGTAGGATAGAGGAGCCATAGCCCGCGGAATATCATACTCAAATAGGGTTTTAAATATGGAATCCACATTGATGTGGGCATGAGGAGGTTTTTGATTCCAGACAATTACAAGTGAGGGTGGCGAATCATCAATGTCCATACTATAGGAAGTACTCCAAAGTTTATGGTTATGGTGACTTTCTACTAGGAGCCCTGATCTGGTTATTTCTAGTAGACTGGCTATCCTTGGTTTATTCTTTTATGCAGGAATATAGTGACCTTTCTAGGATAAACCACTTCACTCACATCTCTTGCATCCTTTACTATCTCCTTTTCATCTTCATTCTCTTCTTGGATAGGATCAATAACACGTAGCTCATCTTAACAAGCTTCACACCTTGGAGATCTTACTAATAGTAATATGTGTGGAGGAGCTACTTCAGTTAAGCCTAGTCCTTGCCTATTCTATTAATAATCTTTGCACCAAAGGACAAAAATAGATGTTCTAGAAGGTTTGCTCTTCGAGAAAACATTTTTCTGACTTGGCTTTGTCGATCACAAGCTCAGCTTAACATTCAGCTAACTTGGTAACAAGATCTTTTACTTGAATCATGTAATTTGTGTGCTCATGTTTTATAGTAGAAATGTTTTACTTTAAATCTTCCATTTTAAGCTTTTATTCATTTTCTACTCTTTTAAAATCAACTTTAAAATGTTCAAGAACTCAGGATTGGATTTTACTTTCAAGTTATATGACCTATACATGTTTACTTAGCAATACTTTAGGACTACAAATATATTCCTATACCTTCGCTTCATCATGATCTACATCATTGTTGGATTAGGAAGACATCTTGTACCTAAAAGTTCTAGTCAAAGCTTCTTTCTTTAACAACTTTAGTTCCTACATTGGTTGGCTGGGCATCTCAGTTCCTAAAGCTGCATCACTATAGTTTGGCATTGAATATGTTTGGCCACTATTTGTTTTTGGTGTGTTACACTCCCTAGAAAAATGGCCTATTTTGTTACAGTTGTGACACTTCACTTTGCTTTTATCCAACTAAACTTTCTTCTCATTATAATGCATAGAAATTTTCTTCCTATTCTCTTGTAGAACTTCTTTGCACTATATGTGAGAAGAGACTATTAGTCTATTTGATCAAGTTTCAGTACACTTGATGGGTTTATTTGTTCAATATCAACAATAATAACAAACAACAAAGACTATGATGAAGAAGAAGAACTAAAATGTATTCAACATAAACCAATTATGATCCACTACAATAAAAGTAACAATGCTAAATTTATTTATGTTAAAAGTCATCTTACAATGGACACTTGCAACAAGGATAAACAATTAGGGATTTCGCAAGTATGTCTAAAAATGAACAAGATCAAAACTATATATAGGAATGATAGTTTCGCTAATAGTTTCACTATCTACGAAACTATCATGCCCAACACACAGTTTCGCCCGACTGAGAATAGTTAGGCTATTAGAATGGGCATCCTTGAATGTAACTATTGCTTGGTGTCTTTAGACTAACAGTTTCACTAGGAGAAACTAGCAGTTAACTATGACCGAAACTGTAGATTTGTTGGGCAGCAAAACTAAACAAAACACCAACTTACAAAAGTAAACCTAATTCAATCAAATATAATCATAATCTAATATAAAATGAGCTCAACCTATACTTGATCTTGAGAGACATCGGTGATACTATCTACATAAACACCATACTATCTAGATAGATGTGGTCCAAGTCTTTAAGAGTGTAGAGAAAGTTTCAGAACTTTCATCTCAAGACACAAAGGCTTAAGAATAGTTAGGCTATTAGAATGGGCGTCCTTGAATGTAACTATTGCTTGGTGTCTTTAGAAAGGTGATGAAAGGTCCTTTTTATGAGTTGTTAGGGTAGTAGATGAGATAATGTTATGGTTCCCTACTATCCTTTTAACCACATAAAGGGCAGAACTCTATTGATAGTTGGATGGGCTGCTTAGTGGATTTTGCATGTTCATATTTATTTGGTAACCACTTAGGATACCATATAGTTTAGCGAGAGTGAGGGTAGAGAGGTTTTCACTTCTCTTAATGTCCATACAATAGTGTCCATTGTTGTGAAGAGAGAATATGAACTTTCTTACTATGTCCCTTTTCTCAAGTTTACTCCAATATCCGTTAGAGTATCTACAATCTCAACATACCAAAAGTATTATTGAGTTATAGTTTCACCTACCTTGATGGTGAATTTTTCAAGTTTCAATATATCCTAGAGTTCTTTTGTTGTATTACATTTCTTGAAGCCTCTATAGTTGATGTTTGGAATAGCAGTTTTGATGAGCATGCATGGCTTTTTGATCTATTCAATCTTCTTATAGTCATCCTTAAAATAATTAGCCACTTCCTTTGTTATCATCCCACCTTTGGCAGTTGCTGAAGAAATGCTTAGGTTTTGAGGTCCTGTGACTACAGATCTCCATATCCTGCTGTTATGAGACTTGATGAAATCTTCCATCCTTATACACCAACTATCAAAGCCAGCAGGAGTAAGACTTGCCATTTGAGCAAGTAAGTGTTTCATAAAATTAAAGAGATTTAAGTTGTTGAGATCTTACAATCAAGATCCTAAAAAACTCTGATACCAACTATACAACCACTTATGGTTTTGCAACAGTTTAACAAATTAGAAAATACAATAATTAATAGATCATATAGGGAATGAGGAAAAGGAAAACAATGAACAAAAGTAAGAACACAAAAGAACAAACATGTATTTGTTTTTAAAAATGATGTATATTGCTCTCAAATGTTTTACAATTGTTACAAGGCTTATTCCTAAGACTTGTTACATGAGATTCTTATACTACAATCTACAGCTGACCATACTTGAAAACCAGATGAACAATAATCTAAAAAACAACATCAATGTATAGTCAAAAGGTATAGTGACTATGACTTACCATAAGTACAACAATAGAAAGTTACATACACATACACCATGATGTACTATTGACAAAAGTATGGAGATAATCAACAATTTATATAAGTTGGTGAGTCTTCAGAGATGGTAAAGAAAATTGTTCAACTTTTCTTAAAAGTGTATCACATACACTTGTCTTTAAAGTATTCGGAAGAACTTTGATTTCAAGCTTAGAAAGACTTTGTATGTAGACAGTGGGGGATCTATGCACATGACTGGGAACAGTTTCTTCTTCATGACTACTCTCAAGGAAAGAAGGGATTTGTTTCTTTTGGCAATGATGCTAGGGGTTACATCATTGGTAAGGTTTTTGTCTCCAATGGAGAAATCAAATTTGATGATGTTAATCATGTGGAAAATCTCAAGTACAATCTCTTGAGTGTCAGTCAAATGTGTGATAAAGGCCATGTTGCTCTTTTCACCAATCAAAACTGTAGGATTCTGTCATCCAAAGTTTTGCACTTGATTGACAAGGTGTTGGATGATCACACTCTCCTGAGAGCCAACAGGACAGGAAGAGTGTATGCCTTAGATCTTTCCAAGAAAATAGATCTCAAAGGCAATCCTTGCCTATTTTCCAAAGCCTCTTCTCAAGAATCTAAACTATGGCACAGAAGGCTTGGTCATGTTAATCTCAAAAACATGAATCAGCTTACGCACAATAGTTTAGTCAGAGGCTTACCAATAAAGGAGTTTCACTGTGATGAAACCTGCACTGCTTGTTTAAAAGGAAAACAGCACAAAGTTCATTCCCTCCTATTGAAGTGCCTAAGTCCACTGCCTGCTTGCAATTACTGCATATGGATCTATTTGGTCCTGTGAGAGTAATGAGCATGGCAAAGAAGAAATACTGTCTGGTAATTGTGGATGATTACTCCAGATTTGTGTGGACTTTCTTCTACATTCAAAGGATGAGGTTGCTCAGAAGATTATTCACTTGTGTTGTATATTGAGAAGCAGTATTCCCTTCCAGTCAAGTGTATTAGGAGTGACAATGGAACTGAATTCAGAAATCATGCACTTGATGACTTCTATCTTTCAAAGGGGATCAAAAGGCAGTTTAGCATCCCAAGGACTCCAGAACAAAATGGAGTAGTGGAGAGAAAGAACAGGACCCTCATTGAAGCTGCAAGGTCCATGCTGGCTGATTCAGGTTTGCCACTGACCTTTTGGGCTGAAGCTGTCAACACAGCTTGCTATGTGCAAAATAGAGTTTTAGTAAATCAGAGGTTGATGAAGACTCCATATGAAGTTCTCCATCATCTGGCTCCTCTGATTTCATTTTTCAAAGCATTTGGGTGTCCTTGTTTTATTCTCAACACAAAGGATCAACTCCATAAATTTGATCCTAAGGTGGATGCAGGGTATTTTGTTGGTTATTCATATACGTGCAAGGCATACAGAGTCTTCAACTGCAGAACAAAGATGGTTGAAGAAACTCTACATGTTAAGTTCAATGAATCTCCAAAGGACAAGATTCCACAAAGCCCTGTGGAGTTATTTGATTTGGACATACTGCAATATGTTCCTTATCAAACTCCTGCTGTTGCTCCTGTCAACAGTTCACCACCTGGTGGTACTGCTGGTACTGATGATGATGATGATGATTGCAGTACTCACCTCTTCAGGTTTAGTGATCAACTGCCTGATTCAGCTAGACCTGATGTTCCTGTAGCTCCAGTAGTACCATCCACAACAAATGCTGATGAGATGTCTTCGAATTCAACTTCCTTTGAATTACCATCCACTGATTGGTTTCAAGGAAATGATTCACATCACCATCTGTTACTGCTGAGCCTGCTACAAACACTTGCACAGATCTCATTGTGTATCAAGATCTGAAGAATCACCCTATGTCTCAAATCATTGGTGATATCACTGCTGGAGTTTCAACAAGAAGTCAATTGTCAAATTTCTGCTTCTATGCTCTCTTCATCAGTCAGCAAGAGCCAAAGAATTATCACATTGCTTTAAGGAAAATGGATGGGTTGATGCCATGCAGCTTGAGCTTCTTCAGTTCAAGAAACAACAAGTGTAGGAACTGGTTCCTCTACCTCCAGGTAAGTGTGCAATAGGCACTAAATGGGTGTTTAGGAACAAAACTGATGAAAATGGGCTTATTGTTAAGAACAAGGCCAGACTGGTTGTTCAGGGGTTTGCACAAGAAGAAGGTATTGATTATGATGAAACCTTTGCCCCTGTAGCCAGACTGGAAGCAATTCGATTGTTTTTAGCTTATGCTGCTTATCAAAACCTTAAAGTTTTTCAAATGGATGTCAAAAGTGCATTTTTGTATGGAAAAATTAAAGAAGAGGTTATGTATGTCAACCTCCAGGCTTTGAGGAGAATAAACATCCTAATTGGGTGTATAAGCTTGATAAGGCTCTTTATGGGTTAAAACAAGCTCCTAGAGCCTGGTATGAGACATTATCAAACTTTCTTCTGGAAATTAATTTCACTAGAGGCTCCATAGATAAGACTTTATTCATTAAGAAAGCTGGGCAGCATAATCTACTTGTTCAAATTTATGTAGATGACATCATTTTTGCATCCTCTGATCCAAAGTTGTGTGATACCTTTACAAAGTTGATGCAACAGAAGTTTGAAATGAGTGCCATGGGAGAGTTACAGTTCTTTCTGGGGTTGCAAATCAAACAAAAGGCTGATGGAATTTTCATTCATCAGTCCAAATACACAAAAGATCTTTTGGAAAAGTTTGATTTACAAAAGTGTAAGCCCTGTTCTACCCCCATGTGCAGCACCACACAACTGGACACAGATCAGAAAGGTAAAGTGGTTGATGAAACACTTTACAGATGTATGATTGGGTCCTTGATGTATTTAACAGCTTCTAGACCAGATATTATGTTTGCTACATGTGTTTGTGCTAGATTTCAGGCTGCACCTAAAGAGTCTCATCTGATTGCAGTCAAGAGGATCTTTAGATATCTGCAAGGCACTCCATCTCTAGGTATATGGTATTCTACTGACATTCTGGTAAATTAGTTGCTTTTTCTGACAGTGACTATGCAGGGTGTAAGTTGACCAGGAAATCAACTTCTGGTGGATGTCAATTCCTAGGCAACTGCTTGATTTCTTGGCAGAGCAAGAAACAGACCTCAGTTGCTACATCAACTGCTGAAGCAAAGTACATTGCTACTGCAAGTTGCACCTCTCAGGTACTCTGGCTTCAGAACCAACTTTTGGATTATGGCGTTATAGAGACTAGACTCCATTGTTAATGGATAGTGCTTCAGCTCTGTGTATTGTCAAAAATCCAGTCCAGCACTCTAGGACCAAACATATAGAGATCAGACATCATTTTATAAGGATTGTTTTAAAAAAGTTCTGATTGATCCTAAGTTTGTGCCTAGTGCTGATGAGCTTGCAGACATTTTTACTAAGCATTTGGATAGTTCAACTTTCCAAAACCTGGTGTTAAGGCTTGGTATGCTGCAGCTAGAATAAGTGACAACTACTGATGATTTCAGTAGTAATTATTGGTGATCATTGGTACCCATGCACATATAAGTACTGATGGGTCCTTTTCCCTTCAGTAGTTTTTATAACTACTGATGGCTAAATGCCTCATAAGTACTGAAGTACTTATCTGTTCCAAACTACTGATGTAGTCAAAACTACTGATGTAGTTACAATTACTGAAATCAGTATAAACACATAAGTACTGATGTCCTATGAAACAACTGAAATCCGCCAAAAGGCTGATGAATGTGTTGAGGACAGTATGAAACAGCTGAAAAGCTAAGATTGACGAAAACAGCTGATGAGAAATTTCTTTCAGTCGTTTGTACAACTGCTGTTTCATTCTAAACAACTGAAGCAATACCATGTCTTCAGTAGTTCTATAACTACTGATGACTAATACCAAGTCTTCAGTTGTTTACTACAGCTGATGACAAAACCACTGTCCTCAGTAGTTTCATAACTACTGATGACAAACACCAAGTCCTCAGTTGTTTCAATCATCTGAAGTCAAAACCACGGTCTTCAGTAGTTTTCTAACTTCTGATGCCTAACACCACGACTTCAGCTGTTTCAACGTCTGAAAGGATAATACCATGTCAACGGTCGTTTAAAACTACTGATGACTAACACCACATCCTTTAGTCATTTTCTTACCAGTACCCTATAAATATCCCTGACCTAAGCCTTCAATGCTTCATCTTCTTCAAACCTAACGTTCCTCTCCAAAACTTCTCTCTTCTCAATGGCGTCCATGCAAATTAAACCGCGACACAATTGTGTTGCCTACATTACTAAATCGCCTATCTGGGCCAAGTTCGATACTGCTATCGATCTTATGGTTCAGTCCCAATACGAAACAGCATTTCTTCTGAATCCCATACTACATGCCGAATCCCTTCAAAAATTTTGGATGAACGTTACTATTACCACTGGGGATCACAACACACCATCTCTCCAGTCGGTCGTCAACAACAACGAAGTAGTCATCACTCCTGTAGTTATCCGTCAAATTCTTCATCTGGATGATGCTATATCTCCTGCTGGATATCCGAAGGGCACCACAGATCTATCCTTTGCCAACATGGATATCAAGGCAATCTCAGTGCCTCCACTATCATGAAAAAACACTTTCCTGACGTTGAACGCCTAATTTTTCACATGGTGAATGTATGTTTGGCTCCTAAGACGTCGTCTTGGGATCAAATGTCGACAAAATGGCAGCAGGTAATGTATTCTATTCTTGAGCAACAACCGCTAAACTTTTCAGAAATAATATTTTCGGAGCTCAAGGATATGGCTCAAAAACTAACTGCCAACCGTTGGATACTATATCCACGGTTCATAATGGCCATCATTACAAACCAGCTTAATGCTGAGGGACTTGTTGGCTTGGGAGTCCCTGCTACGGCTGTTCTGCCGGAAGTATACTCCGGCACAACTCTGACCAGACACTCAAAATGGCTGCCAAGCTGCGAAAACCCACGCAGCTGGAACCCACAGCCACCACCTCCAAATCAAAAGTCCCCACCAAACCCACCAAAAAGAAACCCAGAATGGCTACTCAGGGAATTGAGTCCCCTGAGGATGCCCCTGCACCACAAACGCAGGATATATCCACTAGTCCAAACCCCCTAGTGGATACAATGACTCTTCCAGCCATAGCCGCTCAGGCTTCCTCTCAACAGGAGCCTGCAGCAACCACACAAGGGGTACCTACATATCTGGGATCTTCCTCACTTGAGGAGATTGCCATTGAAAAGCACCAACCTCCCCAGGTGCACACTGCTTCTATCCTTCACCCCCACCAACCGCCCCTCACAGCCCAACTTTAATAGTTGCACAAGTGCTGACTCAACTGCACTCCTCACCCCCTCCCCAGAAAGCACTTACTACTGGGAACACCTCTACAATTGAGGGGGAGGAACACAGGGCACTTGAGAACCCACAACATAGGGGTTTACCACTTCTATCTCCTGGTGTAGATAAGGAGCTTAGAATATCTAGTGAGGCTGCCACCTCTTCTGCATCAGCACATGATCAGAATGAGGCTGGTAACATTGCTAAGACCTCACTAGAGGCAACCGCTGATGATGGAAATTGTCCTGAGGCTGGAAGTCCCCAGTACCACGCACAAGGGGCACATGCAACAACTGGTCTACACCCAGTGCATGTAAATCCTGCTCTAAGCAGAAGGTCAGATGATTCAGCTTCAGCTGATGATGACCTGGGCTTTTTCTACGATGTTCTTGCCCAGAACACAATCCTTGAAGAGAAAGTCAGTAGGCTGCAAAACCTACTTGACCAACTCTCACAAGGAGAAAGACCATCTCCCTCTACCAACCCCAGATGGCACCTTCACTTGAAGGTTCCCCAAACACTGAGCCACTCCAAACTCAACCACCTGCCTCTGCTTCAGGCCCTATTTCTCAGGAACAGAACCCTCCTGAGCAAATAGGTGCTGTACTTCAAAATTCCCTCCCTCTCATCACACCCATAATCACTGATATTGTGACTAAAGCCATTGATGAGAGGCTTTCCTCAACTTTACAACCCTTGATTGATGCTGCTGTGCAAAAGACACTTTCTGCGTACAAACCCCTTCCTCCAATGCATCCAAAAAGGGGGAGAGTACTGCAGTGAAATAAAAGAAGAGGAAAAGATCAGAGGAAAAGAAGGAAGCGAAGCAAGCCCAAGAGGAGGAGAAAGAACAACAACCACTGCTCACCTACAAGCGAAAGAAAGGTGTTGATGATCATATTGCTGAAGATAAAGCCTTGGAGCTACTGATAAAAGAGGCTGATGCCGAACACAGAAGATCAATGGACAACATCATTGATCAGCTGTTTAGGCAAGGCCATGACACCAATAAACTTGACTCTGAGATTCGACGATTAGAGATTGAAGAAATCCAGAATAGATGGGCAAGTTATGAAGTGTTAGAAAGAGAAAGGATTGAGATCATGATTAGATTAATTGCAAAATATCTTGGAAGATCAATGATCAAAATCAAAGCTTGGTCCAGGGACAGTATCTTGGCAATCACCACCAAGATCTGTTCGTCTGAAGCATATACTAAGGGGCTTGTTATTGAAGCTTTGAATGAAGCGGGTGCTGGGAGCAGGACTGAGCTACCCAAGCAATCAAAAGCCACACTCACCTCAAGAATGCTAGAATAGCCTGTCAACATTCCCACACCAAAACCACCCAAATCACAACCCACCAAACCAACTCCCTTACCCTCAAAACCCATAGCCGATGATATACCCTTGAAGAAGAAGAGAAGGTATTGAGGCTAGAGATGATGAAGAAGATGATGAAGATAGGCTGCCACTCTCAGCTGTGATTCAGTTGCCTAAGGCCACAAGTCACTCCTCAGCAATTACTCCTGAAGTCCAAAGACAAATGGTTAAAGTGAAGCTAGAAGAAGAAGAGCTTCATAAACAGCATGATGAGGAATTGCTGAAGAGAGTTGACAAAGCTTATGCAGCCACATCTTCTATCATCAATATGAAGAAGCAAGCCCTCAAACTTTACACTCTCAGCATACCTTTCAATATCAAAAGGAAAGAGTGAGGATTTGGCCTGATCCCAGGGTCTCTCACAGAATTCATAAGAAAAACATACCTCAGAGATACATTGGCCTGGTGAAAAAGATCGTAGATGAAGTGATCTCTCTGGTCTTTGTAGTTTCACCCTGGGAAATCCTAGAGGACTTCAAGAAAGCCTACAAAGCTAATCTAACCCCTCAGAAGATGCTAGAAAACAAAATAGTGAAAAAGGGGTTAGTTTACAAGAGGCTTGAGGAAGTCAGGAAAAATGAGCTCCAGTTGTTCCTAGAGGGTAATCACCCGGATGAGTTTGCTTACAGAATAATAACAACTGTGGAGCTAAAGAATGGGAAACATGCCAAATACCTGTCTGAGTATTATGGGCATGAATCATTGTTTGAAGGAGGTGCTGAAGAGCTAACCATGGAGGAACAAGTCACCTTCCTTGAGGCCTACACAAGAGAGTCATACATACTCATTATGGGGAAGTAAATCTCATGAATGGGATAACAACTCTGTGTCCAGTTCCCCAAAACAGAGTTCCCATTCATACCCTGCCAAACAAATATCTGAGATTTCTTCCCAGGCCGGAGCTTACATGGGTCATCTTCCCTACTGATCAAGAAGGAAAAAGACCAACATTTTGCCAACAATAAGTGGGATAATAAATAATTTAGAGGTTTTGGCTGCATTGGTTCAGGGGGAGTTTGTTGGACCAAAAGAACCAATGAGCCAAGATCAAAAAACCTCTAAGTCCCACATGGTATCACAACAACTGCTGAAAGCCTCATCAGCAGTTTGACAAGTGCTGAAGACTTCAACAGCTGAAGATCAAGTGCTGAAGACTTCAACAGCTGAAGAACTAAAGTGCTGAAGTACAACAGCTGAAGAACACAAGTACTGAAGCTGAACAACTGAAGAACACAAGTGCTGAAGCTGAAAGACCAAAGTACTGAAGTACAACAGCTAAAGTTTACAAGTGCTGAAGATCAACAAATGATGTACAAAGTCTGAAGACAAAGATGAAGACATCAGCTGATGATATCTACTGAAGTCATCAGCTGATGAAACATCTGAAGGTCAAAGTCTGAAGATCAAGTACTGAAGCGTCAGTAGTTTGTCACAACTGCTGAAGAGTACTTCTTCAGTAGTTGTGATATCAGTAGTTTTATATTTCTAGTTTCAGTAGTTTTGTAAAACGACTGAAGAGCTTATTCTTCAGTCGTTGTAGGTTCAGTAGTTTCTAATAAGTAGTTTTATATTCTGTACTTAACACTCTGATATGTTCTCAGTAGTTGTGAATATTTCAGTAGTTTGTTAAGATTCAGTTATTTTTGTAATAGATCTTCCAGTTGTCACTTTCCGTGATAACAGCAGTGGTTGTTGCACTCTATATAAGGAGAAACAACCTATTGTAATAAAATGAATGATTTGATTAAAGTTATTCCATATATAAACATTCCATGAATGAGAAATATATTCTCTCACTACAATCGTGTGTGCTTTTAATTCATACAAGTATAGATCTCTTGCTACAATTTGTCTAATTCCTGTTCTTATTCCGCTGCCTTGAACTCTAATACATCAAACTTGTGATCACTGTTCCTGTCATTATTCATCTTTTCTAAATCACCATCCGCCCTAGGATCTTTTCCTTTAAACTCGTCTTCATTTTTCATTTCAGCAACAAGGGCTAAACTTGATGTTAGATCAGCTGAGAATTGTTCAGCATATCACTCCGGTCATAGCTGTCTTTGACGCTTACAATAAGAAATTTCTTTGGATCCTCAGTTGATTTTGATTCATCTTTAAGTTATGGCATGGGAAGACTTTCATCATCAAATCATTTCAACTAATTCAATTTTCAGTATGCTTCAAGAGATTGATTGTTTGTTTCCATGAAGATGGAAAAGGATTAAGAAATCTATCGTTTAGATCTTTGAGATCATTTTTTATACGAATAGTTGACTTTTCAGTAGTTACCTGCACTAATATTGACAGGATCAGTGATCACAAGTTTGATGTTTATCAGAATATAAAGCAGCGGAATACACAAACGAATTAGACAAATTGTAGCAAGCAAACATATATGTAAGCGTTAAGATAGCATACGGTTATAGGGAGAGAATATGAATTTCTGATTTCTAGGAATGTTTATAGATGGAGAATATTTCTAATCAAATCAATCAAACATTCCATTCAATTGCTCATATCGCTCAATGATTACAATGGGTTGTCACTCCTTATATAGAGTGCAACAGTCACTGCTGTTATCACGGAAAGTGACAACTGGCAGATCCAATACAGAAATAACTAAATCTTAACAAACTACTGAAATGTTCACAACTACTGAGAACATATCAGCAGGTTAAGTACAAATATAAAACTACTGAAACTACAACGACTGAAGAACAAGCTCTTCAGTCGTTTTACAAAACTACTGAAACATAAAACATAAAACTACTGATATCACAACTACTGAAGAAGTACTCTTCAGCAGTTGTGACAAACTACTGAGGCTTCAGTACTTGGTCTTCAGACTTTGACCTTCAGGCGTTTCATCAGCTGATGACTTCAGTAGATATCATCAGCTGATGTCTTCAGTCTTTGTCTTCAGACTTTGTACATCAGTTGTTGATCTTCAGTACTTGTGAACTCTTCAGCTGTTGTACTTCAGTACTTTGGTCTTTCAGCTTCAGCACTTGTGTTCTTCAGCTGTTGTACTTCAGCACTTTGGTTCTTCAGCTGTTAAGGTCTTCAGCACTTGATCTTCAGCTGTTGAAGTCTTCAGTACTTGTCAAACTACTGATGAGGCTTTCAGCAGTTGTTGTGATACCGTGTGGGACTTAGAGATTTTCTGATCTTGGCTCATTGGTTCTTTTGGTCCAACAAACTCCCCCTGAACCAATGCAGCCAAAACCTCTAACTTATTTAAACTCCCCCACTTATTGATGGCAAAAATGTTGGTCTTTTCCTTCTTGATCAGTAGAGAAGATGACCCATGTACGCTCCGGCCTGGGAAGAACCTCAAATATTTGTTTGGCAGAGTATGAATGGGAACTCTGTTTTGGGGAACTGGACACAGAGTTGTTATCCCATTCATGAGATTCACTTCCCCATAATGAGTCTGTATGACTCACGGACATAGGCCTCAAGGAGAACAATTTGTTCCTCTTGAGAGAGTTCTTCAGCTCCTCCTTCGAAGAAGAACTCTGGACCATAGTACTCTGATAAGTACTTCATGGTCCTGCCATTTTTCAACTCCACCGTAGTTACCTCCCTGTATACAAATTCATCAGGATGGTTGCCTTCAAGGAGTAACTGGAGCTCATTCTTTTGGATGTCTTCAAGCTTTTTGTATAACAACCCCTTCTTAATCATCTTGTTTTCTAGTAAGGCTTGAGGTGTCTTCTTTGCTTGGTGAGCTTTCTTGAATTCATCAATGATTTCCCAGGTGAGACTACAACGGCCAACATGATGGTAGATTCTATTGTTTTTCGTACTTGGCCGTTGTATCTGTGTGGGATAGTTCTTTTATGGATTCTAGAACTCACCCTGGGGTCTGGCCATACTCTCACTCTCTCCCTCTGATACTGAAAGGTGTGTCTGAGAGTGTACAGCCTTTGAGCATGCCCTTTCATGGCTTGAATAGATGATGACTGAGGAAATTCCTTGTCAACCATCTTCAACAGTTGCTCATCGTGCTGTTTCTGCTGTTCTTCTTCTTCTATTTGACTCTGACCATTTCCCTTTGAGAGTCGGTGTGATCATGGATTGACTCTGGGGCTTTGGTAGCTTCAGAACAGCAGAGAGTGGCAGACTATCATCTTCATCCTCTTCTTCTACTTCTTCTAGCCTCAACACCCTTCTCTTCTTCTTCTTGGTGCATCATCATCGGCTGTTGGTTTAGAGGGTGAGGGAATTGGTTTTGTGGGTTGTGGTTTTGGTAGTTTTGATGTGGGAATGTTGACAGGCTGTTCTAGCATTTTGGATGTGAGTTTGGCTTTTGACTGTTTGGCTAGTTCAGTCCTGCTCCCAGCACCAGCTTCATTTAAAACTTCAACAATTAAACCTTTTGTATATTCTTCAGACGAACAGATCTTGGTGGTTATTGCCAAGATACTGTCCCTGGACCAAGCTTTGATCTCGATCAATGATCTTCCAAGATGTTTTGCTATAAATCTGATCATGATCTCCAGCCTTTCTCTTTCTGACACATCATAACTTGACCATCTTGATTGGATTTCTTCAATCTCTAGTCTTCTGATCTCAGAATCAAGTTTTTCAGTGTCATGGCCTTGCCTAAACAACTGATCAATGATGTTATCCATTGATCTGCTGTGTTCGGCATCAGCCTCTTTCACCATCAGCTCCAAGGCTTTCTCTTTTTCATCCTTCTTCTTTTTCTTGTATGTGACATGAAAGTCTTTTGAACTTTCAGTCACTTTCTCCATGGTAGCCTCCTCCTTCTCTTTTTCCTTCTCTTTCTCAGTCTCCTCAACCAACTCCTCAGTTTCCACTACTGTCTCTTCTGTTTCTTTCTCCTCTCTTTCCTCTTTCTTTTACCTTTCACTGCTGAACTCTCCCCCTTTTTGGGTGCATTGGTTGCAGGGAATTGAGTAGCAGAAAGTTGTTTGCTCAGAACATTCTCCACCATGGGTGTAAGACAGAAGAAAGTCTCTCATCAACAGTTTTGATCACCAATTCAGTTAGCTGTGGGGTGATGAGAGATAGGGGATTTTGAAGGATAGCAGCCAGTTGCTCAGGGGGGTTCTGTCCCTGAGGAATGGTGCCAGAAACAGAGGCAGGTGGCTGAGATTTTGTGAGTGGTTGTGTGTTTAGGAGACCTTCAGAGGAAGGTGCCATCTGTTGGGTTGATGTGGTGGCAGATGGTCTTACTCCTTGAGAGAGTTGGTCAAGTAGGTTTTGCAGTCTACTGACTTCCTCCTCTAGGATCGTGTTCTGGGCAAGAACATCATAGAAGAAGCCCAGGTCATCATCACATATGCTGAATCACCTGACCTCCTGCTTGTAGCAGGATATACATGCTCTGGGTGTAGACCAGATGTAGCATGTGCCCCTTTGTCTTGGAACTGGGGACTTCCAGCCTCAGGACGTTGTCCTTCATCGGCTGTTGCCTCTGGTGAGGTCTTAGTTATGTTACCAACCTCAGTCTGATCATTTGCTGATTCAGAAGAGTTGGCAGCCTCACCAGAAGTTCTTATCTCCATATCAACACCAGGAGATAGAACAGTTAAACCCCTGTGCTGTGGGTTCTCAGGTGCACTGTATTCCTCCCCCTCAATTGTAGAGGTATTCCCAGTGGTAAGTGGTTTCTGGGGAGGGGGTGAGGAGTGCAATTGAGTCAGCACTTGTGCAACTATTAAAGTTGGGCTGTGAGGGGCGGTTGGTTGGGGTACAGGGGAAGAAGCAGTGTGCACCTGGGGTGGATGGTGCTCTTCAATGGCAATCTCCTCAAGTGAGGAAGATCCCAGATAAGTAGGTGCCCCTTGGGTTGCTGCAGGTTCCTGTTGAGAGGAAGCCTGAGCGGCTGTGGCTGGAGGAGTCATTGTATCCACTAGGGGGTTTGGACTAGTGGATATATCCTGCGTTTGTTGTGCAGGAGCATCCTCAGGGGACTCAATTCCCTGAGTAGCCATTTTGGGTTTCTTTTGGTGGGTTTGGTGGGGACATTGGATTTGGAGGTGGTGGCTGTGGTTCCAGCTGCGTGGGTTTTCGCAGCTTGGCAGCCAGTTTGAGTGTCCGGTCAGAGTTGTGCCGGGAGTATACTTCTGGCAAAACAGCCGTAGCAGGGACTCCCAGGCCAACAAGTCCCTCAGCATTAAGCTGGTCTATTATAATGGCCATTATGAACCGTGGATAGAGTATCCAACGGTTGGCAGTTAATTTTTGAGCCATATCTTTGAGCTCTGAAAATATTAATTCGGAAAAGTTCAGTGGTTGTTGCTCAAGGATAGAATACAATACCTGCTGCCATTTGGTGGACATTTGATCCCAAGACGATGTCTTAGGGGCCAAACATACATTGACCATGTGAAAGATCAGGCGCTCAGCGTCATTAAAATGTTTCTTCATGATGGTGGTGGCACTGAGATCACCTTGATATCCATGCTGAGCAAATGATAGATCTATGGTGCCCTTCGGATATCCAGCAGGAGAGGTAGCATCACTCAGTTGAAGAATTTTACGGATTGTTGCAGGAGTAATCACTACTTCTTTGTTGTTGACTACAGACCGAGGGATAGTGTGTTGCTCTCCTCAGTAGTAACATTAACGTTCATCCAAAATTGGTTCAAGGATTCGGCATGTAAAACGGGGTTCAGAAGGAATGCCTTGTTGTATTGGGACTGAACCATAAGATCGATAGCAGTATCGAACTTAGTCCAGATCGGCGATTTTGTGAGGTAGGCAACACAGTTGTGTCGCGGTTTAATTTGCAAAGACGCCATGGAAATTTGTTGGAGAGGAACGTTAGGTTTGAAGAAGATGAAGTATGGAGAGCTCAGGTTAAGGGTATATATAGGGTACGGGTGAGGAAATGACTGAAGGATGTGGTGTTAGTCATCAGTAGTTTTAAACGACCGTTGACATGGTATTATCCTTTCAGACGTTGAAACAGCTGAAGTCGCGGTGTTAGGCATCAGTAGTTTAGAAAACTACTGAAGACCGTGGTTTTGACTTCAGGTGATTGAAACAACTGAGGACATGGTGTTGTCATCAGTAGTTATGAAACTACTGAAGACAGTGGTTTTAGTCATCAGCTGTTGTAAACAACTGAAGACTTGGTATTGGTCATCAGTAGTTATAAAACTACTGAAGACGTGGTTTTGCTTCAGTTGTTTAAAATGAAACAGCAGTGGTACAAACGACTGAAGGGAAATTTCTCTTCAGCTGTTTTCGTCAATTCTTAGCTTTTCAGCTGTTTCAAACTATCCTCAACACATTCATCAGTCTTTATGGCTGATTTCAGTTGTTTCATAGGACATCAGTACTTATCTGTTTTTACTGATTTCAGTAGTTATGACTACATCAGTAGTTGTAACTACTTCAGTAGTTTAGAGCAGATGAAGTACTTCAGTACTTGTGAGAACTTTTAGCCTTCAGTAGTTTATAAAAAGTACTGAGGTTAAAAGAGCTCATCAGTACTTATATGTGACATGCACTCATGATCATCAATATGAATTACTGAGATCATCAGTAGTTGTCACCTATTCTAGCTGCAGCATACCAAGCCTTAACACCAGGTTTGGAAAGTTGAACTATCCAAAGGCTTAGTAAAAATGTCTGCAAGCTCATCAGCACTGGGCACAAACTTAGGATCAATCAGACCTTTTTCAAAACAGTCTCTTATAAAATGGTGTCTGATCTCTATATGTTTGGTCCTAGAGTGCTGGACTGGATTTTTGACAATGCAAAGAGCTGAAGCACTATCCATTAACAATGGAGTCTTAGTCTCTGTAATGCCATAATCCAAAAGTTGGTTTTGAAGCCAGAGTACCTGAGATGTACAGCTTGCAGCAGCAATGTACTCTGCTTCCGCAGTGGATGTAGCAACTGAGGTTTGTTTTCTTGCTCTGCCAAGAAATCAAGCAGTTGCCTAGGAATTGGCATCCACCAGAAGTTGATTTCCTGGTCAACTTACACCCTGCATAGTCACTGTCAGAAAAAGCAACTAATTTACCAGAATGGTTGGTAGAATACCATAAACCTAGAGATGGAGTGCCTTGCAGATATCTAAAGATCCTCTTGACTGCAATCAGATGAGACTCTTTAGGTGCAGCCTGAAATCTAGCACAAACACATGTAGCAAACATAATATCTGGTCTAGAAGCTGTTAAATACATCAAGGACCCAATCATACATCTGTAAAGTGTTTCATCAACCACTTTACCTTTCTGATCTAAGTCCAGTTGTGTGGTGCTGCTCATGGGAGTAGAACAGGGCTTACAGTTTTGTAAATCAAACTTTTGCAAAAGATCTTTTGTATATTTGGATTGATGAATAAAAATTCCATCAGCCTTTTGTTTGATTTGCAACCCCAGAAAGAACTGTAATTCTCCCATGGCACTCATTTCAAACTTCTGTTGCATCAACTTTGTAAAGGCATCACACAACTTTGGATCAGAGGATGCAAAAATGATATCATCTACATAAATTTGAACAAGTAGATTATGCTGCCCAGCTTTCTTAATAAATAAAGTCTTGTCTATGGAGCCTCTAGTGAAATTGTTTCCAGAAGAAAGTTTGATAATGTCTCATACCAGGCTCTGGGAGCTTGTTTTAACCCATAAAGAGCTTTATCAAGCTTATACACCCAATTAGGATGTTTGTTGTCCTCAAAGCCTGGAGGTTGACATACATAAACCTCTTCTTTAACTTTTCCATACAAAAATGCACTTTTGACATCCATTTGAAAAACTTTAAGTTTTTGATAAGCAGCATAAGCTAAAAACAATCGAATTGCTTCCAGTCTGGCTACAGGGGCAAAGGTTTCATCATAATCAATACCTTCTTCTTGTGCAAACCCCTGAACAACCAGTCTGGCCTTGTTCTTAACAATAAGCCCATTTTCATCAGTTTTGTTCCTAAACACCCATTTAGTGCCTATTGCACACTTACCTGGAGGTAGAGGAACCAGTTCCCACACTTGCTGTTTCTTGAACTGAAGAAGCTCAAGCTGCATGGCATCAACCCATCCATTGTCCTTTATTGCAGTATGTCCAAATCAAATAACTCCACAACTTTGTGGATCTTGTCCTTTGGAGATTCATTAACTTAACATGTAGAGTTTCTTCAACCATCTTTGTTCTGCTGTTGAAGACTTTGTATGCCTTGCAAGTAGATGAATAACCAACAAAGTATCCTGCATCCACCTTAGGATCAATTTGTGGAGTTGATCCTTGTGTTGAGAATAAAACAGGGACCCAAATGCTTTGAAAAATGAAATCAGAGGAGCCAAATGATGGAGAACTTCATATGGAGTCTTCATCAACCTCTGATTTACTAAAACTCTATTTTGCACATAACAAGCTGTGTTGACAGCTTCGGCCCAAAAGGTCAATGGCAAACCTGAGTCAGCCAGCATGGACCTGCAGCTTCAATGAGGGTCCTGTTCTTTCTCTCCACTACTCTATTTTGTTCTGGAGTCCTTGGAATGTTGAACTGCCTTTTGATTCCCTTTGAAAGATAGAAGTCATCAAGTGTATGATTTCTGAACTCAGTTCCATTATCACTCCTAATACACTTGACTGGAAGGGAATACTGCTTCTCAATGTACAGCACAAAGTGGATAATCTTCTGAGCAGCCTAATCTTTGAATGTAGAAAGAAAGTCCATACAAATCTGGAGTAATCATCCACAATTACCAGACAGTATTTCTTCTTTGCCATGCTCATACTCTCACAGGACCAAATAGATCCATATGCAGTAATTGCAAGCAGGCAGTGGACTTGGACACTTCAATAGGAGGAAATGAGACCTTGTGCTGTTTTCCTTTTAAACAAGCAGTGCAAGTTTCATCACAGTGGAACTCCTTTATTGGTAAGCCTCTGACTAAACTATTGTGGCTAAGTGATTCATGTTTTGAGATAACATGACCAAGCCTCCTGTGCCATAGTTTAGATTCTTGAAAAGAGGCTTTGGAAAATAGGCAAGGATTACCTTGAGATCTATCTTCTTAGAGAGATCTAAGGCATACACTCTTCCTGTCCTGTTGGCTTTCAGGAGAGTGTGATCATCCAATACCTTGTCAATCAAGGGCAAAACTTTGATGACAGAATCCTACAGTTTTGACTTGTGAAAAGTGTTGGGTTTGTTGTGCCAAAACAATGTGGTTTAACATTTTTAAACAAGAAAAACGCAGCGAATAAGAACTTAATATTCTATTCAATAATCTGAAAATAAAGTTCATAATCTTATTTCAACAAACCCAAAATCAAAGGATCATTTATATGTGAATAAACTAGTTATCAACATGCTAAAACAACCAAACAATGTAAACAAACTACCTTTATGGGCGATTGAAGAACCGACATTAGAGCTGCTGGAATTACGTTTGTTGAAGAAGTGGCTGTCCTTGGATGGCCAAAACACCAAGGATAGGTGTCCTCAAGTGCTCATACCCACAAGCCTTCAAGACAACACATATTTGCTAGGATTTGACACCCAAAATCGCATCAAAACCCCTACTGAAAACCTATTTCAGCCGTGAAACATCAAGAGGATGTCAAGGCTTTGTTCCAGCCGTATGACTTCTCTTCCATAAGAGAAACTCGAGTTCTTATTGCGATTTCATGTGAGAAAGAGTAGTAGATCAGATGTATGTATGTTCATGAGAGTTTTTTTGTTCCAAAACAAGAAAAGAAAAAAGGAGAAGAGGCCCTTGCGGCCGCAAAACACCCACCCTTATTAGGGTTTTTCTTCCTTTTTAAAAAAAAACTCTTTTAATTTGAGAA
Organism: Flaveria trinervia; assembly: GCA_025506515.1. Taxonomy (NCBI): domain Eukaryota; kingdom Viridiplantae; phylum Streptophyta; class Magnoliopsida; order Asterales; family Asteraceae; genus Flaveria; species Flaveria trinervia. The sequence continues at coordinate 70,390,608 of CM046446.1, forward strand.
ATGTTATAAATTACATAATTAACCTTTAATTATATAAAATATGCACACACACACTTTTATTATTTGATGTTGCTTGATTAATTTAAACAACATAACAAATAATATCCTGAACAAAATATCCTCATAATTGTTCATTCTCACATATAATTTATTTAGAAAACCCATTTTCTAAATTGGTGTAATTATTTAATTGCATGATCATATCATCAATTAAATATTAATTGGTGTTTGCTAAGCTTGTTATTGGGTATGACCCGACTTGGATCACAACGTACTAACCACATCAATGTTCTATGTGTCTTGGGCATACAGAATCCAACAATCTCCCACTTGCACAAGATACATAGAAGATTGATGCAAGCAGTAAATACCGCCTAACAACGGTTACTACCCTTAATACACGTGACTTAAAGCCATTCAAAACATCATCCCTTCAAGTATCCAACTTGAAATGATTTAGGTGAATCAATCATCTTCTTTTGTTACAGATGTCATGTTAAATCCAAGGACACAGAATGATCATTCCTTGTTGATTTAACTTAATCAGGCCTTAGACATCATGCTCTCAACGAATAAGAGGAACAAATTCCATCTTGACTACATACGTTTCTCACAATCACCTTATGTTGTACCCAACATAGCCTTATGTACTGACCATTATTTCAGAGCAGTGAAGAACTAGCTCAAGGTATAACACTTGGTGAATATCAAAACCCAATATGTATCTCAGGTCAGAGGATACCAAATGATATTCGCCTTACTCAAATTTACTTATGATCAATCTAGAAGATCCCATGTAGTAAAATTGAGATGCGGGTCAGTCCAATATTTGCATCCCACAAATATCTATGAACCTGGTAGCAACCAATTGCTCTATATTCATACTTATGAAATCTACCAATCCATGTTCATAATAGTTATATTCATATTTGTTCCCACAAATATGACCGACTACGGACATTTAGAATAATAAACATATCATGGATGTAAACATGCTAAAAGGGAACACGACTCAAAAGGTCAAAATTACAATTGTTCCAAACATTAAATGCTAAATAGATCAATTCCAATCACTAGAATATCGAAGTCCTAAGGCACAAGTATGACCCTCATACTTTGCCTTCGCAAGGAGCTTCGTGAGTGGATCCGTAATGTTTTGATCTTTTATGAACTTTATGAATACATATCTTTACGCTTTTCAACTCCATCCCTTATGATGTTGAATCTCCGCTCAAGGTGCTTAGTCTTTGATGAGTACGGGGTTCCTTGATTTGAGCAATCCCACCCACGTAATTACCAAAGATCTTTAGGGAGTCTTGAATGGTAGAGACCACCCCTAGATAAGCAATGGACAAGCTTATCCATGCAGCTTCCAAAGCTACCAATGAAGCGGCTATGTATTCGGATTTTAGACTGAATAATGCTACCGTGTCCTGCTTTGAACACTACAAGGATACACACCTCCATTCATAACGGAAGTACACCTAATTATGATCGAGAGTTGTATCGATCTGTTTTGGAAGTCCTTATCTGTGCAACCCTTTACACAGATTTTACTTCAACAGATCCGTATATTAGAAACATATCCTTAGTCTTACTAAGGTGCATCAACATACTTTTAACTACCATTCAATGGTTATTTCTATTGGTATCTACTTTGTCATACCTGATAAGCATGACTCGTCGGTTTAGTGCATATCTTGAGACAAATGACGGATCCTATAGCAGATGCGTATGGGATATCCTTCATTTGATTTTGCTCATCCTATGAGCTTGGACATGAGACGTAGTCAACATGGTCTCTCTTTGAAAGGGTATCATACCTTTCTAAGAGATTCCATCTTGAACCTTTTCAAGATTTTATATATGCACTTTGGTTGACCCTATCAACCACCTCGATCTATCCTTATAGATCCTTATTCCAAAATATGGGTGATTTCAAAGAGATCCTTTTATGAAAAACATCTTCCAAGCAAGGTTTTAACACCTTCCAAGGTTGGAATATTTTTTCAAATAGCAGTGTGTCATCAGCATACACACACTGAGAGTATACTTCTGCTCCCACTAGCTTTCATATATACACACCCTTTTGATGCTTGTTTCAATCCATAGATCTATCACTTTAACTTGTATACTTTATTGGGATGTCGCGGATCGACAAAACCTTCATGCTGAACTATGTGGACAGTCTCTACGAGATGTCCATTAAGGAAAGCGGTTTTGACATCCATTAGCCAAAACTCATATTCAAAATATGCAGTTATGGCACTTAACATCCTAATCGACCTTAGCATTGCCACGGGCGTAAGACTTTCATCATAATCAACCAATTGAGTTTGATGAAAACCTTATGCTATAAGTCTTGACTTATAAGTATTCAAGTCTCCATGTATATTTGTTTTCATCCAGAAAACCCACTTGTATCCAACGATTTGGAGTTTAAGTGGAGGTTCAACCAATTGCCAAACTTGGTGGTATACATGAATTGCATCCTTACGTTCATGGCCTCTAGCCATTGTCCCAATCCAAATTGGACATAACATCTTGGTGTATGGTTAGCCTACAGGGTATAACCACATAGCATCCATTCATGAAAATCCTTATCTTTCAGATGGAATACTAACTCTACCAGATTTGTGAACGTTTTGTGTGTGTTGATCAACCTCTTGATCTTTATCAACAAACCTCTGGATTGCTAGTGTCAATCAAATGTATATCGCCTTGTGGATTTTGATCCTTATCAAGTTCCACAGTTCTATACGTCATTCCTTCCATAAAGGACTTGGTTTCAAGAACCATAGACTTTGGAGCAATAAATACTTCTGATTCGTTGAGTCAAAGAAACGGTATCTTATACAGTCTCTTTGGATTCTAAATGAATACACACTTCTTTGTCCGGGTCATATTCATAACATGAGCCTTAGAGAGCGATGCGAAAACCCAAATGATAAAGGTGGTAAGTTCATAGCCATAATAAATTGAACCATATCCAAATAGAGTTCAGTTCTCCTTTATCTGAATGAAGAGCATAGATAACTATGCGGAGTTGATTTTCTACTTCATTATGAAGATTTTGAACATTTCAAAAGCTTCATACTTATGTGTCATCAAGCACACACAATAATAGCGACTGCAATCGTCGTTAACATTAATGAAGTATCTTTCACCAGTCATAGACATTGTCTTAAAAGGATCATATGCATCCAAATGCATCATTCCTAATTAGTCTTTGGTCATACTTATCAAATGAAACATTTTCATTTGTTTCCAAAAGACCATTCTTTGAAGTGTTGAATCTAATTCTGGTTAATGTGACCAAGGCGACAATGTCAAAAATAGTAATAACTTAAACCCATTTTAAGTTTCTTTATGCTAAATGTGTATCAATGAGTATAATAGGATGATCTATCATGAACCAATTCATGGATGTCATTAAAAGGCTTATCCTTAAAATGATATACATCATTCAAAACTCAATACCATTATTTACAATTTTGAATCGTGATCATATTGTTTTAAAAGGAAACATTAATCATGTTCCTAGTCAAACTAGGTGCATACAAAAATGTTTTGAGAACAACTTCCAAACCATTTGAGGTCTCAAAATAGAGTTTCCCTTCTTGAAGCGGACATTCTTTTGAAACCTTTTGCACAATTGCAAGTATGAGTCTCACATCCGGTATCCAATACCATGTGATTGAAGAAATGACTTTTAAAACAGCGTATGAATCATGGAATTGTATTGAGGTTTGCCAAAAACTTCTTGTGTTTCAACTCCTTGAGATAGAAGGGACAATACCCTTTTCATAGTCCTATCTCTCATACTCAAAGCATGGATCGTTTCCGTTACCTTAGGCTTCATAAGCTTAGGTTTTGAGGTTTCGCTATAACCTTTGCTTTGACGTTTTCCTTTCCTTTAGCAATAATTCCTTTAGGATCGGGATGGGCCATCTTATAGCCTCCCTTATTGATCGAGGAGAATAGGTAGAACCTCTCTACTTATCCCCCTTCGGTGGCTTTGAGCATTGCATGAGGTTCACCGATGCTCATGTCCCATCCGTTCATATTACATTTATTATGAATGTCTCAAACCTTTAGTTAGGCAATAAAGGATCAAATCCTTGGCCAACTACTTTGAGACAGGACAGCAAAGCATCTTGAGGCTATCAATATGGCTTTTATCTTAAGGATATATAAGATGATATTGATTGGGTCTTTTCATGTGACATGTATAAAGTGCTTGAACCGTTTCAAAGCAATCTTATTAAAGTTTGTGGAAGGAAACATTTCCCTTTTAGATTAACATGTCATGTGCCCATGAGGCTCCAAAACCTTTTGGAGTCTGGGAATCATATTCCCAACATGAGATCGGATGCTTGCACAGAATCCTAAGTGTGCTTAACTCAATCGTCAAAAGGCCATAACATCAACAGCGTGGGTTGGTGAGGTATGGGATCGTCAAGGACATAGACCTTTACTCATTCTTGAGAACGATTCTCAAGTTTCAAAATGAGTCCATAAGATAATTATGGTTAGGACTATCCCTCTCGAGAATAGGTTTCAGTGATAGGGAAGGGACGATCGCTGGTGGTAGCATTATAGTTAGAGGTCATCATTACAAAATTGACAAAGTTCATATTAGTATTTCTCATAAATTTATTTAATCGTTAATACCCTTAAATGTCTCATAGACAATTAACAATTAAAATCTAGAATCCAACGTTACATTTAAATGATGGTTAGGTGACCTTTATCCATTATTTAAATTAACAAGGTAGTCAACAGTGACAATTGCAACCTATTGCAACTTCTAGTCTTATGGGATCGGTTTAAACATCATATGTTTAGTCGGCATGTTTAATCCCATCAACACCATTGTACGCCATGCTTCGGTGACCCTAAGCACATGGTTTCCAATTTCAAGTCGTCCTACTTACACACACGTGTGAGTTTTTACATATAAGCGGTAGGTGACCTTATCCCACAAGTATGTTAGACTCACCTCAAGGACACAAGTTCCCTACAAGTGGTTAGGTGACCTTTATCCCACAAGTAGTTCCCAAGTGATTCGAGTGTCGTGTAAAAGGATGGTGTTAGACTTGTTACCAAAGGGTTTTAAGTTTCCATTAATTTTAGACTTGAAAAAGCCTATGTACCTTGTAATTGCATGCTTTCAAATACATGGTACCCTATGGTTCTCTTTTAATAAACCTCTTTTATTTTGAAATCATTAATCCTCTAATAACCTTTTATAATTACTTAATGATTTAGAACCATAAAATTCAGTTGTTATCACAATTTATTAGATTGTTAAGCATATTCATATATCAAACAATCAACATAAAAACAACAAGCAT